>JAEIFR010000563.1:0-471996 GCA_018904105.1 Zaprionus tsacasi
CTTTCAAGCTACGAATAGCAAGTTCTAAAAACTACAACAGTATAGTGAAAGTTAATCACAAAGTGTAAAGTGCAGTTTGCACAACTAACAATTATTGACTATAGTAATTATTTACTAAAATAAATAATTATTCCATATTGTTCTGGCAATTGTTATATGTGGACTAAGAACAATGAATCAAAACGACATACGTTCTCAGCGACAATGTGAACAAGACGAGCGCCGGCTCTCTTTACAACGCAACAATGCATACTTTTCTTTCGTCTCACCGCAAATCGGTGATCGAGCACCCTCACCTTCAACTAACTCGAAACTTTTGCCCTCAGAGAACGACAGACCGCGTTCTTGCTCTCCCTCTCTGCCTGCTTCGGCTCACAAGTCGTGGAGCGAAGAGACCGCCTCTCCTACCCCGCTCCTCTCGCAGCGCCAAACGACCATTCCGGGTAACTGTAACACTGCAATAACGAGTGCAGTGACCTCACTGGCAACTGTCACTGCTACCACAACAACAACTTCGTCAGCGGCCCAACTAATTATCGCTGTGCCAGCTGTAAATAATTCAGCAGCACTGACCGTTTGCAACAACAATAATGCACGCAAAGAAGAATCAAAACAAAAGCAGAAGTCGATTTCGACTGTGCAGACTGGCATGGATCGCTACATCCAAATCAAGAGAAAACTCAGCCCTCAAAACAATAAGGCGGGTAATCAACCCAAAATCAATCGAACCAACAACGGCAATGAAAACTCTGCAGTAAATAATTCAAACCGATATGCTATCTTGGCTGATTCTGCGACCGAACAACCCAACGAAAAAACGGTAGGGGAACCAAAAAAGACCAGGCCTCCACCAATTTTCATACGAGAACAAAGTACAAATGCACTTGCTTTCAACCGACATGATATCTCAGCTGATACAAAGAAGACATTGCTGGCATACCGACTAAGACAATCCACATGACGCATTTTCTCACCCGCTCGATGCTCCGCCTTGAAGTCGAAGTCTGCCATGTATAAAATAGCGATTTCCGAATTACTTGGCGGAACCGTCGAGGACTGGTTCCGAACAAACGGATTGCAAGGAGTAACCTGGAGGGTCTTCCGCGCCGAGTTCCTGGACTTTTTCCTACCGCCTCGTTATTTCCAGAGGTTGGAAGACGAAATAAAGGCACGCTACCAACGCACCAACGTGGCGTTTACGACATATCTCCTGGAGATCCGACTGATAATGCGCCGAGCTTGATACGCAGAAGGCCAGGAACTGGAGAGGACATACGAGAACATGTTCCCGGATTACCAGTTGTTCGTAAGGAGGACCGACGTCAATACGCTGGGGGAGCTCACCGCCCTCGCCACAAATTACGAGGTGACGAGAGAGCGGGAGAAGAGTCGGCGCCAATGGAACCCGTATCCCGAGTTAAAACAAGCCCGACCCGTGGAACAAAGAGGAATTGCGTGGGCACCTACGAACGCAAAACCGTTAGCAGACGCGGAGGCACCAGAACCCATAGTAAGCACCACACCCGAAGAGCTTTAAGGGATCGACACGAGAGGAGCCTGCCGCAGATGTGGAGTAGTTGGACACTTCATAAGGGAATGCCGCGGATAACGCATATTACGTGTGGAAAACAAGGCACCAGGACCATCGCCTGCTGCGGAGCCCCGACGTCGGGAAACGGGCACGGGTCCTCACTGAACCCAGACTCAATGGGGACGTCAACCCAAGTCCGGCAGTAAGGGAGGCCCTACAGATACGTGGCGGCCGTATCATCGCGAGGATAATCATTGAGGGATACTTAATTTTTGGCCACCCTCGACACCGGAGCCACAAGGAGCTTTATCGGAGAACGACTGGCACAGAAGATCCGAAATAGCTCGAACCAATGCGAAGTTAACACTACCGTAGCATTGGCGGATGGAACTCGGAAGACTCTTTCCCAGGCGATATGGGCGGATGTGCTACTGGCCAGGACATGCACACAAGTGAAAATGCTCGTACTATCGGTTGTGTTAGACGACGTGTTGCTAGGACTACATTTTCTGGGAGCTGTTGGCGCAGTGTTGACGTGTGGAGTTAGGGGGTCGACGGAAAACGAAGCAGTGCGGAAGAATCCCTTTCCGTAAGCCTACTCCAGACGGTGGTCAACAACGAACCGGGGCCGCAGTCATCCGTGCGACCTCAGAAGTCACGACCCCCACCGAAGGCGAAGAAGACTCCAGCAAGGACGACAACAAGATGGACCCGGAGATAGCGGAGTTCCTTGAATCGGAGCTCGCGCTGTTTGAACAGTTGTCAGGGGTGTCCAATATCACTGAACACGTGATCGTGATGAGGGACGAGCGCCCCATTAAACAGCGTTACTTTCCGAAGAACCTGGCGATGCTGAAAATCACTAACGCCCAAATAGATGAACTGCTCCGAGACGGCCAGATCGAACCCTCAAAAAGCCCGATTAGCGCGCCGATCGTGTTGGTTGGCAAGAAGACGTGGGAGATGAGGATGAGCGTCGACTTCCGACAGCTGAACGCACGGTCTATCCCGGATGCATATCCTCTGCCTAGGATAAATTCCATCCTGGAACGATTTCGGGAGGCACGGTTTATCAGCACGTTGGATTTGAACAGCGGTTACTGGCAGATACCCATGGCCAAACAGAGTCGCGAATGTACTGCCTTCACGGTACCAGGACGAGGACTTTTCCAATGGAAAGTGATGCCATTTGGGTTACATTCTGCTCCAGCAACTTTCCAACGGGCACTGGATCAGGTGATCGGCCCTGATATGGAGCCTCATGCTTTCGCATACCTGGACGATATAATCGTTATCGGCAGATAGAGCAAAGAGCATCGGGAGAATGTGCAGGAAGTCTTCAGGAGGTTACGACTGGCCAACCTGAGGCTGAATCGAAAGAGGTGCCACTTCTTCAAACGAAAGTTGGTGTTCTTGGGACATGTGATCAGCGAAGAAGGAATCAACGCCGACCCAGAGGAGATCGCAGCTGTGCAGAAGTTACAACCTCCGACCTGTAAAGGAGTTGCGCAGATGTGCCGGAATCGCGTCATGGTATCGACGATTTGTACCCAACTTTGCCACCGTGGTACAACTGATGTCTCAGATGTTACGCAAAGGACGCCGCTGGGAGTGGAACCAAGAGCAACAGGAAGCGTTCGATGCCCTTAAGCGAAGTTTGACGGAAGCACCCGTTCTCGCCTGTCCCGATTTCAGTCGTAGTTTCGCATTACAAACGGACGCAAGCGATTATGGCTTAGGGGGAGTACTAACCCAGGAGACAGAGGAAGGAGAGCGCGTCATCGCTTATGTCAGTCGCAGGCTCATAGCAGCGGAGGAGAATTATTCGGCCACGGAGAAGGAGTGCTTGGCGTCCATCTGGCCCTGAAGTGACTGAATACCATCGAGAATTCGACTGGCCGGATCACACGATGGGCATTGGAGCTTCAGCAATACCAGTTCGATATCCAATATCGAAAAGGGAAATTTAACGTCGTCGCAGATGCACTTTCACGACAACCGTTGGAAGCCCTATGCCAACTAAAGGAGGATACGACAACCTGCACCTGGTTACAATGTCGATGCCAACAAGTCAAGGAGGAGCTACAGAAGTATCCGGATTACGTCCTGCAAGAAGGGGGACTATATCGCCACTTGGGACTTAAACCACAAGATGAGGAATATATTCCTTCTATATGTGCGTGGGTAAACCTGTGCGACAACGAGTTCTCCAGGAATGTCATGACGCCCACACAGCTGAATATTTACGGATCCGGAAGACCATAACGAGAGTAGCACAACGGTATTACTGGCCAGGGATGTTCCGGGACGTGGCACAATACGTCAGGAGCTGTGTCCAGTGCCAAAAGTACAAGATGGAACAAAGGAAACCGCCCGGGAAAATGCTGACACGGAAGGCCCAGGAACCTTTCGACATACTCTACGCCGATTTTGAAGGGCCTCTCCGAGATCATAGCACTGTCCTCTTGGTGTTCTTTGATTTGTTCTCTAAATGGGTCGAATTGGTACCCTTACGGAATGCCACGACACTCCATCTAGAGAAGGCTTTACGAGAACGGATTCTTAGTAGATTCGGGACACCAAAGACATTCGTGTGTGACAACGGTACGCAATTCACTAGCCGATCATTTACCGCGTTCTGTAAAAAGACTGGGATGAAACTGGAACATACCGCGCCGTATAGTCCTCAGCAGAATCTTACCGAACGAGCAAACAGAACAGTGAAGACCATGATCGGACAATTCATCGAGGGATCACAGAACACTTGGGACTTGCTGTTGCCAGAAATAACGTTCGCGGTGTAAAGCAATTACCGGGAGCACTTTACGACGAGGTAACAGGAGACACCGGCCGACAGCAACCAACCCCGGAAGCAAGAGCGAAACAACTCTCCAAGCTACTCCAAGTCGCCAAGGATAACGCCACTCGGGCGTCCGCAGAGCAGAGCCGACATCATAACCTACGACGTCGCGAATGGCGACCCAAGTTGGGTATGTTGGTTCTATTAAAACAACACGTTCTCTCTAAAGCAGCGGAAGGTTTCGCCGCAAAACTCGCGCCGAAGTACGAGGGGCCTTATAAGGTGGTCCGTTTTATATCGGCAAATATAGTGCGTTTGCAACGAGAAAGGGGCCAGGGGAGACGTTCCGCACACATTGCGGACTTAAAACCGTTCTACACGGGGGCGGAAAGCGACACCAGCGGGGGGAACGAGCAGGATTCAGTATAAGATAGAATTAATCAACTATTGTCATAGCACGTAAGAACCAGTTTTTTCACCATAGCACTGTTCCGTAGGGCGTAGCTGGGTAGGTCAGGGAATACTGGGTTATAACCTCGTTTATAACCCACAGAATAATGGCAGATGAACGCGACCATCTAAGGCAGGAGATGGAACACTGGCTCGACCAGTTACCGAGGCACTTCGAGGAGGTAGCCGAAGTACACTACCCGAAACTTAACCCCGTGTTAAATGAGGAGGAGGATGTTTTTAATCCAGTCGACAACGAGGGAAACCCGGCCATTTACAATCCGGTCGGCGACGTCCCAATTCGCTAACCCCATGGGGAACGGAGTTGAAGACGAAGAGGAGGTAGCCGGCGACTTCCTAGATCGCGACCCCGTACTAGGAGGGGCGATCGACGATGAAGATGCGAGCACCGTCGTTTTCCCCGGATTTTTTTCGGTTTCGTTCCCGGACATTTCGTCGACAACCCACACTTCCCCAGCACTCAGACGAGCACAGAGAGTAGCGGTAGCGATCTCATCAACTCGCCCGGGCAGAACCCTTAAGTGGATAAAATCAGGAGCTCCGAGGAATATTTATCTCCAAGGGTTCCTGGAGGGCCCCGCGCAGTTCGTGGCCCTCGAGGGAAGGGAGGAGACGCTCCACTTCAGCGAGCGAGAGATCGAAGAGATCCCGGGCCATGACATTAACATAGAGGAGGCGGCCTGCTCGCTTTACACCGATGAGGCACGGGTAGAGGCACCGTCGACGTGGCGGTCTACACCCCAGGACGACGTATCCCGGTATTACTACTGGAGCAGATCCAGGAGCGGCTAAAGGACCAGCACACTCGGCGACAACGTTTTATGTTGCGTGGAGGAAGCAGAGTGTTCCGGGTGGTGATACGCCGGGATGGACTGGTATCAGTCCTTCCTCACTAAAGTAGGGGGGGTCTAAGGACTCATATATGAGCCCTCACAAATTTTAGTTCTAAGTGTTGAATTTGTAGTTTTAAGTATGTATCATGGAGGTAAAATTATAGTTTTAGTCGATCATAGACCATCAACAAGGGGTTAAGAGTAAAGGGTATAGGTAACGGGGAGTATTCCGTGCACAGCTGTACCAGCTCAACGGACAAGCAGAGGAGGACAGACGTCGTGCCAGTATTTCATACACATACACATCAGCGGCCAGCAGAAGAGAGGAAGGGCCAGCGCACACAACAAAGAGAACAACAACGTAAGCAACGTACAGGCGACAGCAGCAACGCACACAACACAAGAGAAAACGACCGGCCTAAGCAGACGACAGCAGCACGCAAGCACATGCGAAGCAAGCAGGCGCCAGCACAAGCCGAAGAGACGAACGGCAGGCTAGTAGACGCGAGCAGCACAATGCACTCAAAGAGAGAGATGCTGCGACAACGAACCGAGCGCAATCCGATCTTACGAGCGGCAGCAGAGCAACGGCAGGCCGATGAGCGCAAGCAGCGCGATGCGCTCAAGAGAGCGGCTGCGACGCCGGGCCGAACAGAAGCCGACTCTCTGAGAGAGGGCGACCATACGCATTGGTCGAGGGCCCGAGGACTACCGAGCCACATGCAAGCGCAAGCAAGTGTGTAAAAATGCAAGCGACGAGAGAGGGAGATCACGAGGCCACGACGACTGCAGATTAGACTCGAAGCCTGCAAGTAGGTCAGAGGAGGGTGAGAGCGATTTGCATAATGATGGTGCAAATCACTCTCTTTACGGCGGCTAACCAGCGCGGAAGCAAAGCGTAACAAGTGCGACAAAGGACATTTAAAAAGAAACTAACCTGCAGGATCGGAGAACAACGTCATAGAACACGCAGAAAGGATAATAACGTGTGAGGGTATGACAGATTAGGCAGGGAAGTGAGTTAGAAGGAACAGAGCTATGGTTTAGGTAGGGAGACTTGTGAGGAATAAAAGTGGAAAAAACAAAGCAGATACCCAACAACGTGTTCTTTAATGTTATGTGTCGGAGTGAAGTGAACCCTAGCACAGTGACGAGAGTGCGGAAGGGTAGGCTGTGCGTGGACGATCGGCCTGGCGCGTGGTCACCTCGGGGACGTGGACAAGTGTGGGAGTAGGGAACTCACCACATTGCCATGTTTTCGGAATGACTACGTGCGGCTGGTACGGTCACCGCCGCCACTGCTCCCAGGGTTTGGGCATGTGTGAGGTTAGGGTATTACCACCTCACATTTGTATCAAGTCTTTCGGAGCGGAGGCGGGGGAACGTTCGATCGACATGGTGAGTGGCCGTTTCAGAGACGTGGACAAGTGTGAGAGTTGGGAACATACCACCTTACACTTTCACCACGTTGCCGGGATGACCACGTGCGGCTGGTACAGTTATTACTACATCGGCCCCGAGGGTTTAGACACGTGTGAGAGTAGGTTTTTACCGCCTTACACGCGTGCCAACACTTCGAAGCTGATGCGGTGAACTGTAACAGTCACATCCTACAACTATTCCGAAGGTTCGGTTGGATGTGAGAGGAGGATCTTACCGCCTCACACTTATGCCTGACTTTCGGAATGGGGTACCCGACTGATGCGACTCTAACTACGGCCACTCTGGAAGTAAGGGACAAGTGTGAGAGGAGGGTTTCACCGCCTCATGGGTAGCCTCAGTAGAGCGCCACCTTCCGCCAGTGCCTCCGATCTGGGCCACCGCAACTGCATATGCGCATGGAGTCCGGATAGGCGTGTTTGTGGGTATTGACCGCGTCACGTTTGAGCTGAATTCCAAGGGGCAAACGCAGGTCAGCGGGCGTAGGCGCCTGATGCATAACCAGGTGCCCAAGCCAGCTGTGCGGTGAAAAAAGGAAGCGTAGAGCCAGGGAGGGGCAAATAGTTTTCCACTTTGCAGTTTCCTTCTCTAACAACGTCCACAGGTGACCAGCTGGCTTAGCCGCTGGAAATAGCAACAAGTAGTTAAGGGAGTCAGAGCTCGGTAGCTATCGAGCGAGTTCTCCGATATATTTACCCTCCTAGAGACTAGGAAACCCTTCTCCGCGCCAAAAGAGGCCATATTCCCCGTCTCAAGTCCCAGCATTCTTATAAATATTCTGTAAGATGGGGCCCTGGAACGACTAAGCCGACCCCAGCCTAAGAAACTTCCTTACAACACTATCAACATCGCTCATACATCAACCAACACTCAACTCTTACCAAGAAATGCCAATATCCAGACCTTTCAAAGGTACCTTACGCATTCAACCCTCTCAGAAAGGTCAAAGAACTCATGCACAGATATTGAAGATGCTATATCGACACTCAACAGGAACATATATGCTGCAGCATCTGCATCTACTCCCTCTCCCTCCTCAAATGTGTCATATTGTCTTGTACAACAATAACATTTCAACTGGATTGAATGAGATGATTTGTTGAAATTATCATATATATATGAAACTAAATTTTATAATGATGAAAAAAAAACTTCTACTTAGGGAAAAAAAAAAAATAAATATAAAACAGCCGCCTATCTCAAGGATTGATTGGATCGAGGGATGGGAGGAGACGCTCCACTTCAGCGAACGAGAGATCGAAGAGATCCTGGGCCCGGAAATTAAAATCAAGGAGGCGGCCTGCTCGCTTTTCACTGATGAGGCACGGGTAGAGGCACCGTCGACGTGGCGAGTCCCAGGACCCCCGAACGACGTATCCCGGTATTATTACTGGAGCAGATCCAGGAGCGGCTGAAGGACCAGCACACTCGGCGACAACGTTTAATGTTGCGTGGAGGAAGCAGAGTGTTCCGGGTGGTGATACGCCGGGATGGACTGGTATCAGTCCTTCCTCACTAAAGTAAGGGGGGGGGTCTAAGGACTCATATATGAGCCCTCACAAATTTTAGTTCTAAGTGTTGAATTTGTAGTTTTAAGTATGTATCATGGAGGTAAAATTATAGTTTTAGTCGATCATAGACCATCAACAAGGGGTTAAGAGTAAAGGGTATAGGTAACGGGGAGTATTCCGTGCACAGCTGTACCAGCTCAACGGACAAGCAGAGGAGGACAGACGTCGTGCCAGTATTTCATACACATACACATCAGCGGCCAGCAGAAGAGAGGAAGGGCCAGCGCACACAACAAAGAGAACAACAACGTAAGCAACGTACAGGCGACAGCAGCAACGCACACAACACAAGAGAAAACGACCGGCCTAAGCAGACGACAGCAGCACGCAAGCACATGCGAAGCAAGCAGGCGCCAGCACAAGCCGAAGAGACGAACGGCAGGCTAGTAGACGCGAGCAGCACAATGCACTCAAAGAGAGAGATGCTGCGACAACGAACCGAGCGCAATCCGATCTTACGAGCGGCAGCAGAGCAACGGCAGGCCGATGAGCGCAAGCAGCGCGATGCGCTCAAGAGAGCGGCTGCGACGTCGGGCCGAACAGAAGCCGATCTCTCTGAGAGAGGGCGACCATACGCATTGGTCGAGGGCCCGAGGACTACCGAGCCACATGCAAGCGCAAGCAAGTGTGTAAAATGCAAGCGACGAGAGAGGGAGATCACGAGGCCACGACGACTGCAGATTAGACTCGAAGCCTGCAAGTAGGTCAGAGGAGGGGTGAGCGATTTGCATATTGATGGTGCAAATCACTCTCTTTACGGCGGCTAACCAGCGCGGAAGCAAAGCGTAACAAGTGCGACAAAGGACATTTAAAAAAGAAACTAACCTGCAGGATCGGAGAACAACGTCATAGAACACGCAGAAAAGATAATAACGTGTGAGGGTATGACAGATTAGGCAGGGAAGTGAGTTAGAAGGAACAGAGCTATGGTTTAGGTAGGGAGACTTGTGAGGAATAAAAGTGGAAAAAAAAAGCAGATACCCAACAACGTGTTCTTTAATGTTATGTGTCGGAGTGAAGTGAACCCTAGCACAGTGACGAGAGTGCGGAAGGGTAGGCTGTGCGTGGACGATCGGCCTGGCGCGTGGTCACCTCGGGGACGTGGACAAGTGTGGGAGTAGGGAACTCACCACATTGCCATGTTTTCGGAATGACTACGTGCGGCTGGTACGGTCACCGCCGCCACTGCTCCCAGGGTTTGGGCATGTGTGAGGTTAGGGTATTACCACCTCACATTTGTATCAAGTCTTTCGGAGCGGAGGCGGGGGAACGTTCGATCGACATGGTGAGTGGCCGTTTCAGAGACGTGGACAAGTGTGAGAGTTGGGAACATACCACCTTACACTTTCACCACGTTGCCGGGATGACCACGTGCGGCTGGTACAGTTATTACTACATCGGCCCCGAGGGTTTAGACACGTGTGAGAGTAGGTTTTTACCGCCTTACACGCGTGCCAACACTTCGAAGCTGATGCGGTGAACTGTAACAGTCACATCCTACAACTATTCCGAAGGTTCGGTTGGATGTGAGAGGAGGATCTTACCGCCTCACACTTATGCCTGACTTTCGGAATGGGGTACCCGACTGATGCGACTCTAACTACGGCCACTCTGGAAGTAAGGGACAAGTGTGAGAGGAGGGTTTCACCGCCTCATGGGTAGCCTCAGTAGAGCGCCACCTTCCGCCAGTGCCTCCGATCTGGGCCACCGCAACTGCATATGCGCATGGAGTCCGGATAGGCGTGTTTGTGGGTATTGACCGCGTCACGTTTGAGCCGAATTCCAAGGGGCAAACGCAGGTCAGCGGGCGTAGGCGCCTGATGCATAACCAGGTGCCCAAGCCAGCTGTGCGGTGAAAAAAGGAAGCGTAGAGCCAGGGAGGGGCAAATAGTTTTCCACTTTGCAGTTTCCTTCTCTAACAACGTCCACAGGTGACCAGCTGGCTTAGCCGCTGGAAATAGCAACAAGTAGTTAAGGGAGTCAGAGCTCGGTAGCTATCGAGCGAGTTCTCCGATATATTTACCCTCCTAGAGACTAGGAAACCCTTCTCCGCGCCAAAAGAGGCCATATTCCCCGTCTCAAGTCCCAGCATTCTTATAAATATTCTGTAAGATGGGGCCCTGGAACGACTAAGCCGACCCCAGCCTAAGAAACTTCCTTACAACACTATCAACATCGCTCATACATCAACCAACACTCAACTCTTACCAAGAAATGCCAATATCCAGACCTTTCAAAGGTACCTTACGCATTCAACCCTCTCAGAAAGGTCAAAGAACTCATGCACAGATATTGAAGATGCTATATCGACACTCAACAGGAACATATATGCTGCAGCATCTGCATCTACTCCCTCTCCCTCCTCAAATGTGTCATATTGTCTTGTACAACAATAACATTTCAACTGGATTGAATGAGATGATTTGTTGAAATTATCATATATATATGAAACTAAATTTTATAATGATGAAAAAAAAACTTCTACTTAGTGAAAAAAAAGAAATAAATATAAAACAGCCGCCTATCTCAAGGTTTGATTGGATCGAGGGATGGGAGGAGACGCTCCACTTCAGCGAACGAGAGATCGAAGAGATCCTGGGCCCGGAAATTAAAATCAAGGAGGCGGCCTGCTCGCTTTTCATGAGGCACGGGAAGAGGCACCGTCGACGTGGCGAGTCCCAGGACCCCCGAACGACGTATCCCGGTATTATTACTGGAGCAGATCCAGGAGCGGCTGAAGGACCAGCACACTCGGCGACAACGTTTAATGTTGCGTGGAGGAAGCAGAGTGTTCCGGGTGGTGATACGCCGGGATGGACTGGTATCAGTCCTTCCTCACTAAAGTAAGGGGGGGGGTCTAAGGACTCATATATGAGCCCTCACAAATTTTAGTTCTAAGTGTTGAATTTGTAGTTTTAAGTATGTATCATGGAGGTAAAATTATAGTTTTAGTCGATCATAGACCATCAACAAGGGGTTAAGAGTAAAGGGTATAGGTAACGGGGAGTATTCCGTGCACAGCTGTACCAGCTCAACGGACAAGCAGAGGAGGACAGACGTCGTGCCAGTATTTCATACACATACACATCAGCGGCCAGCAGAAGAGAGGAAGGGCCAGCGCACACAACAAAGAGAACAACAACGTAAGCAACGTACAGGCGACAGCAGCAACGCACACAACACAAGAGAAAACGACCGGCCTAAGCAGACGACAGCAGCACGCAAGCACATGCGAAGCAAGCAGGCGCCAGCACAAGCCGAAGAGACGAACGGCAGGCTAGTAGACGCGAGCAGCACAATGCACTCAAAGAGAGAGATGCTGCGACAACGAACCGAGCGCAAGCCGATCTTACGAGCGGCAGCAGAGCAACGGCAGGCCGATGAGCGCAAGCAGCGCGATGCGCTCAAGAGAGCGGCTGCGACGCCGGGCCGAACAGAAGCCGATCTCTCTGAGAGAGGGCGACCATACGCATTGGTCGAGGGCCCGAGGACTACCGAGCCACATGCAAGCGCAAGCAAGTGTGTAAAATGCAAGCGACGAGAGAGGGAGATCACGAGGCCACGACGACTGCAGATTAGACTCGAAGCCTGCAAGTAGGTCAGAGGAGGGTGAGAGCGATTTGCATAATGATGGTGCAAATCACTCTCTTTACGGCGGCTAACCAGCGCGGAAGCAAAGCGTAACAAGTGCGACAAAGGACATTTAAAAAAGAAACTAACCTGCAGGATCGGAGAACAACGTCATAGAACACGCAGAAAGGATAATAACGTGTGAGGGTATGACAGATTAGGCAGGGAAGTGAGTTAGAAGGAACAGAGCTATGGTTTAGGTAGGGAGACTTGTGAGGAATAAAAGTGGAAAAAACAAAGCAGATACCCAACAACGTGTTCTTTAATGTTATGTGTCGGAGTGAAGTGAACCCTAGCACAGTGACGAGAGTGCGAAAGGGTAGGCTGTGCGTGGACGATCGGCCTGGCGCGTGGTCACCTCGGGGACGTGGACAAGTGTGGGAGTAGGGAACTCACCACATTGCCATGTTTTCGGAATGACTACGTGCGGCTGGTACGGTCACCGCCGCCACTGCTCCCAGGGTTTGGGCATGTGTGAGGTTAGGGTATTACCACCTCACATTTGTATCAAGTCTTTCGGAGCGGAGGCGGGGGAACGTTCGATCGACATGGTGAGTGGCCGTTTCAGAGACGTGGACAAGTGTGAGAGTTGGGAACATACCACCTTACACTTTCACCACGTTGCCGGGATGACCACGTGCGGCTGGTACAGTTATTACTACATCGGCCCCGAGGGTTTAGACACGTGTGAGAGTAGGTTTTTACCGCCTTACACGCGTGCCAACACTTCGAAGCTGATGCGGTGAACTGTAACAGTCACATCCTACAACTATTCCGAAGGTTCGGTTGGATGTGAGAGGAGGATCTTACCGCCTCACACTTATGCCTGACTTTCGGAATGGGGTACCCGACTGATGCGACTCTAACTACGGCCACTCTGGAAGTAAGGGACAAGTGTGAGAGGAGGGTTTCACCGCCTCATGGGTAGCCTCAGTAGAGCGCCACCTTCCGCCAGTGCCTCCGATCTGGGCCACCGCAACTGCATATGCGCATGGAGTCCGGATAGGCGTGTTTGTGGGTATTGACCGCGTCACGTTTGAGCCGAATTCCAAGGGGCAAACGCAGGTCAGCGGGCGTAGGCGCCTGATGCATAACCAGGTGCCCAAGCCAGCTGTGCGGTGAAAAAAGGAAGCGTAGAGCCAGGGAGGGGCAAATAGTTTTCCACTTTGCAGTTTCCTTCTCTAACAACGTCCACAGGTGACCAGCTGGCTTAGCCGCTGGAAATAGCAACAAGTAGTTAAGGGAGTCAGAGCTCGGTAGCTATCGAGCGAGTTCTCCGATATATTTACCCTCCTAGAGACTAGGAAACCCTTCTCCGCGCCAAAAGAGGCCATATTCCCCGTCTCAAGTCCCAGCATTCTTATAAATATTCTGTAAGATGGGGCCCTGGAACGACTAAGCCGACCCCAGCCTAAGAAACTTCCTTACAACACTATCAACATCGCTCATACATCAACCAACACTCAACTCTTACCAAGAAATGCCAATATCCAGACCTTTCAAAGGTACCTTACGCATTCAACCCTCTCAGAAAGGTCAAAGAACTCATGCACAGATATTGAAGATGCTATATCGACACTCAACAGGAACATATATGCTGCAGCATCTGCATCTACTCCCTCTCCCTCCTCCAGAAGGAATATTCAGCATCAACAACAAGATACTTAAATCTCTCCCAAACCCAATACTTGATGATCTTGCTCTAATATATAATAGCATGCTCAGGTTAAGCCATTTCCCTGAACAATGGAAACTTGCCACTATCTCAATGGTACTTAAGCCAGGAAAATGCGCCAATGAAGTTAACTCATATCGGCCGAAAAGCCTGTTATGTAGCTTCTCAAAGCTATTTGAGAAATTCCTCATGGACAGACTGTTTGAGATAGAAGACTTCGAACATGCTGTACCAAATCATCAGTTTGGATTTAGAAAAGAACATGGTACGGATCAACAACTGTTCAGGGTGACTCAATTTATCCTCAAGGCATTTGATACTCAGCAATATTGTTCTGCAGTCTATGTGGATATCACTGAGGCATTTGATCGTGTCTGGCACGAGGGGCTGAGAAGCTATCCAAACTTCTGCCAATAAAACTATTTAATATACTCGTAAGCTATCTAAACGATCGCAGTTTCTTAGTCAAATGGCCTGTTGGAATAAATGTGTATACCTTGATAGGAAATGTTAATTAGCAGAGAATGAATAATGTAATGTAAAATAACATAATTATATCACTTGCTCTAGGAATGTAAAAGTAGATGGACGTGCACGAAGCTGACTGCCAATAAATAATTAAATGATAATAAAGAAATCCACTTTATTAACAACATGGTAGCAGAGCAAGGTTGAAAAAAAAATTAATCCAAGGTGTAAAACTAAATCCAAGTTTTATAAAAATTAAAATGCTGTTCAAGTGAAGCGACAAAAGGCAAAAGTGATTAAGACATAAAAAGAGAAAAACAATATTAAAAGTGCGAAATATTAATAAATACGAATACGAAAACAAGACTATTGACAAATGCTAAACAATTAAACAGAAAAACATTAAAAATATAAACTAAAAGGATTCGATGGCAACAGATTAAAATTAAAAAATTCACGTGCACGCTTTTTATAAAATTACATGAAAGTGGAAAAGTGTGACCCTATACGAAAATGTGCAAAAATGAATGACATAGAAAGAGACATAAAAGAAGTGTGCAAACAGATTAAAAGTGAAGCGGGAAAAACGAGTGCAAACGCAAAAATCAAAGACATTGTTATGCCCATATTGGATGGGGTAAATTTTGGAAGCTGGAAGTTCAGACTAATGACAATACTAGAATACAAGGAGTGTAAAGAACCAGCAGTGCGAACAAGAACAACAGAAGATAATGAAACAACATGGATGAAAACAGATTTAAAAGCAAAAACAATTTTAATCAGTACAATATCAGACAAACAGTTAGAATATGTGAGTGAACGCCAAACGACATTAGAAATTATGAACAAACTAAACAAAATGTATTCGACAAAGTCAACAGCCCTGCAAATACTGTGCAGAGGAAAAATCGACGAAATTAAACTAAAAGACTATGAAACAGTGGAAAATTTTTTTATAGAATTCGAGAAAGCAGTGAATAAATTTAAAAACGCTGGAGGCACCATAGACGAAAACGAAAAAATGCGGTATCTGTTAAAAGCGCTACCAACAAGCTACAGTTATATTGGAGACTTCTTATATGTAATTCCGGAAGCACAACGAACGGTAAAATCTAAAGTAAAAGAAAAAAGCTTAAACAGAGGTCCAGTGGATAGACAAAATAACGTAAGCACATTTAACGCCAAAACTAAAAAAGAATGCTATGTGTGTGGCAAAACAGGTCATATTCAGAGGGACTGCTGGCATGCTGAGCAAAATGCGAGAGGCGAAAACAAACAACAACAAAAATACAACGGGCGATATCAGAACACGAATCAAAGAGGCGGTCAAGGCAGAGTCCAACATCATGGAAATGGTCGACGACGTGGAACTGGATGTGGACATTACTCAGGAGACGGGAAGCAAGGAAGACAACAAGAACACAGCGACGGAGTACAGTCATGGACAATAAGAATGATAAGAAACGAAAAAATAATAAATTGGAAAAGCAGCGAAAGTAGCAACGAAACAACAGTAAATTGGTTATTAGATAGGGGATGCACTGATCACATTATAATCGATTATAGACTTTTTAAGAACTTTGTAAATTTGAAAAATCCCATTGATGTAAAAGTAGCCGATGGCAAACAATTGCAAGCGACCAAAATTGGAAATGTAGAAACAATTTTAGAACTTACAACAATAAAAATTTGATCAATATAAACAAGTCGGAAAGGCTACAGTCGAGCGCGCCCGACTGTGATATACCCGCTACAACTTTGCGAAAAAATACATCTCACAGTCTCAAATTTGAGGAGATTCGAACCGTGGATCTCAAAAAGCTTGTATTATGCAGTTTGCAACTATAACCACTCCGGCATTAGCACATTATTATTTGGACCGGCAAAGCTGCATTATGAGACCATTCGGCTTGTCGTAAAGGACAAAAACTAATACAAACTCACTTCCCATAAAATGCTTTTTAATCAAATGCATTTAATACTAAACTTAAAATATTTAAAATACTTGAAAAAAATTAAATTTCAGAAAACCCACTAGAATTGGACCTAGTAGGATTCGAACCCATGCCCTTTCGCTTCATAGTCAACGACCACATCCACTCAGCCACTGCACCTTCTATGCATCTGCTATAAAATTGCAATAATGATCAGTGCAAATAACTTTAGTACATATAATTGAAAAAAAGTGCTTGCCGCCGGAGTTGAACCTCCATATTTTGCATATCTAACATAATAAAACAGACAAAACACGTGGTCACATGGCACTACTATTTCTTTAATATCTTCCATATTTATAGTACAATCTTACTGAAATTTTCACGAAACGTCCGCAATATGGTATTTATGACGTATATAAAAAACGGTTACTGTAGAGCCAATATTGCAGTTGTAGTCCATTTTTTTTCACTTTATAGGGGCGGGTTGAGGCGTGGCAAAAATCTAAAATAAACTTGATAAGCGTGCAGTAACAGCACATATTGTTACAAAATTTGGTAGCTCTAGCTCTTATAACAGCTGAGAACCAGGTGTTCACACGGACGGACGGACAGACAGACGGACAGACGGACGGACGGACAGACGGACAGACGGACATGGCTATATCGACTCGGCTGTTGATACTGATTAAGAATATATATACTTTAGGGGGTCGGAGATGTCTCCTTCTGCCTGTTACATACATTTTCGGTTTGAACAAAGTTATAATACCCTTCTACTCTATGAGTAGCGGGTATAAAAATCACTTTTATTTATTTTATTTATTCTTATTTTCACAATTAAACTATTTCACCACTTGGCCGAAAATGTGACTGGGTTATGGAACCTATTGAATTTAATATAATAAAATACGATTAAGTATTGTATATTATAAGACAGCCCATCAACCAAATAGCGAAACACTTTTATTGTTGTTTGACACTTCAATAATTATTTTATTTAAGCAACCGATTGAACCAACCGCACTGTCTCGTTGTCGGCAAGCGAATAGGACGATTACTCTATAACATGTGAATGCATGTGAATGGTAAACCATGCCATCTGAATGACAAACAACGACATGGTCCTCTTAATTCACAACTATGCATAAGTGTGACTTTTGTATTTTCAACAATAACAATAATAACAATTTCGGCAATAACGGTAACCAAAATAATGGTAATAATTATAGAGGCCGTGGCAACTCAAATAGAGGAAGCCGAAACAATCAGAATCGAAATAATAACAATAACAATGATAATGCTAGTGTGAGAGTAACCCAAAATAATTCGGGAAACTCGCAACAACTCTCAGATGAATGCCAATAAATAAAGCTCACGAACATTCAATCAATCTAAGTATAAATATATTCATTTCATTTCACCATGTGGCAACAGGAAAAAGATTAATTTTCTTAGTTGACACGTGCGCAGATATTTCCATAATAAAAGAAGAAGCCGACTACTTCAATAGTAGATACAAGATGACAGTATAATAAACATTCAAGGCATAAGCCAAGAGATTATTGAATCTTAGGGCTTAACCTCAATAGAGCTACAAACAGATAAATACATAATCCCTCTCAATTTTCATATTGTTAATCAACAATTTCCCATACCATGCAATGGGAATAATTGGCATTGATATTTCTATAACAAAATTTAAACTGCCAATTGGATTTCAAACCAAAAAAAAGATTGTTTTTTTATAAAAAAAAATAATTTAAAAATATTTTTTTTTTTTTTTAATAAAAAAAAAAAAAAATTTGGGGGGGGGGGGGGAAGGAACAAAAAATATAAAAAAAATTTTTTTTACTTATTCTTGTTTTAAAAAAAAAAAAAAAAAATTTTATACTTTTTTATTAATTTTTTAAAATAAAAAAGAAAAAAAAAAAAAAAAAAAAAAAAAATTTTTTCGTCTATTGTTTTAATACAATCCCTTCTATGGTACATAATTATTATCCATATGAACTTGTTTTTGGTAGAACAAATTATTTACCCAGAAATTTCACTAATATAACTATGCTATGGAAAGTAAATATAGTTTAGAAGTAGCATATAAAAGAGCTAGAACTCTATAAGGTAGAAAAAAAAGAAAGAGACAACATAACAATATCAAACAATAAAAATAAAAAACAAATAGTACATAAAGATTGATTTAAAGTTTTTTATTCATAAATGACGTCATGATTTAATACAAAAAGCATTATAATAATGGAAAAATACAATTTAAAATGTCAAAAAAAAAATATATATATAGTGACATATCCATTCTACACCCACACTTTAAACTCCCCAAACTCACACACACACGCACAATATTGTAAAACGCACATACACACATTAATGTATAAGCACCATTATTGTAAAACGCACATACACACATTAATGTATAAGTACAATATGTAATCAAAGAACGAGAGCCCTTCGATTAACTTTGGTTCCCACAGATCATAAATCTAGAAACCCGA
Organism: Zaprionus tsacasi; assembly: GCA_018904105.1. Taxonomy (NCBI): domain Eukaryota; kingdom Metazoa; phylum Arthropoda; class Insecta; order Diptera; family Drosophilidae; genus Zaprionus; species Zaprionus tsacasi. The sequence goes on from JAEIFR010000563.1 coordinate 18,864, forward strand.
TCACCCAAATAATTGTCCCCCAATTCGACCACTTGGCTAGCCCCAATGTTTACAGCGAGCCAACTGAAATAATAGAACCTGATCACCCAAACAATTGTCCCCCAATTCGATCACTTGGCTAACCCCAATGTTTACAGCGAGCCAACTGAAATAATAAAGCTTCATCACCCGGGTCTCCGCCCAATGTTTAGAGCGAGCCAACTGAAATAACAAAACTTTATCACCCGAGCTTCCGCTCAGGCACTTGTCTCAGGATTCTCCAATTACCCCTATTTATCGGGAACCTCTCCCTCTCTCAATGAGAGAACATCAAAATCAAATCAGTCAAACTCTCTCAAAGAGAACATTAGAATCAAATTAGCCAAACTCTCTTAAAGAGTTTGCTCTCTTAACACCCACTCTGCCTATATAAACCCAGGCGCGCTTCCAAGCAGCAGTTCAGTTCAGTTCAGGAGAGTTCAGTAAACTTTCAGTTTAATTCAGCTTAATCCCGATCACCGAGTACGCTATCAACCGCGATAGCTCACTAAAGTCTATTATCAACCGAAGATAATCTGATGGCTCTAGTTCTTCCTTTGGAAGAAAAATAAAAAGTGTTTAATTAATAAAAAGACTTAGAAAACAACTGTGTTTTTGTTTTTTTTATTAAACCCTCGGTCTGAATTCGTTAATGGCGCAGCCGGTAGGATAAAACGGAAAAGTTGTGCGACTCGTTTACCGATATCAATCTAGTGATAAAAGATCCTTGTACGACCAAGCGTATCTTTTTGTGATTGAACCACGCGAATCGGCGCTAAAGTAAACTTGACCTCGTAATACAATAAAATCGTTTTATCCGCCAAAGAACTTACGGTGATTGACACACAATAGTCAATCTACTGCAAGAACAATAAAAGTGTAAAAACAACCAAGAACAATAAAAGTGTAAAAACAACCAAAAACAATAAAAGTGTAAAAACAACCAAAAACAATAAAAGTGTAAAAACAACCAAAAACCAAACAAACCCTGCTAAAACAAAATAACAATGGCAACCGAACAAGTTCAACTATTGTCGGAGCCCCACCTTAATCAGGCATTAGGTCAAGTAAGACAAATACCTGTATTTAACGGAAACACGCAAGAGCTCAGTGCCTTCATCAAAAGGATCGAGTTCATACTCCAACTATACCCAACAAGTGACCCCAGACAGAAGCATGTGTTCTTCAGTGCCATTGAGATGCAACTCACAGGAGATGCCCAACGCGTATCCCAACTTTCAGGAGCCAGAAGCTGGCCAGACCTAAGGAGTGCCCTTATCGACGAGTACAAAACCCAAACACCATGTGAGGAGTTGTTACGACGTCTTTACAACACACCTTTCCCCGGAACTATTCGTAAGTTCGTTGAAGATTTAGAAACTAAGTCATTTATAATATCAAACAAACTCATGTTAGAAAACGATATGAATAACACCATATATTACACAAATGCATTAAACACTACAATTAAAAAAGTAATCAAGAGAAAGTTACCTGATAGGCTATTCATGACTCTTGCTAGATCTGATATTTCAACAGTATCCAAACTTAAACAAGTAGCGCAAGAAGAAGACGTATACGAATTAACTTACAACGACAGAACAAAACCCCAAAATAATTCTAAATCAAATCCTTCTCAAAACTTAAAGAGTAAAGGACAAAATCAAAATTTCGTGAACAATGCAATGCATGTCACAAATAAATCCTCTCCAAGCACTAGTTCCAAACCAGTGGAATCAAATCCACAAGTTTTCAATGAATTTAAACAAAAACTAAATTCGGGTAGAGCCCAAAATTCCCTTAATTACCAACAACAAGGTAGCAATGCACCAAACCCTCCAGTTAAAAGGCAAAGAGAAAATGCTAGTGGCCAATACAAAATGGACACAGGCGAAAATTTTCTTCAACCAGCCTCGGAATCGGAAAGCGATTCAGAAGAAGAGGAAACCCATTCTTAAAAATTAAAATGAATAATATTACCCTTAGATGCCTAGTAGACACTGGTTCATCTATCAATATTATGAAACAAAATTTTTTCAATTTTCCAACCAAGCCTTCTAAAGTAAAAGTCCACACTATAAATGGCACTATAATATTAAACCAAAGCGTTTCATTGCATTCAAGCAAACTATGTCCTACTAAACAAACCTTTTTTATTCACAATTTCTCAGAAAATTATGACTTACTGTTAGGTAGAAATTATTTAGAGTCAACTAATGCTCAAATTAACTACTCAACTCAAACGGTCAATATAAATGGATATCCATTTAAAATGTGGTACGACCACACCCAAACAGATGAGTCCAAGGCTACCAACGAGTGCCCTAAGTCATCTAACACAGAGGAAACACCTCTACTTACCCCAAAAAAGGAGAAAACCCTCCTAGAAATTAAAACGTGGAATTCCCACGAACAACAAGATAGGTCCCAAGTTACCAATGAGTACCCCAGTCTATCTGACCAAGAGGAAGCCCCTCCTAAAACACAAAAAAGAAAGAAAACCTCTTTCAAAAAAGATAGGTCCCAAGCTACCAATGAGTGCCCCAGTCTATCTAAAATAGAGGAAGAACCTCTAAACATAGAAGAAGCCCTTCTAGAAAAAATGTGGAATCCCCACGAACAACAAGATAGGTCCCAAGCTACCAATGAGTGCCCCAGTCTATCTAAAATAGAGGAAGAACCTCTAAACATAGAAGAAGTCCTTCTAGAAATACCCTCTAACTTCGCCTTAGACGACGAGTTAAGAGAATCCAATGTATTCAGATTGGAACATCTGAATACAGAAGAAAGGGAACAACTTTCGCATGTTTTGTTAGAGTACAATGATATTCAGTACAGAGAAGGTGAAAATTTGACCTTCACAAGTACGATTAAACATTCTATTCTTACAAAGCACGAAGACCCTATTTATAAAAAACCTTATAAATACCCCCAAGCGTTTGATCAAGAGGTCAACAAACAAATTAACGAAATGATAGAACAAAATATAATTAGGAAATCTAAATCCCCTTATTGTTCTCCAATTTGGATTGTCCCAAAGAAAAGCGATGCTTCTGGCAAACCAAAATTTCGATTAGTCATAGACTATCGCAGTCTCAATGAAATAACCATTGACGACAAATTCCCTATTCCTGTAATGGACGAAATATTAGACAAGCTTGGACGCTGTCAATACTTCTCAACTATTGATTTAGCTAAAGGTTTCCATCAAATTCAAATGGACCCGCAATCAATATCCAAAACAGCATTTTCAACAAAACACGGACATTACGAATATCTTCGTATGCCCTTTGGTCTGAAAAATGCACCAGCAACTTTTCAACGTTGCATGAACAACCTCCTAGAAGATTTAATCTACAAGGATTGTCTAGTTTACTTAGATGATATTATCATTTATTCCACTTCATTAGAGGAACACATAATATCATTGAAAAGAGTATTCGAAAAGCTACGATCAGCTAACTTAAAATTGCAACTTGACAAATGTGAATTTCTAAAGAAAGAAACTGAATTTCTTGGTCACATTATCACAACAGACGGTATAAAACCGAACCCCAACAAAATAAACGCAATTGTTAATTTTCCCATTCCTAAAACCACAAAAGGAATAAAGTCTTTTCTTGGACTCTGCGGATTTTACCGTAAGTTTATCCCCAATTTTGCAAAAATAGCAAAACCAATGACACTCAAATTAAAAAAAGGAGCAATAATCAATACAGAAGATACCGATTACATGTCCGCTTTCGAAAAACTAAAAGTACTTATCACGTCTGATCCAATACTAATATACCCTAACTTCGAAAAGAAATTTTCATTAACAACAGACGCGAGTAATATAGCTATAGGTGCTGTATTATCTCAAGAGCATAAACCCATTTGCTATGCAAGCAGAACTCTTAATGAACACGAGCTCAATTACTCAGCAATAGAAAAAGAACTATTAGCTATAGTATGGGCAACAAAATATTTCAGGTCTTACTTATTCGGTAGAAAGTTCGAAATATTAAGCGATCATAGGCCACTTGTATGGCTAAGTAACGTAAAAGAACCCAATATGAAATTACAAAGATGGAAGATAAAGTTAAATGAATATGATTATAATATCCAATACCTACCTGGTAAGGAAAATCATGTCGCTGATGCCTTATCCAGAGTTAAAATTCAAGAAAACTTCCTAGGAGAAGATAACCCAGTTTCCATTACTACAGCAGCTACTGTGCATAGCGCACAAGAAGACAATCAAAGCCACATTTCCTTAACCGAAAGACCCCTCAATTATTACAACAGACAATTAGAATTCTTAAAAGATAATTTTGACGATGTCCAAATAATAAGATACTTTCATAAAACTAGAATAAAAATTAGTTACAAAGAAATGACTGACACCCTTGCCAAAACCCTAATTAAAGAATACCTCTGCACTAAGAAAAGTGTTATTTACTTCCCTAATGAAGCCGACTTTAAAATCTTTCAAAATGCTTATATTCAAATCATAAGTCCCGACAATTTCACTAAAACTATGAGAACCAGTGGTAAACTAATAGATATCCAAACATATGCTCAATTTAAAGAAATTATCCTCAAAACACATAAAGAATTATTACACCCAGGCATAGAAAAAATCACTCTTCAGTTCAAAGAACTTTATTATTACCCCGATTATCAAAAACTTATCCAAAATATCATAAATGAATGTGAAATCTGTAACATTGCAAAAACCGAACATAGAAATACAAAATTAGCCCTGGAAACAACCCCAGAAACTTTCAACCCCAGAGACAAGTATGTCATGGATTTTTATTTAATAAATAATAAACAATTCCTATCATGTATTGATATTTATTCTAAATACGCCTCCCTGATAGAAGTAAATAGTAGAGATTGGCTTGAAGCTAAAAGAGCTATTTTACGTATATTCAATGACATGGGTAAACCCATAGAAATAAAAGCCGACAAAGACTCCGCCTTCATGTGCACCGCACTCAAGCTCTGGTTAGATTCAGAAGGAGTAACCTTAAACGTAACAACGAGTAAAAATGGAATTTCTGATATTGAGAGATTTCATAAAACTGTCAACGAAAAACTAAGAATAATAACAAGCGAGAATGAACCAGAAAACCAATTCACTAAGTTCGAAAAAATACTTTACGTATACAATCATAAAACAAAACACAACACAACTGGTCGAACACCAGCAGACATCTTCATTTATGCAGGCACCCCTGCCTATAACACGCAGCAAAATAAAATAGACAAAATTGACAAACTCAACGAAAGTAGACAAGACTACAATATAGACACTAATTTCAGAGAATCTCCTCTGGTTAGATCAAAAACAACTAACCCATTTAGAAAGACAGGAAACTTAAGACAAATAGATGATAAACACTATGAAGAAACAAATAGAGGTAGAAAGATAATACATTATAAATCTAAGTTTAAAAAGAAAAAGAAAATTAATAAAAGTAAATATAATAATGATAATTCCAGGCTCATTCCCGATCATGATAATCATGTTATGCCTACTATCAACAATTAGCACGCAAAACCTAGAAGTAACTCCTATTCAGGCCAAAAACGGTTACCTAATCTTTCAAACCGGATCAATTGATTTACCTATAAACTATGAATATCATTACTTATCTATTAATTTAACTAAAACCGAAATAATTTATGAAGAACTTATCAAACAAACACAAATTTTTGAAAATTTACCACAAATTCAGTACCTAACAGAAAAACTCAATAGAGAAATGAATGGCATTAGAATTGCAAAGCGTAACAAACGCGGTCTTGCAAATTTTATGGGAACTATTTACAAATACTTATTCGGCACATTAGATCAAGAAGATAAAGAAGAATTACAACAACAAATAGGTAACATTTCCAAAAACAATATACAAATAAGCGAACTCAACCATGTAATAGAAGCCATTAATGAAGGAATAAAAGTAACCAATCAATTAAACAATAATTTTGAAGGAGACCAAATGTTAGCCTTACTAATTTTCAACTTACAACAATTTACCGAATACATAGAAGACATAGAACTTGGTATGCAACTGACACGCTTAGGTATCTTTAATCCAAAACTTTTAAAACATGATTCCCTTACTCACGTAAATTCTGAAAAAATTCTTAATATCAAAACTTCTGCTTGGCTTAAATCTGACACTAACGAAATTTTGATAATATCCCACATTCCGAGAGAAATAATTAAAACACCTATTTTCGAAATAATACCATACCCCGACGAAAACAATAACATACTAACTGAAACAATACATGACAAATATTTTTCGCATAACAATCAAACTTTTATAGCAAGTTCTCAAAGCTTGATCATAAATAAATGCATAACAGGTATACTTAATCAAGTCTCAACACAATGTAGATACAGTAAAACACGCTCTGATTTTGAAATAAAATATGTTGAACCTAATATAATCACAACTTGGAACCTTCCCAAAACTATGTTAAATCAAAATTGTATTAATAGAGAAATTATAATAGAAGGTAATAACATGATAAAAGCATTTAATTGTTCCATTCAGTTAGAAGAAATTTTGATTACCAACACAATGTTAGACTACACTCAAACTATCTATGTAAACAATAATGTAACAAAACTTGAACCACTTGAATACATTCAGGCAAAAGAAATAATTGAACAACACACTCAAACTAATAATGTCTTCCAAATAATAACAATCACAACATTAGTAATAATAATTATAATCGCAGCATTATACTTCATTTATAAATATAAGACTATACCACAAAAACTAATTGTAAAATTCAAGAATCAAAATCCAGAAAATGAAACTATCATAAGTCCTGAAACAGAAAATAATGTACCTTCAGTAAGTAACCCGGTATTGTACCCTAAAGTTATTGCCTGAGGACAGGCCTTTTTCTTAAGGATGGGGAAGTGACATATCCATTCTACACCCACACTTTAAACTCCCCAAACTCACACACACACGCACAATATTGTAAAACGCACATACACACATTAATGTATAAGCACCATTATTGTAAAACGCACATACACACATTAATGTATAAGTACAATATGTAATCAAAGAACGAGAGCCCTTCGATTAACTTTGGTTCCCACAGATCATAAATCTAGAAACCCGATCACCCAAATAATTGTCCCCCAATTCGACCACTTGGCTAGCCCCAATGTTTACAGCGAGCCAACTGAAATAATAGAACCTGATCACCCAAACAATTGTCCCCCAATTCGATCACTTGGCTAACCCCAATGTTTACAGCGAGCCAACTGAAATAATAAAGCTTCATCACCCGGGTCTCCGCCCAATGTTTAGAGCGAGCCAACTGAAATAACAAAACTTTATCACCCGAGCTTCCGCTCAGGCACTTGTCTCAGGATTCTCCAATTACCCCTATTTATCGGGAACCTCTCCCTCTCTCAATGAGAGAACATCAAAATCAAATCAGTCAAACTCTCTCAAAGAGAACATTAGAATCAAATTAGCCAAACTCTCTTAAAGAGTTTGCTCTCTTAACTCCCACTCTGCCTATATAAACCCAGGCGCGCTTCCAAGCAGCAGTTCAGTTCAGTTCAGGAGAGTTCAGTAAACTTTCAGTTTAATTCAGCTTAATCCCGATCACCGAGTACGCTATCAACCGCGATAGCTCACTAAAGTCTATTATCAACCGAAGATAATCTGATGGCTCTAGTTCTTCCTTTGGAAGAAAAATAAAAAGTGTTTAATTAATAAAAAGACTTAGAAAACAACTGTGTTTTTGTTTTTTTTTATTAAACCATAAAAAAACAAAATATTATAAAAAAATAACAGAATAAAATAACTACACTATGTTACTTTATTTTTTAAAGGGGGGTTATAAGGTGTGCACATTCTGTTAGAGTATATATTTTTATAAAAAATAATTTAAAAAAAATAATTAAATAAAAAAAAAAAATAAAAAAAAAAAAAAAAAAAAAAAAAAAAAACCAAACGGCCCAACTCAGCCTGGTAATAAAAAAAAAAAAAAAAAAAAAAAAAAATAAAATAATTTATAATTTATTTTTTTTTCCTTTTTTAACTTTTTAAAATTTTAAAAAAAAAAAAAAAAAAAAAAAAAAAAAAAAAAAAAAAAAAAAAAAAAAAAAAAAAAAAAAAAAAAAAAAAAAAATTATTAAAATAAAAAAAAAAAAAATTTAAAAAAAAAAAAAAAAAAAAAAATTAGCACATTATTATATGGACCGGCAAAGTTGCATTATGAGACCATTCAGCTTGTCGTACAAGACAAAAACAAATACCAACTTACTTCCCATAAAATTCCTTTTAATCAAATGCACTAAACTTAAAATATTTTAAATACTTGAAAAAAAAAAATTTCAAAAACCCCAAAAGAATCGAATCGGACCGAGTAGGATTCGAACCCGTACCATTTCGCTTCACAGTCAACGACCACATCCACTCGGCCACTGCGCCTTCTATGAATCTACTATAAAATTGCAATAATGATCAGTGCAAATAACTTTAGTACATATAATTGAAAAAAAAAGTGCTTGCCGCCGGAGTTGAACCTGCATATTTTGCATATCTAACATAATAAAACAGACAAAACACGTGGTCACATGGCACTACTATTTCTTTAATATCTTCCATATTTATAGTCCAATCTTACTGAAATTTTCACGAAACGTCCGTAAAAAACGGTTACTGTAGAGCCAATATTGCAGTTGTAGTCCATTTTTTTTCACTTTATAGGGGCGGGTGGAGGCGTGGCAAAAATCTAAAATAAACTTGATAAGCGTGCAGTAACAGCACATATTGTTACAAAATTTGGTAGCTCTAGCTCATATAACAGCTGAGATCCAGGTGTTCACACGGACGGACGGACAGACAGAGGGACAGACGGACGGACGGACAGACGGACAGACGGACAGACGGACAGACGGACATGGCTATATCGACTCGGCTGTTGATACTGATTAAGAATATATATACTTTATGGGGTCGGAGATGTCTCCTTCTGCCTGTTACATACATTTTCGGTTTGAACAAAGTTATAATACCCTTCTACTCTATGAGTAGCGGGTATAAAAATGAAAAGAGAAATGAACGGTATACACATAACTAAAAGCATCAAACGAGGACTGTTTAACTTTGTAGGATCCACTTACAAATACCTTTTTGGTACACTAGACGAAGACGACAGACAAAATATTGAACAACAAATTTCATACCTATCACAAAGCACCGTACAGATTAGTAGTCTTAATCACGTTATTGACAACCTAAATAACGGTATTGAGATGATTAATACCCAGTCGAAATCTATTGAAAAAGATAAAAAAATTTCCCTTTTAATATTTAACATTGAACATTTTACTGAATATATCGATGATATTGAAATGGGTTCACAACTCACACGATTAGGAATATTTAATCCAAAACTTCTAAAGCACGACAACCTTGGTAACGTTAACATCCAAAACTTAATGGACATAAAAACTTCCGCCTGGTATAACACAGCCAGTAATGAAATATTCCTAATGTTTCACATTCCCACAAATACAATCGAACAACCTACTTTTCTTATCGCACCTTACCCTGACAATAATGGACAAATTATTAATGAAAACATAGATGGCAAATTTAACCTACATTATAGTCATGTTTAAAATAAACAAACACAGAACATTATCAAAGAACATTGCATAGCTAACATAATGAAACACGAAATACCAACCTGTACTTTCCAGAAATATCGTAAACCGTTTTACGTTTAATACATTAAACCTAATATAATTATAACATGGAATATGACTCGAGAAAAACTTTATCAAAATTGTAACAATCAAGAAGTTTTTATTGAAAATAACAAAATTATAAAAATATTTAATTGCACAGCAGAATTAAAACCTATTTCAATATCAAACAATATTCATCAATATACAAATCTAATATTTACCGAACACAACGTAACAAAAGTTGAACCAATGTCACACATAGAAATAAAAGAAATGATTATGCTAAACAATAAGAATTTTACAATCTATAGAAATATATTAATAATCCTCTTGTTAGTATTTAGTATAATCTCCATATTTGACCTTTATATGAAATGTAAAACAGCACCTCATAATATTATAATTACCTATCTGAAACCAAAAGCAAACAGGACAGTTAAGCAAAATATTGAAACAGAAACAGTTACAGAAAAAAAAATACTGAAAAAGTAGACATTGAAAATCTAATACCACAATTATATCCAGAAGTAAACGCTTGCGGACAAGCTTAAATCTAATATGTGGGGGAGTGACAAACTCATTCTCCGTATGAAAAACTTAAGCCGATCTTTTGAAAAGCTTCACTATTGAAAAGCTTCGCAGTAAAAGTTCAAATCGATCTTTTGAAAAGATTCACTATTTAAAAGCCTCGCAGTAAAAGTTCTGACAAGTTTAAGTTACTGATAAACAAATATGTAAAGCTCTGTAGAACTTAAAGGTTTGCTGGAGCGTAAGAATAAATCTGTCAGGCAGTTTATGAGTAACTCTGGTGTAATAAGTAACAATAACTCCATCAAATAAAAATTATAAAATAAAAATATATTTTTTTATTTTTGATGAACACCTAAATACTTAATTATATATACTTTTTGAAGTCTGCCATGCGTTCTTATGCCTGTTACATACATAGAGTCACCAAATTTGGTATAAGTTTATGTTAAATGTTTGATGCCACGCCCACCGCCCACAGTTGAACAGTCGACGTCGACGTCGCTTCACTTGCATGTGTGTGTGGGCCTTATCTAGAAGAATTATTTGTGCAGAATACTCTGTTTAAAATTATGGTTACACGGTTGTACAAATTGGGAGAAGAGTGTCTTACTGTCGCGCGCGCTTGACTGTAGCCTTACCGACTTGTTTGTTAGGCCATGGATTTTGAAAAGATACATGGTCTATTAGGTTTGTCGGAATGTGCGTAACAGGCAGAAGAAGGCATCTGCGCCCCATAAAGTATATATATTCTTATTCACGATCACTTTCCGAGTCGATTTTGCCCTGTTTGTCTCTCCGTCTGTCTGTATGAGACAACGGTTCTCAGCTATTAAGAAAGCTAGAGACTCTAAATTTGGAAAGATTCATGTATATCCTAGGCAGTAAACGTCATTTTCAAATTTTGGTTACCACACCCACCGCCCCCGTAAATAAAAAAATTGTTTTCTTATGCGATTACTATGCAAAGTATTATTGAAGTCTCAACTTTCTGCTTTGGCATACATCTAGATAAATATGTTGTGAACTTATCCTATAAATTGCAACCCGATCGGATAATAAACATAGAAGTTACGTAAGTTAACGTTCTCTATTGATTTGTGATGCCTTGCCTGCAAGCTGCTGCCAGCCAAATGCGTTTTCGATCTTTTTAATGCGAAAATGGTTTTGTGTGCTTATGAGATCGAAATAGTAACTTAGCCGAACAGTCGATAGTTGCAGCGATAGTCAAATGTGTTGAGCAGCCGGCAATCGAACAAAGACGAAATAGAGGTTCAACCCTCAGAAGAGGCGAGGTTGAGATTTAATTGCCTTTTTCCGCTTCTAAGAGTTTTTTTTTCATCATTATAAAATGTAGTTTTACTTATCTAATTTGATCAAATAATCTCACTAAATCCAGGACAAGTGTTGTTGTTGTACAAGACAATATGACACATTTGAGCTAATGGTCTAAAAAGAAGCAGTTGACGCTGGTGTATGTGTGTGTAACGAAAACTATACACGAAAAATTCAGAATTATTAATACTGAAAATAACACAGAAAATAGATAATCAAGAATATAAACAATTTTATACACATACAACCATAAAACTAAACATAACACAACCGGAAAAATACCAGCTTACATACTACTCTACGCACGCACACCTACTTATCATTGCCAGATGATAAAAGAAAATGCAATTAAGAAACTTAATGATAACCGACAAAACTACGAAATAGACACAAAATTTAGACAGGCTCATATAACGCGCTTAAAATCTAAAAACCCCTTTAGGAAAACAGGAAAAATTCAACAATTAGATGAAAAACACTCCAACGAAAATAATAGAGGTCAAAATGTTACACATTATAAAAGTAAATTTAAAAAGAAAAAAAAAGGTTAATTATAGCAAATACTTACAGCCGACCGACACATCCCAATCATCGGACTTATAATAATTATAATGACTTCTATGATGACACAAACTACGGCAGGAACAATCGATATAAATACTATTGAAAACAATCAAGGATTCATTTTGTTCGAATCAGGAACAATACAACTCCCTATTACCTTTACGCACCACTGTCTCACTATTAAGATAACACAAATTGAAGAAACATGCAACAATCTTATTAAAGAAAGTCAGGAATTTCACAACATAACTCAGAACCATTACCTAATCGAAACAAGTCGGAAAGGCTACAGTCGAGCGCGCCCGACTGTGGTATACCCGCTACAACATTGCGAAAAAACACATCTCACAGTCTCAAATTTGTTTTTCTAACTCGCCTTATCGTTATCATCGATTTTAAAAGAAGATAATAAGAAGAAGCATAATGCTACATGCTAAAAAAAAAAAAAAAAAAAAAAAAAAAATGTATGCGCTTGATGGGATTCGAACCGTGGAACCTCAATAAGCTCGTAAAATGTAGTTTGCAACTATAACCACTCCGCCATTAGCACATTATTATATGGACCGGCAAAGTTGCATTATGAGACCATTCAGCTTGTCGTACAAGACAAAAACTAATACCAATTTACTTCCCATAAAATTCCTTTTAATCAAATGCACTAAACTTAAAATATTTTAAATACTTGAAAAAAGAAAATTTCAAAAAACCCACAAGAATCGAACCGGACCGAGTAGGATTCGAACCCGTACCCATTCGCTTCACAGTCAACGACCACATCCACTCGGCCACTGCGCCTTCTATGAATCTACTATAAAATTGCAATAATGATCAGTGCAAATAACTTTAGTACATATAATTGAAAAAAAAAGTGCTTGCCACCGGAGTTGAACCTGCATATTTTGCATATCTAACCTAACAAAACAGACAAAACACGTGGTCACATGGCACTACTATTTCTTAATCTCATCCACATTTATAATCAAATCTTACTGAAATTTTCACGAAACGTCCGCAATATGGAATTTATGAATTATATTTAGCTGTAGTCCATTTTTTTTCACTTTATAGGGGCGGTTGGAGGCGTAGCAAAAATATAAAATAAACTTGAAAAGCGTGCAGTAATAACACATGTTGTCACAAAATTTGGTAGCTCTAGCTCTTATAATAGCTGAGATCCAGGTGTTCACACGGACGGACAGACAGACAGACAGACAGACAGACAGACAGACAGACGGACAGACGGACAGACGGACAGACGGACAGACTGACAGACTGACAGACTGACAGACGGACAGACGGACATGGCTATATCGACTCGGCTGTTGATACTGATCAGGAATATATATTCTTTATGAGGTCGGAGATGTCTACTTCTGCCTGTTACATACATTTTCGGTTTGAACAAAGTTATAATACCCTTCTACTCTATGAGTAGCGGGTATAAAAATGTATACTATGTAAACGGCATAAAACTAAATTTGCTAAGCATATCAAAGATAATTGAAAACAAGTGGATATGGCTACAGTCGAGCGCTCGACTGTAAGATACCCTTCTCCCAATTTTCTAAATCTGTTACAAACGTGTAACCACACTCATAATTTCTAACAGAGAATTCTGCAAAAAAAGTTCTACTACATATAGCTCACTCGCTCGCACTCACACAGCAACGCGCGTGAAGAGTAAAGCGACAAGACGCAACGTCGACGTCGGCAAAGCTGCGCGCCGGCTGCTGCTCGAACATTTGTATTGAACACGTTGACTTGAATAACTTCTTCTTAATAATCGTAAATTACCGATTTGCGTGGGCGGTGGGCGTGGCATCAAACATTTGAAATAAACTTTATCTGCATATTTTACATAGGAAACTCCATATCAAATTTGGTGTCTCTAGCTCTTTTAATAGCTGAGATCTGTGGTCTCATACAGACGGACAGACGGACAGACAGACGGACATGTCTCAATCGACTCGGTTAGTGATCCTGAGCAAGAATATATATACCTTATGGGGTCTGCCACGCCTCCTTATGCCTGTTACATACATTGCACAAAGTTAGTATACCCTTTTTTGAACATTTTCAATGGTCGATGGAAATGTACAGTCGTAGCCAGAAATAATGATATAAAAATCTATAACGAAAAAAAAAAAATGTTGACAGTTGCGAATAAAATTTATAGTTTATATAATGTAACAAGTGGGTATGGCTACAGTCGAGCGCTCGACAGTAATATACCCTTCTCCCAATTTTCGAAATCTGTTACAAACGTGTATCCACACTCATAATTTCAAACAGAAATTTTGCACAAATACTTCTACTGCATATAGCTTACTCGCTCGCACTCACACAGCGACGTGCGTAATAAGTAAAGCGAAACGTCCCGACGTTGACGTTGACGTCAACTGCTTAAAGCAGCGCGCAGGCTGCTGCTCGTACATTTGTATTGAATATGTTGACTGTGATTGGGATTGGGCATGGCATCAAACATTTGACATAACCTTCATCTGCTTGGGATTTATGGGGTCTGTATAGGTCTATAGGGTCTATATATAGTATACCCTTTTGTGACCATTTTCAATGGTCGAAGGCTATAAAAAGCTTAAAGCTAAAAAAAAAACAAATGAAATATATACAAATGTAACTAAATTAACTGAAAAAGGAAAATTACACAGGGCACTAGGCCATGTAAATTTTCAATATTTGAATAGAATTATTAGGAATAAAATGCTAGATGGTCTGCCAGATAAAATCGAGAATAACGAAATGAAATGTGCGAAATTGAATACAAAGTGAAATGTCAAACGAACCATTCGAGAACAATAGAAAGAAAACTTAAGAAACATTAGAGTTAATACATACAGACATAAACGGACCACACAGCACAACAGGTTATTGTGGGGAAAAATATTTTTTGACATTCGTCGACGACTTTAGTAAATGCGCGAGAATTTATTGTATTAAACATAAATCTGAAACAGCGAGCTGCTTAAAAGAATATGTAAATTATGTTGAGAATCAATTCAGTAAAAAAGTAAAGCAAATTCAATGCGATAACGGTAAAGAATATATGAATAGAGAGATATTACATTTTTTAAAATATAAAGGTATTCAGTTAACTACATGCGCACCGAATGGTACGTACACGAATTAAACGGCGTAGCTGTAAGTTATAACAGATCGGCAATGGATATTGGTAGGTGATTGATGAAAGAGGCAAACATACGAGGGTCGTTTGATAAGTCCGTGACTTTTTGTATTTGCCGCGCACCTGCTCTAAATACAACACTGCTCCTGTCAGCAGTTATCGATTAACAGCTGACTGTAAAATTTTGAGAAAGCTGCCTTTTTGGTTTGCGTTTTATAGGCATTGAAAGCAGACGATCTCGTGAATTTTAACGAAAATGGAAAAAAGTGAATTTCGTGTGCTAATTAAGCATTATTTTTTGTGTAAAAATCCATCACCGAAACCAAGGAAAGACTTGATAAATATTATGGGGACTCTGCACCATCAATTTCAATGGTTAAGAAATGGTTTACTGAGTTCCGTTGTGGTCGTACCAGTACAAGTGATGCCGAACGTTCAGGTCGCCCAAAAGAGGTCGTCATGCCAGAAATCGTCGACAAAATCCATGGAATGATATTGGATGATCGGAGAATGAAAGTGCGTGAGGTAGCTGAGGCTGTAGGCATCTCAACTGAACGGGTACATCACATTTTACATGAATATTTGGACATGAAAAAGCTTTCCGCGCGATGGGTGCCGCGATTGCTCACACACGACCATAAGCGCAACCGTGTGACCATTTCAAAGGAGTGTTTGGCGATGTTCAACCGCAATCCAAACGAATTTTTGCGCCGTTTCGTTACCGTAGACGAAACATGGATCCACCACACCACACCAGAGACCAAAGAACAATCAAGACAGTGGGTTTCTCCGGGTGAACGTGCACCAAAGAAGGCCAAGGTGGGTCTGTCGGCCAACAAGGTCATGGCCACAGTTTTTTGGGATGCACAAGGTATCATTCACATCGATTACCTTGAAAAGGGTAAAACGATCACCGGCGAATATTATTCAGAGCTTTTGGACAGATTCGATATTGATTTGAAGCAGAAACGACCGCATTTGGCGAAAAAAAAGTGCTGTTCCATCAGGACAATGCACGGGTGCACGTGTGTAGTCAGCATGGCAAAATTTCATAAATTGGGCTACGAACTGCTACCCCATCCAGCATATTCTCCAGATTTAGCCCCCTGTGACTATTTTTTGTTTCCAAACATGAAGAAATGGCTCGGCGGTAAGAGATTCGGGTCAAATGAAGAGGTCATCACAGAAACAAACGACTATTTTGAGGGCCTTGAGAAAACCTATTATTTGGAAGGAATAAAAAATTGGAAAAACGCTGGACTAAATGTATAGAGCTAAAAGGAGATTATGTTGAGAAATAAAACGCTTCTTTGACGAAAAAAATATATTTTATTCAAAAAGTCACGGACTTATCAAACGACCCTCGTACATAGGGGATATTAGCCAGAAATGATGAACACAGTAGCTTATTTAAAAAATCGAACAATCGCAAATACAGCAGTAAATAAAAGCCCATACGAAATATTTTTTGGTATAAAACCAAATGTAGAAAATTTAAAAATATACGGAAGTAGAGTTTTTGTTAGAGTTCCAGAAGTACGCAGAAAAAGTAAATGGGATAACAAATCGGAATTAGGAGTTTTAGTTGGATATAATACAAACGGATATAGAGCATTACTAAATAATAAAGTAATAAACGCAAGACATGTTCAAGTTGTGGAAGAGAAAACAAAATTAATTTGCCTAGAGAAAAACAACCAGAATGATAATGAAAATGAAATAGAACAAGTGGATATGGCTACAGTCGAACGCCCGACAGTAGGATACCCTTCTCCCAATTTTCTAAATCTGTTACAAACGTGTAACTACACTGATAATTTCAAACAGAAATTCTGCACAAATTCTTCTCTACATATAGCTTACTCGCTCGCACTCACACAGCGACGCGCGTACAGCGTGAAGCGGCGAGACGCAACGTCGACGTCGACGTCAACTCCAAGCAGCGCGCCGGCTGCTGCTCGTACATTTGTATTGAAAACGTTGACTTGAATAACTCCTGTGTTATTAGTCCCATCGGATTGTAATTTGAAGAATACATTTATATGGTATTAAGCATTATACATACCAAAGCAGAACTTTATAAGTTTAATACTTTGCTTAATAATCGTAAATTACCGATTTGCGGGGGCGGTGGGCGTGGCATCAAACATTTGAAATAAACTTTGTCTGCCCATTATATATAGGAACTTCCATACCAAATTTGGTGTCTCTAGCTTTTTTAATAGCTGAGATCTGTTGTCTCATACAGACGGAAAGACAGACAGACGGACAGACAGACGGACATGTTTCAATCGACTCGGCTAGTGATCCTGAGCAAGAATATATATACTTTATGGGGTCTGCCACGCCTCCTAACGCCTGTTACATACATTACACAAAGTTAGTATACCCTTTTTTTGACAATTTTCAATGGTCGAAGGGTATAAAAAGATGATGAAGATGATGAAGATAACGCTAAGACAGACGAACTAAATGACATGGACGAAGTTAATAACAAAACTAGCGATGAAAGCGAGTGTGAGGAGAACAAAGAACATTTAACAGTGCAGAGAACATCAAAGAAAAGAAATAAAAGACCAGTAAATCTATATGGTAACCCAGTAACACATTTTATTTATATCAATTATGTAAATGCAATTGTACCAAACACTTGCGAAGAGGCGATGAATAGTAATGAAAAGAAAGAATGGCTCAAAGTAATGAACACAGAAATGCAATGCTTAAATAAAAATAGTACATGGCAAATTGGAGAAAAACCGATAAACAACAAGTGAGTAGGGCTACAGTCGAACGCCCGACAGTAGGATACCCTTCTCCCAATTTTTAAAATCCGTTACAAACGTGTAACCACACTCATAAATTCAAACAGAAATTTTGCACAAATACTTCTACTACATATAGTTTTCTCGCTCACACTCACACAGCGACGCACGTTAAGAGTGACGTCGACGTCGGCGTCAACTCCAAGCAGCGCGCCGGCTGCTGCTCGTACATTTGTATTGAAAACATTGACTTGAATAACTTCTGTGTTATTGATCCGATCAGATTGTAATTTGGACCATATGTTCGTATGGCATATAGCTTTATACATACCAAAGCAGAACTTTATAAGTTTAATAGTTTGCTTAGTAATCACAAATAACCGATTTGCGGGGACGGTGGGCGTGGCATCATACATTTAACATAAACTTCATCTGCTTGGGAAATTTAGGAACCTAAATATCAAATTTGGTATCTCTAGCTTTTTTAATAGCTGAGATCCGTTGTCTCAAACAGACAGACGGACAGACGGACAGACAGACGGACATGGCTCAATCGACTCGGCTAGTGATCCTGAGCAAGAATATATATACTTTATGGGGTCTGCCACGCATCCTTTTGCCTGTTACATACATTTCACAAAGTTAGTATACCCTTTTTGACCATTTTCAATGGTCGAAGGGTATAAAAAGATTATAGATGTTAAATGGGTGTACAAAAAGAAAAGTGATGGGACATACAAAGCTAGATTAGTAGTAAGAGGTTTCCAACAAAGAGAACGACTAGAAAATGTATATTCACCAGTAGGAAAAATTTAAACATAAAAGATATTACTATCATATTGTTAAAAATGGTCTGTATATAAATCAGATGGATGTCGAAATAGCCTTTTTAAATGGCTATGTTAAATCAGAAGTTTATGTTAATGAACCGAAAGGTTACGAATCAGGAGAAAACAAAGTTTATAAATTAATTAAGGCATTATATGGATTAAGAGAGAGCCCAAGAGCATGGTACGAATGTTTGCATAAATATCTCGACAAATTAAATTTTATAAGAAGCAATTACGATTATTGTTTATATGTAAAACGAAAGGATAAAGATGAAATATATATTTTAGTATTTGTAGATGACATTTTGATATGCAGTACGAACAAAACAAAAATAACTGAAATAAAAGACTGTTTAAGAGGTTTCCAACAAATTTACAATGAAAGATTTAGGAAAAATCGGCAGTTATATTGGAATAGACATTAATTATAGTACTGAAAGTAAGAAAATGACGTTGAATCAAACAAGTCGGAAAGGCTACAGTCACGCGGTGACTGTAAGAGGCCATGGATTTTCAGTGTATATATTTAAAGTAAACCATAAAAAAAAGTAGTGAAGGGACAAAGCAAGCAGAATAGATAAGAGTCGATAAGCATATGTTAGAACGAGAGAGAGATATGTCAATTTTTGGTGCGTGCTAAGATTCGTTACGCACACACACACACACTAGCGTCAACTGCTTCTTCTTTAATTTAGACGTCCGTTAAAAATGCATATATGTATGGATGTGTGAACTTCGCAAGCATGTATTGTATGCATGCACGCTTAAGTACAGCATGCAAAAAATTTAACACTTTATATAAAATTGATTAGATTAGTATTAAATAGTAAATGGAAATTAATCAAAAATGTAAATGCTTTATAAATATAAAAGTAAAAAAATATAAAATACAACAAAATATAAAAAATTAAAATAGGTAAATTATTTTTTATTTTCTTATTTCAAACCCTTGCCGTTTGCATAAGAGTCCGTCATCCGAACAACTAGACCACCGTCGCTGCGCTCCGCACACGCTAAAATTGCATATTTAGACCATTAGCTCAAATGTGTCATATTGTCTTGTACAACAATCTTGTGAGTCAAGTTTCATGAAGATAGCTCAATAGCTGTGTATCTATTTTGGGTTGCAACAGACAGACGGACTAACTGATTTTTCTTTTATCACCCATAGAATATAAACGACTGGAATATTAATATGGAAAAACAAAAGGCGGGTAACTATATAACATTTAAAAGTATTGATAATGTGCGGTATTTCCAAAAACAAAATAGGTTTGCATACAAAAACCCTGAGTGTTCCTATGGCAGCAATATGTTATAGTGATCCGATTTTGATACAATATTGACGGCACATTAAGAACGTAATAAGAATAAGATTTGCCAAATCTTGTTGCAATATCTTGAAAAACAACAAAAATCGGCCGATAGGACGGACGGACGGACTGACGGACGGACATCGATCCCTTGATGGCCCTTGATGGTCGGCTGCTCAACACATTTAACAATCGCCGCAACTACTGTCTGTTCGGCTAAGTTACTATTTCGATCTCATACACACATATAACCATTTTTGCATTAAAAAGATCGAAAACGCACATGGCTGGCAGCAGCTTGCTGGCAAGGCATCACAAATCAATAGAACACGTTAGCTTGCGTACTTCTATGTTTATTATCCGATCGGGTTGCAATTTATGGGATAAGTTCCGGCCAGGGTTCGAATCCCCAATGCTAAAAAAATGTACCTATTTTAATTTTTATATGTTTTGTAGTATTTTATATTTTTATACCCTTCGACCATTAAAAATGGTCAAAAAAGGTATACCAACTTTGTGCAATGTATGTAACAGGCACAAGGCAGACCCCATAAAGTGTATATATTCTTGCTCAGGATCACTAGCCGAGTCGATTGAGCCATGTCCGTCCGTCTCGCCGTCTGACCGTCTGTCCGTCTGTCTGTTTGAGACAACAGATCTCAGCTATTAAAAAAGCTAGAGACAACAAATTTGGTATGTAGGTTCCTTAATTTCCCAAGTAGATGAAGTTTATGTTAAATATTTAATGCCACGCCCACCGCCCCCGTAAATCGGTAATTTTTGATTATTAAGCAAAGTATTAAACTTATAAAGTTCTGCTTTATTATGTATAAGGCTATATGCCAAACGAACATATTTTCTAAATTAAAATCTGATCGTATCAATAACACAGAAGTTATTCAAGTTAACGTTTTCAGTACAAATGTACGAGCAGCAGCCTGCGCCCTACTTTAGCAGTTGACGTCGACGTCGACGTCACTCTTAACGTGCGTCGCTGTGTGATTGTGAGCGAGAAAGCTATATGTAGGGAAGTATTTGTACAAAATTTCTGTTTGAAATTATGAGTGTGGTTACACGTTTGTAACGGATTTTAAAAATTGGTATCCTACTGTCGGGCGTTCGACTGTAGCCCTACCCACTTGTTTTACATTTATATTTATAAAGCATATAAATTTTTGAATTATTTCCCATTTATTAATATTTATTTAATCAATGTTATATTAAGTGTTAAATTTGCATTTTAAGATGTTTTGCATGGTGTACTTATGCGTGCATGCATACAATACATGCATGCATACAATATGAAGCTCAAACATGTATACATACAAGCGTGTGAGGCAATACACAAAACGTGAGGCAGGTCAGTGCATTTTTAACGAACGTCTTAACTAAATTAGAAGGAGTTGAAGCTGGTGTGTCTGCGTAAAAATCTTAGAACGCGCTAAAAATTCACATATCTCTCTCTCGTTCTAACTTATGCTAACGACTCTTGTCTATTCTGCTTACTGTGTCCCTTTTTTTTATGGTTTACTGTAATTAAATGTTAAAACACTTAATGATTTTTGGTTTTAAGCATTTATTAATGAAGCGGAGAAGGTTCCGCTTCATTTGAATATTCATTCGATAATGTTCTTAAGATCTACATATAAATGGTTTTTAAGCCTAAGGCTGCAAACATAGTGCGCGCTGAGACGAAGACGAAGATGAAGACGAAGCTGAAGACGAAAAACAGTGCAGAACAAATCATATGAATTCGCTCGCCCGCAAGCATAGTGCGTGCTGAGACGAAGACGAAGATGAAGACGAAACGCAAGCAATCAGCTTCAAACGCTGCTGTACTGATTTTGAAGACGAATCGCTTGCTATTTTACCGTTGGTTTTCGATTTGGTCTGACTATGCTTTGGCGCCGAACATGCTAGAATTTGCACAGTTGGTTTTTGTGATTTGACGGACGCACATGTTTTGTAAAAATGTCTGCAATTAACGAAGAATTAATTGCAGCAGTATTTAAA
Organism: Zaprionus tsacasi; assembly: GCA_018904105.1. Classification (NCBI taxonomy): domain Eukaryota; kingdom Metazoa; phylum Arthropoda; class Insecta; order Diptera; family Drosophilidae; genus Zaprionus; species Zaprionus tsacasi. The sequence continues at coordinate 41,102 of JAEIFR010000563.1, forward strand.
AAACGCTGTTTATGGGACCAGCAAAATAAACTCTACCACAATAGGCAAATAATTGACCAAAATTGGAACGAAATTTCAAACGAATTGATTGTTGATGGTAAGTAATTTAAATAATTTTAATCAAAATAAAATACATAATAATAAAATTGAAAATTTAAATACTATCAGCATTTCTATGGCTGCAAGCATAAGTACGAAACGTGTCTCTGATGAATCGACCTCTTTTCTTTGAACTTTTCAATATATTTTTTGGTTTGTTGCTTATAAATTTTTCTCCCTCTGTCATGTGCGTGTCCACATCTTCTAAATCTAACATTGTATTATGCAGTATACAAATTGCTTTAACAATAATTTCTGCGTTAGATGGTGTCGTTTCAATTGGCTTCCATAATATTCTCCATTTGGAGTTAATTATACCAAATGCACATTCCACACACCTTCGCGCTCTGGACAAACGACTATTAAAATATTAATTTTCCAATGTTAGATTTCTTTGGCATATGGTCGAAGGACCCAGTCCAAAAGCGGATAAGCTTCATCTGCAAGCAACACATATGGCATAGATATTGTGGTATTGGGCAAATAAGAATCCTTCGGAAACTGTAAATCTCCAGAATTTTTCATTGTGTAAATCGCTGAGGAAGCAAAAGTTCCACCATCACTCTGACGTCCGTAACCACCAACTTCGATAGTGACAAATTTACATTTTGCGTCAGCGACTGCCTGCAGCACTATTGAAAAATTTTTTTTATAATTATAAAACATTGATCCTGAATTCGCTGGGCATTTGAGACGTATGTGCTTTCCATCAATAGATCCAACACAATTTGGAAATTCCCAAAGATTCCAATACTGATCCGCAACTTTCCTTAAATTTTGTTCTGTGGGCACAGCCATATGTATAGGTTGCAAAACTGTCCACAAAGCTTCACATGTCTCTATAACAATAGAACGAACCGTTGAAGCACCAATTCGAAAGTTAAAAGAGATTGATATGAATGAAGTGCCAGTAGCGAGATATCTAAAATAAGAAAAAAATTAAAAACAATGTTTTGCAACTAATGACATTTTAATATGTATTTTTTAGCTATGACTTTGTAAAAAAAATGGAAACAATTGAGGGACACGTTTCGAGCTGAATTAAGGAAATGTCCACCGAACCGTTCTGGCGACGCTGGCCCTGATGCAGTCAACGGGATGTGTTCTCAATGGAGTCATTTCGAGTCCATGATGTTTATAAAGGACCAGATAAAGTGTCGCCAGTCTTCCGGAAATTTATGTCGCCAAAAAAACAATGAAGTACAAGATAATATTGGCGAAGATGTTAATTGTGTAGATATTGAGGTGCCGCAATATGAGGAAGAAAGCGACATAAGTACGTTTGAAGTGCAAACGTCCACCCCACATCATCCTCCTAGAAATCTTAAACGGCGTCATAATAACATAGAAGGTGAAATGTCCAACATCGAAAAAAAGAAGTTGGAGCAGTTAGAACAGAAAACAAAAAACGAGATTCCAGCCGACGATGAAGACATGGCTTTTTTTGTGAGCCTATTGCCACACGTTAAAAAAATGGATCCGCAAACGAAGCTTTTGTGCAGAATGGAAATGCAAAAAGCAGTCTATAATCTTGCGTACAACATGGGGCGCTCTTTTAATTTACAAATTATTCAGATATCTGTACCATCACCGACTCTACAGGAATCTTAATCAAATCAATATTCTGATATTGCTTTATCCCCATAGGAACCAAGCACTTTTGTTACATCAGGAAATATAATTACATTCTCAAATTAAGTTAAGACAGTGAATAAACAAGTAATTAAATGAAAAGTTAAAATAAATAAAATTAATAAAACTAAATATATTTAAAATAATTTCTTACCTTAACGTCACAATTAGCCTTTCAGCAGGCATAATTGGGGTTTTATTAAAATACGTACAATTTTTAATGATTAATAGTTCAATTTTTTTTTTAAATATAATCAAACGTGCTCATTTTCATTCTGGTGTACTCCACAAATTTTTTCTCATCTTGGCGCAGCTCATCAAACAAATGATGAAATTCGCCAAATGCTTTTCTTCCCAAATTAATGGGATGAATTTTTTTATTTGCTTTTTTAAATTTTAATTTAAAAAATAAACTCTGCTCAATTAGCAGATCATCATCCGATGAGAAATCCATTGCGACTAACACAACAAAAACGCATCCAATTCATCTTGCACTATGCAACCTATTAGCTTACTCGCAACGCAAGCAATTCGTCTTCAGCTTCGTCTTCATCTTCGTCTTCGTCTCAGCGCGCACTATGTTTGCAGCCTAATAGTTTGCTTAATAATCGTAAATTACCGATTTGCTGGGGCGGTGGGCGTGGCATCAAATACTTGAAATAAACTTCATCTGCTTGGAAAACATAGGAACCTTCATGCCAAATTTGGTGTCTCTACCTCTCTTAATAGCTGAGAACTGTTGTCTCAGACTGACAGATAGACAGACGGTCAGACGGACAGACGGGCAGACGGACAGACGGACAGACAGACGGACATGGCTCAATCGACTCAGCTAGTGATCCTGAGCAAGAATATATATACTTTATGGGGTCTGCCACGCCTCCTTATGCCTGTTACATACATTGCACAAAGTTAGTATATACTCTTTTTGACCATTTTCAATGGTCGAAGGGTATAAATACTAGTGGCTATTAGGCAAACGTAGTAAGCTTACAAAAAACTGCAAGGCTCTAATCTACAAACAATTGATAGCCCCAGTATGGCATTACGCCATACCAAAATGGGGAGCACTCTCATCCAACACACAATTTAAAAGAATAGACATGCTGCAAAACAAGATCCTCAGGAAAGCTACTAACACTGTATGGTACACAAGGAACGCCATTATGCGTGAAGTTTACAACATATCATCAGCTGATGATATATTCAAATCAAGCAGCTCAAGACTGACCAACTCCCTCGCAACTCATCCCAACTCAATGTCGAGAATCGAACGTCGGCGAGTGCAGACGTGTTTCTTTCAAGCTACGAATAGCAAGTTCTAAAAACTACAACAGTATAGTGAAAGTTAATCACAAAGTGTAAAGTGCAGTTTGCACAACTAACAATTATTGACTATAGTAATTATTTACTAAAATAAATAATTATTCCATATTGTTCTGGCAATTGTTATATGTGGACTAAGAACAATGAATCAAAACGACATACGTTCTCAGCGACAATGTGAACAAGACGAGCGCCGGCTCTCTTTACAACGCAACAATGCATACTTTTCTTTCGTCTCACCGCAAATCGGTGATCGAGCACCCTCACCTTCAACTAACTCGAAACTTTTGCCCTCAGAGAACGACAGACCGCGTTCTTGCTCTCCCTCTCTGCCTGCTTCGGCTCACAAGTCGTGGAGCGAAGAGACCGCCTCTCCTACCCCGCTCCTCTCGCAGCGCCAAACGACCATTCCGGGTAACTGTAACACTGCAATAACGAGTGCAGTGACCTCACTGGCAACTGTCACTGCTACCACAACAACAACTTCGTCAGCGGCCCAACTAATTATCGCTGTGCCAGCTGTAAATAATTCAGCAGCACTGACCGTTTGCAACAACAATAATGCACGCAAAGAAGAATCAAAACAAAAGCAGAAGTCGATTTCGACTGTGCAGACTGGCATGGATCGCTACATCCAAATCAAGAGAAAACTCAGCCCTCAAAACAATAAGGCGGGTAATCAACCCAAAATCAATCGAACCAACAACGGCAATGAAAACTCTGCAGTAAATAATTCAAACCGATATGCTATCTTGGCTGATTCTGCGACCGAACAACCCAACGAAAAAACGGTAGGGGAACCAAAAAAGACCAGGCCTCCACCAATTTTCATACGAGAACAAAGTACAAATGCACTTGTAAATAAACTCGTTGCTTTGATTGGTGACAGCAAATTCCACATTATCCCACTTAAAAAAGGAAATATTCATGAAATAAAACTACAGATCCAAACAGAAGCAGACCACCGTATAGTGACTAAATACCTAAATGATGCTGGTAAAAACTACTACACATACCAATTAAAAAGTTGCAAAGGGCTACAGGTAGTACTTAAGGGCATTGAAGCAACAGTGACACCAGCTGAGATAATTGAGGCTCTGAAGGTCAAAAACTTTTCTGCAAAAACAGCTATTAATATTTTAAACAAAGACAAAGTTCCGCAGCCACTATTCAAAATAGAACTCGAACCAGAGCTCCAGGCACTAAAGAAAAACGAAGTGCACCCAATATACAATTTACAGTACTTGCTACATCGGAGGATCACCGTGGAGGAGCCGCACAAACGTATCAATCCAGTTCAATGTACTAATTGCCAAGAATACGGCCACACCAAGGCATACTGCACCCTTAAGTCCGTATGTGTTGTCTGTAGCGAACCTCATACTACCACTAACTGCCCCAAAAACAAGGACGATAAGTCTGTGAAGAAATGCAGTAACTGCGGGGAAAAACATACTGCAAACTACAGAGGCTGTGTGGTGTACAAAGAATTGAAAAGCCGCCTAAACAAACGTATTGCCACAGCACATACATACAACAAAGGCAATTTCTACTCTCCGCAACCGATTTTTCAACCACCCTAACTGTCCCAAGCACTACTCCAACAATTTCTTTCGCTAGCGCCCTAAAATCCGGACTAGAAGTGCCCGCCCCACCGACAAGAACTGCTCATTCCGAACATACACCGACAAACATCCAACAAACACAACAAAGTGGCATCGAAGCTATGATGCTATCCCTACAGCAAAGCATGAAAGACTTTATGACGTTCATGCAAAATACTTTGCAAGAGCTCATGAAAAACCAAAATATCCTGATTCAACTTCTTGTATCTTCAAAATCCCCATAATGGCTACCCTACGGATATCTCTGTGGAACGCAAATGGCGTTTCACGGCATACACAAGAGCTCACACAGTTCATTTACGAAAAAAACATCGACGTAATGCTACTATCAGAAACGCACCTCACAAATAAAAACAATTTTCATATACCAGGATACTTGTTCTATGGTACAAATCATCCAGATGGTAAAGCTCATGGAGGCACTGGAATACTCATCAGAAATCGCATAAAACACCACCACTTAAACAATTTTGACAAAAACTACTTACAATCTACGTCCATAACCTTACAACTCAACAATGGTTCAACGACTCTAGCCGCAGTCTACTGCCCACCGCGCTTTCAATCTCTGAGGATCAATTCATGGAATTCTTTAACACACTAGGTGACAGGTTCATCGCAGCGGGTGACTATAACGCCAAGCACACCCATTGGGGATCTCGACTTGTGACGCCAAAGGGTAAGCAATTGTACAATGCGCTTACGAAGCCAGAAAACAAGCTAGACTATGTATCCCCGGGTAAGCCTACATACTGGCCAGCAGACCCAAGAAAAATCCCAGACCTGATCGATTTTGCAATTACTAAACATGTCCCCGCAACATGGTCACCGCCGAAGCACTAGCAGATTTATCATCAGATCACTCACCAGTTTTTCTAAATATGCTAACTCGCCCCCACATCGTCGACCCACCGTATAGACTCACAAATTTTAGAACAAACTGGCCAAGGTATCAAAAGTATGTCTGTTCACACATAGAACTAACGACGGCATTATCTACAAAGGAGGATATAGACAAGTCAACGGAAACTCTTGGAAATATTTTAGTTTCGGCTGCAAAGGCTTCAACCCCGCCAGTGACGTATGCAAAACCAAACTACATCAAAACTAATCGCGAAATCGAGCGGCTGGTATTAGATAAACGACGCCTACGAAGGGATTGGCAGTCTAATAGATCACCAACTACAAAGCACATGCTTAAAATAGCCACACGCAGGCTTACCAATGCTCTTAAACAAGAGGAAAAAAACAGCCAACGTTCATATATCGAGCAACTCTCTCCCACCAGCACTAAGTACCCTCTGTGGAGAGCTCACAGAAACCTAAAGACTCCAATAGCGCCAATTATGCCACTACGAAGTCCCTCTGGCACCTGGTTTCGAAGTGATGAGGAAAGAGCCAGTGCTTTCGCTGACCATTTACAAAATGTATTCCGACCAAATCCCTCTACCAACACATTTATTCTCCCTCCTTTAATAGCAGCCAATCTAGATCCTCAAGAACCCATTGAATTCCGACCATGTGAATTAGCAAAGGTTATCAAAGAGCAACTGAACCCAAGAAAATCGCCTGGCTACGACCTAATAACTCCAAGAATGCTCATTGAACTCCCAAAGTGTGCTATTCTTCACATCTGCTTGTTGTTCAACGCAATCGCCAAGCTTGGATACTTCCCTCAAAAATGGAAAAAGTCGACCATAGTAATGATTCCAAAGCCAGGAAAAGATAAAACGCAGCCATCATCATATAGACCGATAAGCTTACTAACATGTCTCTCAAAGCTGTTTGAAAAAATGCTACTCCTTCGGATTAGCCCTCATCTTAGAATAAACAACACACTTCCAACACATCAATTTGGCTTCAGAGAAAAACATGGAACCATCGAACAGGTCAATCGAATCACGTCAGAAATTCGTACGGCTTTTGAACATCGAGAATACTGCACAGCCATTTTTCTAGACGTCGCGCAGGCATTTGACAGAGTGTGGCTCGATGGACTTTTGTTTAAAATAATCAAGCTGTTGCCCCAAAACACACATAAGTTACTGAAGTCATACCTATATAACAGAGTGTTTGCAATAAGATGCGATACAAGCACCTCACGCGATTGCGCAATCGAAGCTGGAGTGCCGCAAGGCAGTGTACTGGGTCCAATCTTATACACCCTGTATACGGCGGATTTCCCCACAGACTACAATCTAACAACCTCCACGTTCGCTGATGATACCGCGATACTCAGTCGCTCCAAATGCCCAACAAAAGCCACGGCACTCCTATCCCGACACTTAACATCTGTAGAACGATGGCTTGCAGACTGGAGAATTTCAATAAATGTTCAAAAATGCAAGCAGGTTACCTTTACCTTAAACAAACAAACATGCCCACCACTGGTCTTGAATAACATATGCATTCCACAAGCCGACGAGGTAACATATCTGGGTGTTCATCTGGACAGGCGGCTCACTTGGCGCAAACATATAGAAGCCAAATCGATACATCTTAAACTTAAAGCAAGGAACCTCCACTGGCTCATAAATGCTCGCTCTCCACTTAGTCTGGAGTTCAAAGCTCTTCTATACAACTCCGTCTTAAAACCTATCTGGACTTATGGCTCCGAGCTGTGGGGCAACGCATCCAGAAGTAACATAGACATTATTCAGCGAGCACAGTCAAGAATTCTGAGAACTATCACTGGAGCGCCGTGGTACCTTCGGAACGAAGACATACACAGAGACCTAAAAATCAAATTAGTAATCGAAGTAATAGCTGAGAAAAAAATGAAATATAAAGAAAAGCTGACCACCCATACAAATCCCCTCGCAAGAAAACTAATCCGAGTATGCAGTCAAAGCCGGCTGCACCGCAACGACCTCCCAGCCCAGCAATAAAATTATTAGGGCATTAATGAAAAAACTATCACTAAGTGAAAGTTAATTAAGTTAGATTAAGATTTGAACACTTATTGTTAGTCTCTTAACACAAAGAGAAGATTCAATAAATAATAAAAAAAGCAAAAAAAAAAAAAAAAAAAAAAAAAAAAAAAAAAAAAACTCATCCCAATTATGAGGCTAGACAGCTGATTGTAAGCCAGTATGTGCCGGAGCAACTTCAAAAGGCCAGATACTCTAGTCAACTCCAGGCCAGCATAGTCCCACTACAAGCACTAATTCCGCGTCCCCAACCTCAACCACATATACCAACTCTTATATGGTTAGCACAAGAGGAAGCCGCACACAAAACACCCCACCCCGAGCTTACCCACCACCACCTCTCTCAGACAATTCTATTAACTCCCTCAGGCAGAAGCTACAATGAAGGTAGAATAACTAGAGAGCAACTTGCTGAGTTATTACAGGGTCAACACTTTAACTTCCAGAGGCCAATAATACCCGACTTTTTAGCAATAGAACAGAGAGGCCCTCCAGAACTCAGTATCAATTATCTATCTCTGTCATCAGCCCAGCCAAACCCAACTGAAGTGAACAAGTTTGGAACATAGACGCTCGCGGCTAAGTGAGCTAGTCCTACAATTGATCAATCGACCTGGCCCAAACGATTAGAACAATGAACCCATTCGTAGGCAGCAGGACTAGGAATCCCAATTATGTTGCTCAAAAAATATTAAAAAAACAAGTGGGTAGGGCTACAGTCGAACGCCCGACAGTAGCATACCCTTCTCCCAATTTTTAAAATCCGTTACAAACGTGTAACCACACTCATAATTTCAAACAGAAATTATGCACAAATACTTCTACTACATATAGCTTTCTCGCTCACACTCACACAGTGACGCACGTTAAGAGTGACGTCGACGTCGGAGTCAACTACTGAAAGCAGCGCGCAGGCTGCCCCCCCTTATATTGGACAGAAAAAGAAATTAAAAAAAAAAATTTTTTTGTGGGCCGAAAAAATTAAAAATTAAAAAAAAATTAAAAAAAAAAAAAAAAAAAAAAAAAAAAAAAAAAAAAAAAAAAAAAAAAAAAAAAAAAATAACCGGGGGGGGGGGGGGGGGAAAAAAAAAAAAAAAAAAAAAAAAAAAAATAAATAAAAAAAAAAAAAAAAAAAAAAAATATAAATACAATTACTAAAATTAACTAAATAACAAACTTCTAACACTACTACTTCATGCTCCATAAACAAAGACGCTCAACTACTGAGGTCACCGGCGAAATTATACAACTAAATAATACAACTACCAAAATAACTAAATAATAAACTTTTAACACTACTATTGCACGTTCCATAAATAATTACAAACATTGAAACTTATCAATAAGCATATAATAAATACATAATCCTACCATTGCACGCTTCAACTTCAAACAAAAAATTGCGAATAAATAATAATAAATATTTAAATACTCAAATTACACGTCCCATAAATAATTACAAATATTAAATAACTTGAATATAATCAACAGAAAAACAGAAAAACCCATAATTCTACTATTGCACGTCCTTTCATTAAAGCAAAATAAATAATTAATAACTACACATCATAAATCCTAATTAAAATTCACGAGCTATACTCACATTAAATCAATTAAATCCGAAGCTACTAAATAACAAACTTTATCACTACTATCGCATGCTCCATAATTAATTACAAATAATAATAAGTTCAGCTGCAGAGGCCATCGGCTAAACAATACAACTCATTAATCCAACTTTTACAATAAATACATAACAAATATTGCATGCTCTATAAATTATTACAAAAATTAAAACAACATAAACAAAACACTCCTACTGAAACCTATCAATACGCAAATAAATCTGAAACTATTAAAATAAGTAAACAATAAACTCTAACACTACTATTGCATGCTCCATAAATAATTATAAATAATAATAATTATACAAACAAAGAAGTTCAACTGCAGAGGTCACCGGCTAAACATACAACTAATTAATAAAACTGTTATAATAACTATATATCAAACTTTTAACTTTAATATTGCACGTTCTATAACAACATAATCAATATACTCCTACTGAACTCATCAATACGCAAATAAATATATAATCCTAATATTGCACGTTACAAATTTATGAACATAATTACTAATATAACATATTTATAATTCTAATTGCACTCTCCATAAATAAACACAAATATTAAAACAACTAAAAATTTCCAACAAACAAACAAGCTCATAACTCTACTATTGCACGTTCTCATCAAGGCAAAATAAATAACTAATAATTTAACAAATGGATCTATAAATAATAAAACAAGCAGCGACTCTGAGGCACTAACGACGTCGGCAAGCATCCACAACCTTTATAATTCTGCCACCTAATTAAACAAAATAAATAATTATTACAATACGCATTAAATACAAACACAAACTCACCAAAAGATTAGGGTGGGAAGCAAGAAGGCCATCAACATAACCTGAAACAAAATAAAATATACTCTATTAAAACGCATACACGCCAACATAAATGCAAACTTACCACAAGCCAAGAATACTAGAAGAAAAGACCACTTAAATTGTATGCAGCGGAATTGACGCCTCCTTTCTCCAAATCAACGAAGCTAAATTAAACATAAAATTAAATCAATGCACAATTATTAATATACTTTCTCACTCATTTCAATTTTGCTGTGTCCACCACGTTTTACAAAGCTTGTTTACAATAAACATAATTAAACAGCTGTGCTCAACAGAGCTGCCACCTGTTAGAATTAAACCACCACCGACCACGGCACCCAAAAACCACCAAAAGATGGCGCCACAAAACGAAAACAGTCGATGTAAACAAAAGATGCAAAACAACAGTGGCGTCCGGATAAACAGTCCTCATACGTACTAAAATAATTAAAATTACCAAAATTACTACGCAACAAATCTTAATGATAATATTGCATGCTCTATAGACAGTTATAAACAATAAAACAATATAAATTATTAATTACTCCCTGAAAAAAAAATTTTTATTCTAAGCAATAATAATAACTAAACTAAATAACTAAATACCTCGCAATTCCCTTTTGCACCTTACTATAAATAAAATGCATATATATACACCTTACAACTACGCTTAAATTAGCCTTAACTAAAATATACAAAACTATTAATTATATACAAAACTAGTAAAATTTATTATTTATTTGTACATTTAAATCTCATCATAATTCTGTATAAATTGTAAAACTAGAAAATTATTAAACTTTAAGCTACATTAATTGGACTCAATTGCCGCAGCATAATCAACAATGGACCAGAGCTCAAATAATTCAGGAGGGAAACAAAAAAAATACACTGCATACCTTCAGGTTGGAGACATCCCTGCTTTACCGACCTAAAAGGAATTTACCAGCAAAACTATAAAAATAAACCTAATAATTCTCAACCGGTCCTATCATCATCCTACCTATAGGCTTGAAGCCAGCCGTCCTAAAACTATCAGTCACGGTGCTAGGTTGTCCCGCCATAACGAGTTAAAAATACTCTATCTTCTGTCCCTTGGGCATGCCACTGCCCATCCAGAAGCAACAACAAAATAACATCCATTGCAAAAGCGAACCAACATTAAATTAATACCATCATTAAAAAAATTGTAAATCTAAAATTGTAAATTTTATAATGTCCTATACTGTTAATCTAGAATAAGAATTTTAATTGTTAAAAAAAAAAAACTAAATAACATCCATTGCAACAACGAACCAACATCAAATTAATACTTTCATCAAAAAAGCAACAAAATTGTAAACCTGAAATTGTAAATTTTTATGTCCTATACTTTTAATCTAGAATAAGAATTTTTAAAATGTTAAATGTTGTTAAAATTATTTTTAAGTTTGTAATCAATATTTATAAGGTTGCCCCTCGGGTAATGAAATAAATATAAAACAATTATTTAAAAAAAAAAAAAACGCCCTTGGGTTTAAAATATTTATTCAGATAATTAGTCTTTTTTACACTTGTTTGGGTCAACTGACGTACTCACCTTGTGCATAGATCGGACTGATCTTGCCGTACAACCCCGCGTTTCCCCTCGTACCCCCTTCCGTGTCGGTAGTTCTCTCGTAGCGTTGCTAGTGCGTTTAGCAATACGAGATCGTCGTGTGTGTTTCTCGTCAGTAAGTCGCGTGTGTAAGTGATAGTGCCTAGTGCGCAGTGTGTCGGTGCGAGTATAGGTGTGTGTCTGGAGGGTAGCGATCGGTGCCTTTGCCTTGATCCTCCTCCTCCTCACCTATCTCTGCCCCCTGCCCACGGTACTTAAGTGCTACGTGTGCAGTGTGTCGGTGCGAGTAGAGGTGTGTGCCTTTAGGGTAGCGATCGGTCCCAGTGCCTTGATCCTCCTCTTTCTTACCTCTCTCTGCCCCCCTGCTCCAATACTGAAGTGCTACGTGTGCAGTGTGTCGGTGCGAGTAAAGGGGTGTGCCTTGAGGGTAGTGATCGGTCCCAGTGCCTTGATCCTCCTCTTTCCCACCTCTCTCTGCCCCCCTGCTCACGATACTGAAGTGACACGTGCGCAGTGTCGGTGCGAGTGCAGGTTTGTGCCTAGAGGGTAGCGATCGGCTCCTGTGCCTTGATCCTCCTCTTTCCCACCTCACTCTGCCCCCATGCCCACGATACTAAAGTGACACGTGCACAGTGTTATAGTGCAGGCGTGTGCCTTGAGGGTAGTGATCGGTCACAGTGCTTTGATCCTCCCCCTTCCCACCTCTCTCTGGCCCCCTACGGACGGTATCATAGTGCCTAGTGGCCAGTTTGTGAGAACCCTGGTGTGTTGCGGAGCCTGCGACTGCAAATCTTCATCACTGACAAAAATAATCTAACTACAAGACGAAAATAATCCCTTTCTTGCTCGAGGAAGAAGCGAGAGTGACTTATCTCAAGCAAATTCACGCACATTGCGTAACAGCATTACATCAATTCTTTTATAAATAGAGACCCAATCAAAATTAAAAAATTAATAAATACATAAAAAATATATATATATAATTAAACCTTTAAACTGTGTAATACATGTTCGTATTGTCCCAACAATCTGTCACCTGTGTCGTCCTCTTTATAGTCATTAATAAATGTTTGTACTAATTTACATTGTATTTTAATCTGTACGTATGTCTGTTCCATGTTATCTTACCTTGTCTAAAACCTTTTTGTGAACCCACCATATGTTCCAGATCCCACAGTTTTAGCTTTATTTTTTCCTGTCGCTTATTTATATACCCTATTAAATAAGACTTGATTATAGTAGAAATTTCTAAAACAAAGATTATAACAACCTAAAATGAGCCTTAAAAAAGATAAGCCAAAATCAGATGGCGCCAGCAATGACATTTGCATTGTCGACAATGACAGCGCCCCAAGTCAACCTAACAGTCCTATACGTTTCAATAGAGACATAAAAATAGCAGTTGAAAAACTGCGGCCAATAAATAAATATAATCTTTAGGTGCAAAATTCACTGCCAACAACTCCTCAACATCCCGTAAGAGTGGCCAATTTACCGCAATTAAATCTCAACTTAACTCTACCGTACCATCATCAAATCTGTAAATCCTAGAGAATATTGCACACAAAAAAGCACTCAGCCCAACAAACCACCACTTGCTCAAATTCAACAACAAGAAAATCTGCCTTGTTCTACAACTGAGCTGAAAGAGAATAATGCTCAACATGCACCCCCTTCTACCCCTTCTCCAAAAGGTGACAGTAACCGATCAAACCCTACGCCACTCCAAAAAACCCCTTGCATACAATTGCCTTCAATTACCCAGCAGCAGGAAACATTCGCACAAGAATTTCAAAAACACATTACTAATTATAAGCAATCATATATAACAGCAACACAACAGCAACAATATAACAGTGACAATGAACCGGTTCTTCAACTACAACCGCCAATTCTACATCAACCGCAACGTGAAAATGAACATATCCTTGGTAAAGGAAAAGGTCAAGGCCACAAAGGTCAGGTGTACGTATGACAAACGCTAACAGCCCATTTATCCATTAGTATGTTAAGTTAGGCTTAAGTAAATGTAATAATGTAGAAAGAACCAGTTATTGAAAATACACAGTGAAGTGAAAACCACGCGCCCGAATTGTTCTTTTTATATACGCATTGTTTTCGCGCCGGTAGTCTTTTCCTCCAACAGCAGGACTTCACCCCCACCAACGATCAAAGCCGCCAGCACAATCATTGGTCCTTCAAGCCGGATCTATCTACTTTTTTGGACTTACGTCGCTGGATTATCATCCCCCCACTCCGCTCGAACCCAAGGAAAACGGCATCTCGTCAGGATCCGCAACAGATAAGTAGTACATTTTTACTTATCTAACATAAGCAGAGGGCTGTGTGTAATTTTTCCTGTGTGAAAAGAGAGATCTCTTCTCCTTTCTAACCTCGCAATTTGCGACCGGCATCTCTGTATGTAAGTTAACAAAACCATAACATAATAATTCATAGCAACTAAGTAGCTCTATATAAAGAATGCTGATGCACCAGAATTGTGTTCAGCGCTCTGCGCAAAGAACGTCCGGCAACGGAAAGCTGACCCTTCTTATTCGGAGTGTTGCTTCACGCTGCAAGGAATGCTGAGTCGGCTTTGCCGACTCGTCTTAGTGGCGCGATGCATGGCTGTTAGGGTAAACTTAGCTCTATGTTTTGTCAATTCTTTAGTCTCAGTTTTGTGTCCAAATAAATCAGAACGTGCTCCGGCTTACAGCCGCAAATAATAATTGTACTTATTATCTACATTGCTACGCCACAAGGCTAGTCAATAAACCTAAGGGGGCGAAGTCAAGCCATCCAACGTAATCTTCAGAAGAAGACTCAACAGACGCGAACGTCTAACCACCGCTACCCACCGTGAGAGAAGTCTCTGGATCAACGCGGGAACTCCCAACATATAATTGGCGCCCAACTGCAATTCGAACCCAACAACTAATTTAACAGGGTAGTTAAGTTAGAAATCATGTAAGTTTTACATTTGACTTCTTCGACACGTCCCAAGAAATCTCATAAAAGAAAGAATTCGTTTAACTGGCCACGTAATAGTTGTGCTTTGTGTAAATCAGTTGCAAAAGCATTGCATATTTTCGGCAGAGCAAATTCTTATTGCATACCTTATAAAAAAAATAAGTGCTGCATACTTTCGTAAAAACAAAAATTTTCATTGCATACCCCTTTTTATAAAAACTATTGCATACCTTTTATCAAAATATTATTGCATACTTTTAACAAATAAATTAATTGTAGATACCTATATAAATATACTAAATTAATGGGTACAACTTGGCTTCAAAACATTGTGACACTTTGTCATAATAAATATAACATTCAAGTACCCAAATGACCACCAACAATTATACAAGTCTTTCAGCGCTCAAGTAATACGATCTAACGCTCATAGGTGGGGGTCATAACACGTGCATAGCCTTGAAATCTGTAGCATCTTTGCATACCTATGAGACTTTATAAAAATATTATTGCATACTTTTATGTAAATGAATATTGTATGTACGGGTTAGCTCCAAGAGAGAAAAAAAAATTAATAAAAAAATTTAAAAAAGAATTGCATACTTTTTCTTGTATCTATTTTCTTGCCACATCACCTAGCCGATCAATTGTGCTCGGCAACAGTATATTTGTGGTGTGCCAACCAACAACCAATGAGTTGGGCACATAACTACAGAAGTGTTAAGGTCGAATACGAAAGCGAGGATAGCTGGGAGGAGGAGCAAGTAGGCCAAGCAGTAGGTCAGACGTTAGATAGTGCCCCGGTAGATAATACCATGGACCCCAGTCAGATTCAAGCTCTTATCGACAATGCCGTCAGACAGGCATTATCGCAACAGCAATCCCAGTTTCAGATTCAACTAAACTCCCTAGCTGCGCGGGTACAGAGTTTGCAGGTGGAAGCACCGCAAATCGTAACATATGAAAAAGTCTCTGTCAACCCCGATGTTAGGTGTGAAATTCCCCTTGACATAATAAAGTCTGTACCGGAGTTCTCCGGTACCCAAGACGAGTATGTGGCCTGGAGGCAATCGGCCATATACGCCTACGAGCTTTTCAAACCATACAATGACAGCAGTGCCCATTATCAGGCTGTTGCCATATTAAGGAATAAAATCCGTGGCGCAACCGGAGCTTTACTCGTATCCCATAATACGGTATTGAACTTCGATGCCATTTTGGCCAGATTAGACTGCACGTGCTCGGACAAAACATCCTTACGCCTGTTGAGGCAAGGATTGGAAATGGTTAGGCAAGGAGACCTACCATTAATGCAATACTACGATGAAGTTGAATAGAAGCTAACGCTTGCCACAAACAAAATCTTAATGACGCATGAACAAGAGGGTGCTGACCTGCTTAACGCTGAGGTCAGAGCCGATGCCCTGCATGCTTTTATTTCAGGGCTCAAAAAGGCCCTTAGAGCTGTGGTCTTCCCGGCCCAACCAAAAGACTTGCCATCTGCACTGGCTTTACCTAGAGAAGCAGAGGCAAGCATACAGAGAAGCATGTTTGCTAACTCCTACGCCAAGGCCGTAGAGGAGCGAGCGCATTCGGCGGCAAACGGCAAGAGCCGTTTCCAGGGGAAATCCAATAAAGAAGAACAGGGACAGGACAGAAATCCCCACTTCATGAAACGACAGAAAAACAACGGACAAACCGACAAGGACACTCAGGCGCAAGCGCCCCAGCCTATGGAGGTCGATTCATCCTCCAGGTTCAGGCAGCGCACTGAACATAATCAGAATCATCCTAATGAATCGAACGCGTCTAAGAGGAGAAATTCCTCAGAACGCTTGACAGGACCGAGACGACAACGTCTTAATAACATTGTCCAAGAGGCTCCTAAGCAAAAAGAGACCAAAGAAGAGTATGAAAAGGCAGCAAAGGCTGCAGTCGAGGAAATCGACAGCGAAAATGAGTACGCTCCCAGTGACGACTCGTTGAATTTTTTAGGGGACGCTCCCGGTTGCCGTTCATTGAACGACGGCTGGCTGGGAGAACCTTAAAGATGCTAATCGATACCGGCGCGGCAAAAAACTACATTAGGCCCGTAAAGGAGCTGAAAAATGTAATGCCGGTCGCCAGCCCTTTCTCGGTGAGCTCAATACACGGCTCCACCGAAATCAAACACAAATGCTTGATGAAAGTCTTCAAGCACACCTCCCCATTTTTTCTTTTGGATTCTCTCAATGCGTTCGACGCTATCATAGGCTTGGACCTATTAACACAGGCCGGGGTAAAGCTCAACCTTGCAGAGGACTCCCTAGAATACCAGGGCATCGCTGAAAAGCTTCACTATTTCAGCTGCCCCAGTGTAAATTTCACTGATGTAAACGATATTGTTGTACCTGACTCCGTTAAAAAGGAGTTCAAGGACACAATAATAAGGAGGAAGACAGCTTTCTCCACGACAAATGAAGCTCTTCCTTTTAACACCGCTGTCACTGCCACAATTCGGACAGTTGATAATGAACCGGTGTACTCAAGAGCGTACCCAAATCTTATGGGTGTCTCCGACTTTGTGAACAACGAGGTCAAACAACTGCTGAAAGACGGCATTATCAGGCCCTCAAGGTCTCCCTATAACAGCCCGACCTGGGTTGTTGACAAAAAGGATACCGAAGCCTTCGGCTAAATGAGCGAACTATTCCTGCTCGGTACCCGTTGCCTAGCATTCCCATGATTCTAGCGAATCTGGGCAAGGCAAAGTTCTTCACTACCCTTGACCTAAAGTCAGGGTATCATCAAATTTACCTCGCGGAACACGATCGCGAGAAGACATCGTTCTCGGTGAATGGCGGCAAATACGAGTTTTGCCGTCTGCCGTTCGGCTTGAGAAATGCAAGCAGCATTTTTCAAAGAGCCCTAGACGATGTGCTGAGAGAGCAAAAATATGTTACGTCTATGTAGATGACGTCATAATTTTCTCAGAAAACGAGTCCGACCATGTCCGCCACATCGATACTGTGCTGAAATGCCTGATCGAGGCGAATATGAGGGTGAGCCAGGAAAAGACAAAATTCTTCAAAGAAAGTGTTGAGTACCTCGGCTTCATCGTAAGCAAGGATGGGACTAAGTCCGACCCAGAAAAGGTAAAGGCCATTCAGGAATATCCTGAACCCAAAAGTGTCTACAGTGTTAGATCGTTCCTTGGTTTGGCCAGCTATTACAGAGTCTTCATTAAAGACTTTGCAGCCATAGCTCGTCCGATAACTGACATCCTGAAAGGGGAAAACGGTTCGGTGAGTAGGCATATGTCTAAGAAGATTTGTGTTGAGTTTAATGAAACTCAACGCAGCGCATTTCAAAGGCTTCGTAACATTCTGGCATCAGAGGATGTCATACTCAAGTACCCCGACTTTCAAAAGCCCTTTGACCTCACCACAGAGGCGTCAGCAAGTGGCATCGGTGCAGTCCTATCGCAAGAAGGTAGGCCGATCACCATGATATCCCGCACCCTGAGACAGGCTGAGCAAAATTATGTCACAAACGAAAGGGAATTGCTAGCCATTGTATGGGCCTTAGGTAAACTACAAAACTTTCTATACGGCTCTAGGGAAATCAACATATTCACCGACCACCAGCCTCTCACGTTCGCTGTTGCCGACAAAAACACGAACGCTAAGATTAAGAGATGGAAATCCTATATAGGCCAACACAATGCCAAGGTTTTCTACAAACCTGGCAAGGAAAAATTCGTGGCAGATGCCCTATCCAGGCAAAATATTAATGCCTTACAAGACGAACCCCAGTCAGACGCTGCGACTATTCACAGTGAGCTGTCCCTGACCTACACGGTCGAAACTACAGATAAACCCTTGAATTGCTTTAGGAACCAGATCATTCTGGAGGCAGCACGTTTTCCGCTTAAGCGAAGCCTAGTGCTGTTCCGAAGCAAAACTCGCCACTTGATCAGTTTTACTGACAAGAGTTACCTGTTAAAAACTCTCAAAGAAGTCGTTAACCCTGACGTCGTGAATGCTATTCATTGCGACTTGCCTACACTGGCAAGCTTCCAACACGACCTCATTACCCATTTCCCAGCCACTCAATTCCGTCACTGCAAGAATGTCGTGTCAGATATAACTGATAAAAACGAACAGTACGAAATCGTCACCGCAGAGCACAACCGTGCACACAGAGCCGCGCAGGAAAATATCAAGCAAGTCCTTCGAGACTACTATTTTCCAAAAATGGGCAGCATGACAAAGGAAGTGGTTGCTAATTGCAGGGTATGTACCCAAGCAAAGTACGACAGGCACCCGAAGAAGCAAGAGCTCGGGGAAACGCCCATCCCCAGTTATACTGGCGAAATTAAAACTTTGTTGTCCGTCCTTAAGGTCCATCATAGGATTGCCAGGAGTCTAGATTTCCTAGGTACAGCTCTAAAGGTAGTGGCGGGTACACCCGATGCCACGGACCTTCTAAAGATAAAGATCACAGAGGCTAAACTAGTTGAGTCTAATTCCCGGCAGATAACCATAAATTCCGAAACCCAGAAACAGATTAACAAGTTAACTGACACCATCAATAAGGTGATCAATGCCCGTAAAAGCGACTTGGTTGACACTCCACATTTGTATGAAGCGTTATTGGCAAGAAATAGGATGCTTTCTACTGAAATTCAAAATTTAATTCTCACTATTACTTTGGCCAAATCAAACATTGTAAATCCCACGATTCTTGACCATGCCGACTTGAAGTCTCTTGTAGAACAGGACACCCCTATCGTCAGCTTAATAGAAGCATCCAAGATTAGAGTCCTCCAGTCCGAGAACAGTATTCATATTTTAATTGCCTATCCCAGAGTCAAGTTCAGTTGCAAGAAAGTCGCCGTGTACCCTGTATCCCACCAACACATCATCTTACGCCTCGACGAGGATACGCTGGCCGAATGCGAACATGACACCTTTGCGCTCACAGGATGCACAGATACCACGCACTTCACGTTCTGCGAGCGGTCTCGGCGCGAATCTTGTGCGCGCTCACTCCACGCAGGGAGCGCAGCCCAATGCCACACTCAACCCAGCCACTTGCAGGAAGTAACTACCGTAGATGACGGCGTTGTTATTATCAACGAAGCATCAGCTCGCGTTAGCACTGATGGCAGCCCAGAAATACTGATTGAGGGAACCCACCTGGTGACCTTCGAGAAAACGGCAACCATCAATGGCTCCGAGTTCGTAAACCTACGGAAAGCATTAAGCAAGCAGCCGGGCATTGTGCGCTCCCATTAATTAGCATCGTCGGGCACGACCCCGTGCTCAGCATCCCTCTGCTACACCGGATGAATAACGAGAACCTGCTCTCCATCCAAAGCTTTAAGGATGACGTGGAATCTGAAGGTTCGCCTAGACTCTGGTTCGGAGCTGGTGTGGTCCTAAACTTTGGTTTGATTGGCTCCTTCGCGCTTTATCTGGCATTAAGGAGAAGACGAGCCTCCATGGAGATACAGCGTACCATCGACGCATTCAACATGACCGAGGACGGTCACAAACTTGAGGGGGGAGTAGTTAACACACAATAATTCTTAGCAACTAAGTATCTCTACATAAAGAGTGCTGACACGCCAGAAGTAAGTTCAGCGCTCTGCGCAAAGAACGTCCGGCAACGGAAAGCTGACACTTCTTATTCGGAGTGTTGCTTCACGCTGCAAGGAATGCTGAGTCGGCTCTGCCGACTCGTCTTGATGGCGCGATGCACTGTTGTTAGGGTAGACTTAGCTTTTCATTTTTTGTAAACTCTTGAGTCATAGTCTGCTGCTCAAATAAAACACAGCTTGCTCCGGCACACCGCCGACAAATCATTTGTTCTTATTATAATCTAATCGCTACGCCACAAGGCTAGTGATCACATCTAAGGGGGCGAAGTCAAGCCCTCGAACGTAATCGTCCTAACAGTGTTCCAAGGCCGACCCCTAAACTTGAAGGAAGACCTCTGGACTGGAAGGGACTCATAATTTATATACTATATGCAGACTTTCACTCTCACTCTCGCACACACATAGCAAAGTGCAGAGTGCAACTTTTTCCCGCGCTTAAACTGTTCCCAACGCCAACGCCAGTGCTATCTCACTCCGGTGCATAAGTCGTGCGATCCTGCTCTCACATATTTCGCGCCGACTCGAAAAAGAAGCTGTTCCCATACTCGCGATCCTACATACACTTTCTCTCTCTCTATCGCGCACACACATATACGAACACGTATACGCCAACGCATACGCAACGAGCGAGAGAAGTGTACATCGACTTTTCGCGCCAAATACACATATACATATACGCACACACGTATACATAAGTGCACAGGGATATGTCGATCTATTTTGTGGACAGCTTGTCGTCAATTATGGCCAAGTCGTGGGACGCAATAAATGAACTAGAACCTGACACTGCAAGCCATATACCGGCAGCAGGTTCTACGACGGATGCCAGCGAGAAGCCAACGATCCTCTCCCAAATCATAATCAGAGCCAATCCAATCAGTGACACACTCTCTGCACATAAACCAATGGACCAACTAATAACAGGTACAACACGACGCTTCACCAACAGCAGCAGCAGCGACTACAAAAACTGCAGCATGAACAACAGCAAAAGCAGCAGCAGCAGAAACCAAGCCAACTATCCGTTACAACAACAGCAGAAACAACAACAACAGCAACAACAAGGAAAGTACCTACTTATACTGCTAACACGCCATTTTTTCGCGGACCCATTATAGACTATTACCGGAATTCGCCTGATTTCCGGGACTATGCCAAAGAAAACTTTGGGCTTGAAATATTCAAGTCCAAAAGATCCCTCTCGCCGTCAAAGACATCAAACATGCCAGCAAGAAGCACGCTAGCGAGACACTTCATTGCTGAATGCCCTGCATCAACCGCTCCCTTGAACCCCTCTGCCACTATGTATGCGAATAGACACCCCCCTCTGCGTCTCTAATCAATCAAGCCCCCACTACAGGCGAGATTGATGTGCATAAGACACCTATGAGACGCATACCAACTCCAATGCCCTTTGCCCCCGCTGCACAACGTCATCCACCCAGCGAGAAACGCAGAAACAGTGACATGGATCTGCCGTCCAACGAAAATAGCCCCGATGCGACCTCTCCACCTCAAAAAGCACTTCGCACGCGAGGTGCCGCCGCCATAGCATAGAGCGAATTGTGGCAATATTATTGTCAATTGGTTCCGTGTGAGGTTTTAGGACGTCTAGTAGTTTGACCATTTGGGCTTGCAGCAACTTGTGACAGCGTTGTAGGTTCGTGATTTGCTGCTGCTGCAGTTTCAGCAAATGCTCAAGTCGTGTTGGATTTGAGTCCTGCTGCTGGCGATGTCCTCGCTTTGGCTGGTATTGTGATCGTTGCTGATCATTCACTTTTTTCTCCCGTAACTGCGTCTTTAGTGGCTCTCTCAGTTTTGGTGGTTGCTTTTGATGTAGGCGTTCATTGGCTCCAAATCGATTCTTGTGGAGCTTGAGTCGATATTTTCTGAGAGTGGGGCACCCTTTGTAGCTGCTGTTGTGTGCACCTCCGCAGTTTGCACATTTTCCCGGTAGGGTGCTTAGCTTCTGGCATTCAGACGTCAGGTGGTTGCCAGCGCACTTCATGCAGCGCTGTTGCCGCTTGCAGGATTTGTGAGTGTGACCAAACGCCTGGAAATGGTAGCATTGCACTGGGTCCCGTGCAATATGTGGCCTCTCTACTCTCACTCTTTGACAGCCGATTTCTTTGATCTTTAGGATCAACTTATGGCTGCCATCTTCATGTGGCTTAATGTCGACGTCAAAGACTTTCAGGGGCCGGCCAGTAGTACGCTGTTTCATACCTCGTACCGAGCGTGCTGTGTATCCTAGTTGGCGAAGCTGTCTTATAAGCCATTGCGCTTCTGTGGTGCTATGGAGATAACGAATGTAAACTTTGTAGTCTCCATTGTTGTCAGGCTGCTGGGGTTGCGTTGTGGGCTTGATGCCGTTGTCCTTAAGCATTATTGATATTGCTGCATACGTTTCTGGCGTGTCACATTTCACAGCTAGCCCGTCTCCTTTTGACGATATTGTGGTAAATTTTCCCACGTCCGGATTAGCAAGAAGGCTATCAATGAATCTGTTATAGTCATTGAAAACGGGAATATAGAGCGTACGAGCTTGGTTGGGCTCGTGCTGTATTTCCCGCTGCTTTTGTTGTGTCTCAATCTGTTGGTGTATTTGTTCTTCTTGTTTTTGCTGGTTCAATTTCTGTTGTTGCTGTTGTTGTTGTTCCTTAATTTGTTTTAATATTGACAAGTTTTGTGGCGTGCATAGAAGGCACTGAGGGATCGCAGTGAGTTCAGCGAGTAACTCTTGCTCCTGGCGCATCTCCTCCTCATTGGAGGCCGGCATAATGGTAGTACTACTCAAAATCGCAGTTCCACATAATGACGACCTTGCCTCATACAACAACAAACTGACACAAAACAACCATCGATGACTATTCAAACAAAACATATACCAGCAACAGCGACTCTGACAATCAAAATCAAGTCCATCTCCAACTGTAGCAAGCATAGCTAATGCTTGACTATAGCAGCAGCAGCAGCAGCGCAATCTTCATGGCAACAACATGTGAAGCACCAAACAGAAAGAGGCAAACTTCTACTCACGTGATCACGGCCTTACGAAGGCACCGCAGCTGCTCAAGAACCCATTGCAAATCTCCTAGTGCAAGCAGCCTCATAAGCAGCACCAGCAGCAGCAACAGCAGCAGCAGCAGCAACAACAAAAACAAAAAGCAGCGCCAAGACTTGGAAAGCCAGATGCGGCAAGATTTGCGGAAAAACAGGATGTCTACTATTTCAGCCATTATTGAAATTTAAACTTACCTGTTCTCTGCCTCTTGCTTGTTTTTTGGAGCGTTCCAACGCCTAAAATGCCTTCAGCCACGCCTACACATCTGCCTACGCACATTTGGGGGCACCTCGCCTGCCCAAGGATCAACCAGCAGCCTTAAACATGCATAGGACACTATGGACATACATTTGTGAATATTTTTTACACAATTCCATGCGTCCAGCAGCAACAGCAGCAGCAGCAACAACAACAACAAGCAGCGCCAGGACCTGGAACGCCAGATGCGGCAAGATCTGCGGGAAAATCAGAAAGTTTATCCATTTCTGCCATTATCGAAATTATAAACTTACCTGTTTTTTCCGCCTCTTGCTCGGCAGCTGTTTGTTTCACACCTTAAGACGCCCTCAGCCTGCAGCCATCCTGGTGGACAATATGGTCGTCACATAAACCACACGATGCGCCTGCATTTGTGCATAATTTTCCACGCGTCCAGCAGCAGCAAGCACCAGCATCAGCAGCAGCATCAGCATCAGCAGCAGCAACAGCAGCAGCAGCAGCAACAACAACAAAAAGCAACGCCAAGACCTGAAACGCCAGATGCGGCAAGATCTGCGGGAAAATCAGAAAGTTTATCCATTTCTGCCATTATCGAAATATAAGCTTACCTGTTTTTCCGCATCTTGCTCGTCAACTGATCGTCTCAACGCCTTTAACAACAACAACAACAACTTCAGCAGCAACAGGCAACGCCAGCATCAAGACGAAGAGGAACAGAAGCAGCATCACACATCATCGAGGAATCACGGCAGCAAATCTGCAAATGTATGGTATCAATACAATTTCTGCCACTCATTATCGTAATTCACACATACCTGCATTTGGCATAAATCTCGTTGCCTGATGACTCTTTTGCTGCTTGCCGACTCACATGACACCTCCTCTTGTGATTGCGCCCAATTTGGGCACGCCTCCCACGCCCCTTCTGGCCATACGGGCGGCAGACTCCATCCTTGCGGCCCACGGGCGAAGATTATGAATACTGCTGCGATCGTCCCAATTTATATGCCAATCTGCTCCAATAGCCGCCTAGAATTATCCTGAAAAAGGAAATATTAAATTAAAATGGATACATACAATTTGGACAATTTTCACAAATTTCCAATTGCCAATGCAGCGTGCTTTCTGCACAAACACACACACACACATATACTTACGTGACCTGGGACAACAATTTACACTGAACTTTCTGCCAAAAGTGACGACAAGATGACATCGATGGACCTAGAATAGAATAATATTAATTTAGTGCAATATTAGTATAAGTTTTACTCACCAGACGCGGTCCATTTCCAATTTTTACCTAAGTTTTAACGCCAATTCGCAATTTTGCAATTTTAGTGTTCGTCTCTCTGTCTCTTGTCCTTCGTTAATAGTGCTGCCAACCTCGATCACTGTACACATGCCCCTGCTAATCGTTACAGATCAGTGTTATTCTTACAGATTAATGTTAAGGTTAATACCAGTCAAAAAACACTTTATGTTAATTTAAATATTTAATTTTAACATTCATGTTAGGTTAGGCAATTTTACAATTTTTCCATTTCCCTTTGCCTTCACCTTCGCCTAACATTTACATTTTTCCCCACTCCATGCATGGCCTCTCTCTATTTGGCTCTCTCTCACTCACAGCCAAATCACACTCATACGCAACAGAATGTTTAAGCTAGTCTCAGCATTTTGAGTGAGAGAGAGAATATAAACAATCGCACATCCAAACACATGTGAACGAACTAGAGGCCATCAACACCATCCATTCCATTGCACCCAACCTTGCATGAGATACTCTCTTGCAAGATGACCCATTTAAGACACACACATACACACACTGTGTGATCTTGATCCTACGCCTAAATTACTTTCTCTTGTAGATTTTGGAGAGTTTTTACTTGTATATATTTTGTAGAATGTTGCCATATATAATATACGTAATGAGAGAGTTGGCTTCTGACCGTTGTTGAGCTCGAACGCGACCGCACCGCGAAATAGACACGCACTTTGAACAATTACCGCCTAAAGACTAATATTAAACTTATTTATATTATATTGTTTCGTAATAGTGTACTTTGAACAATCAAACACCGCCTAAGCTTAATTAAATTCAATCATTGTATTTGTTCATAATTTATAACTTGCGCCGAGCATCGAATAACAACAGCCCATATGTAATTATAATATTGTGAATTTTTTTTCTGCCTAATCATAATAAAACTTGGAAAAAATTCCAATTGTCTGCGCAATAAGCAGCAGCGAAAAAAGGAAAAAAAAAGTGCCGTATTTTGTGTGGAAAAATTGTGAATATAACTATTCTATATGTGTGACCATTTGTTTAAACTATTAACAAACTGTTATATATTCTGTGCAACGAAGAAGAAAAACCATACCTCAACAATAATTATATACGCTCGCCTTATAAAAAGCGTATATAATTTGCCATAAACTTTCAACTTTTAACTTTTTCGTCGCGTCATTTTCACACACACACACGCACTCAGCCAAAGTTCAAAGTGCAAATTCACTTCGCGCCAAAAAACACACACATACAGGGACAACCGAAAACTGTTCTCATCGCGCGCGCTCTCACCCACACACATATGTATACGCAGACTTTCACTCTCACTCTCGCACACACACACATAGCAGAGTGCAGAGTGCAACTTTTTCCCGCGCCAAAAGCAAACTGTTCCCAACGCCAGTGCCATCTCACTCCGGTGCATAAGTCGTGCGATCCTGCTCTCACATATTTCGCGCCGATTCGAAAAGGAAGCTGTTCCCATATTCGCGATCCTGAATACACTTTCTCTCTCTCTATCGCGCACTTACACATACGAACTCGTATACGCCAACACATACGCAACGAGGCGGGCGGGCAGTAGTTGACGCCATGACGCTGCTTGATCTAGTTCTGCTGAACGACGGACACAAGCCGACATTTAACAACGACAGGGGCACGTCTTATAATGACGTCACCTTTGTCAGCAGAGGGCTAGTGGCGAACGCAAACTGGATGGTCCTCGACGAGGTAACGCTGAGTGACCACTCATTGATCACTTTCAGCGTCCGACCAGTGGGCACGAGACACCAACAGTGGAAAGGCGCACCTCGACAAGCATGGGATACTAAGAAACTCGACCACGATATGCTGTCGTACCTTATGGACACTCTGCAAATAACAATCGGGCAGGCTGAGACAATGGCGGATGAGCTAACGAAGCTTCTAGTAGCAGCGTGCGATGCAACGATGCCAAGGAAGAAGAACGCAAAGCGTAAGCTTCCAGTGTATTGGTGGAGTTCCTCCTTACACCAATTACGGTCGGAATGCTTTAAGGCAAGAAGGCGTGCGCAACGAGCCAGAGGAGCCCCCCATCACGCGGAATTACTAGAAGTCTTCAAAGCTAAACACGCAGAGCTCAAGCACGGAATATCGGCTGCCAAAGCGCGAGCGTTTAAGGACCTGCTGGAGAGCGTGGATGACGACCCTTGGGGCCTAGCTTTTAAACTCCTAGTTATAGTACTCCTGACGATCCCGAGATACTGTCCAGTATTGTGTCTGAACTCTTCCCCATGCAGACCACCTTATGGCAAGCAAGAGTGGAATCCCCTGCCTCTCCCATTCCGGAAGTCACCGTACGCGAAGTCGTTGAGGCAGCTAATCGGATCAAGCCCAACAAGGCTCCAGGACTGGATGGAATCCGGGGAGTGGTCATCAAGGCAGCAGCGCTGGCCAGACCCGAAATATTTAGGGACACATTCCAGCAGTGTCTGCTAGACGGGGTCTTCCCTAAGCAGTGGAAAAGACAGAAGCTGGTCCTACTGCCGAAAGGGAAAGGGTCAGCACATCCTGCAGGCAACTACCGCCCTCTATGCATGTTGGACATACTGGGTAAATTTTTCGAACGCATACTGTATGCTCGCTTAGAGACCACAACCGAGAGCCCGAATGGCCTAGGGAGACACCAATACGGCTTCCGGAAGGGAAGAAGTACCCTAGATGCGCTCGCTGCAGTGGAGAACATAGCGAGGGACGCTCTCAACGGCGACAGATGGTTAGGCGGCAGGAAGAAGTATTGCGCTATCGTCACACTTGACGTGAAGAACGCCTTTAACACAGCAAAATGGCCTGTAATACTCAACGCAATGAGAAACATGGGTATCCCGGAGTACCTGAGGATCACAGTAGGCTACGAAGTTTCGTCAGGTGTTCCACAAGGATCAGTGCTTGGTCCGATCCTGTGGAACATTATGTACAATGGGATCTTGGGCATCAGCAAACCAGAAGGAGCTGAACTACACTGTTTTGCGGACGACGTGGCTATTACAGCAGTCGCTAAAACATTGTATGAACTTCAGAACAAGTGCAATGAGACGATCAAATCGACCATCGACTGGCTCGAGAAGGTCGGCCTTAAAACCGCGGCACACAAGACTGAGGCTGTTCTCCTGAGCAGTATAAAAGCAGTGGAAAACATGCAGGTATCTGTTAACGGGATACAAGTGGTTTCAGCAGAATCCCTGAAATACCTGGGAGTCCTGATAGACCGCAGGCTCTCGTTCAAGGACCATGCAAATTACGCCAGCAGGAAGGCAGCAATCACGTCTGCTGCTTTAGCAAGACTCATGCCCAACGTGGGAGGACCCAGAATGCCTGCAAGGAAGCTGCTGGTGGCAGTGGCGAAGTCAACGCTACTCTATGCCGCGCCAATCTGGAGTAGTGTCACCAACAAACGTTCGTACACCAAAGGTGCACGGTCTGTAGTACGGTCTATGGCCCTTAGGCTCATTCGAGGGTTCAGAACAATATCCGAGGTCAATATCCAATTGACCTGGAAATCAAGGCACTTGGCCTAACACGTCATGGCGTTACGCGGGAAGAGGCCCAAGGGTGGCTGCTTGGAGAATGGCAGGCCAGATGGCAATCGTCGGAACGTGGGAGATGGACCTACCAGCTCATCCCTGATCTTTCGGTATGGGCAGAGTGTCAGCATAAAGTCCTTGACTACCACCTGACCCAATTCCTCACGGATCATGGTTGTTTCCGATCTTTCCTGTTTCGGTTCCACCACGTAGAGTCACCCCAGTGCCTATTCTGCACAGACGCGTCAGAAACAGCAGAACACGTCCTACTGCACTGCATCAGGTTTCATGCGGAAAGGGATCAGCTTGTGGCGCTGTCCGGAGATCCTCTCAGCCCAAGAGGTCTCTTGGCAATAATGATGGCGGACAAAGCAGCATGGAAGCTAGGGCATCGCATCATAATCGAAATTATGAAGCGGGTTCGAGAGGATGAGATAGCCAACAGATCTGGAGGCTAAATGAGGAGGCGTATTCCCGTGTGTTGGCGGGATGAGAATACTACCACAGCTAGCTCGGCTTGTCGTAAAAGGCGACTAATGAGTGGAAGAAGGTGACAACTTGGACAGCTAGAAAGTAAGGGAATGCGACATGGCATCACATCCTGCTCACCGAAGTCATACCTTGACTGGCAGTCCCGGTGAGCAAGTCAAGGACTGGAGAGCATACGGAGGTTTTTGTTTAGTACGTAGGCATAACTCTACTCGGAGAGTTATGAATCGTGCATGCCATCTACGGGCGGTAGATGGTATCTTTTGAAGATTTTATTTTCCTGCCGTATTGCATTAAAAAAAAAAAAAAAAAAAAATACGCAACGAGTGTGAGAAGTGTACATCGACTTTTTCGCGCCAAATATCGGCACACATTCGCCCGCCAATACACACAAACACTCACACTCGCCTGTGCACATGTACATACATATGTGCACATAAATCTAGCGCAAAATTATACCTGGTGAATATATTCATTTTCTCCAACATCTCAACATGGGAACAAAATCATTAAAGAAAATGAAATATTCTACCCGCCGCCAAAGACTGGAAAGGGCCTCAAAACACTTCCCTAATGCCACAAAATTGACGATGACACGCAACAACAACACAGACACAGACACAGCTACTGATGCACGAACAAGTGCAACAGTAGAGAAGCCTTCAGCATCAGCAGCATCGCCGCCATTACAAACACAGACGCAGACTCACAGCCAACAAAATCACCAGGAGCAAGCAGACGACAAAACACAATTAGACCCAGGCCAACAGGCTGCTCAAACTGTGAGTCCTAACCTATATGCCCCTCAACACATGTCTTTGGATGGACTTTGATCGGCACTCACCCGAGTCCAGATCATAGTGGGACATAGGCCATAGAGCTATTCGCCCCATATGCAGGAATGCATATCACAACCTTAAGGCCAAATGAACCCGCAACGCCAAAACTCACCAAAGAAGAATTCGTCGCCTCTCCACACATGTTTTGTCCTTCCCTTCTGCTGGAGCCGACTCCACCTGCACTACATAATTATTGCGCGCGAAGCGCAATCGCCATGCCCCTAATTACGACCGCCTATCATGCAACGGACAGCAGAACCCATTCGCCAATGCATGTCAAACTGCTGGGAGAAAGTTCGCCATCGCAGCAACCACGCGAATTGGCAACTTTCGCCTTACCCCCCCTCCGCCAACAAGCAAGCATTGATAGCCGCCTGGGACAACAACAGCAAAGCATGCAGGAAGGGGAGTACAATCGAGTGCCCTTTATCTTCGTCAAAAAAGTAACGGACATAGCAAATCTTCTCCAGAATCTCCGATCCAATCCGGCAACAGGGCAGTTCACAATCAAAGCCACGAAAGACGACGGAGTTCGTGTACAATGCGACTCGCTAGCCTCACACACTGCAATCATGAAAACACTTAGAGAGCATCGCATCGCCGTACATACCCACCAACCCGCCTGTAATAGGGGATTCTGCGTCTTCATACGCCATCTCCATAAGGACTTCAGAGTGTCCTGGATCAGCGCCCAACTCTGCCAAATGGGCTATACTACACGCTTCGTGCGTGTAGTTAAGCAGTGCTTCACAGGCAAACCGCTAAACCTCTGGGAGGTGGTAATTGGCCCGCAACACAACCGTGGACATGAGAGAATCCTGCAAATAAAAACGATCGGACATCAGGAGGTAAAAATTGAAAGGCCATATATTTCGCGTGATCCAGTGGAATGCGCCCGATGCCAGGCATTTGGACACACGCAAAATTACTGCAGTCGAGCATTTCGCTGCATGAAGTGCGGAGAAGGACATCCTACAGCTGAATGTAAAAAGGATCAAAGCACTTCAAGCAAATATGCTAATTGCATGGGGCCGCACATTAGCACATACAAAGGCTGTCCCACATACAAGCTGTTGCGCTCAAAACTGCGTGCCAGCAGTTTTAGAGCCACTGGACAGCGTTTTGGCCAACAGATGTGGCCAAAGAAACACCACCAGCAGAAATCACAACAGCAGCAATAACAACAATCAAAACAAACACAACAGCGGAAGCATAAGCGGCCGAATCAGCAGCAGCAGCATCCAAAACAGCAACAATTCTTCTGAGACGCACTTGGCCAACTTGCTAGCCAAATTCAGGCAAGAGCAAGTGCTTTCTCAGCAGGCTGATCAATTGACGACCTTGCCCCAAACGATGGCCACGGCAAGAAGAAGAATCCACTTTGAACCAAAAACGAAATCGCCCAAACGACGAAGACACTCTCGAGGAAGGCCCGACGCTGCCTTTCAAGTCTAATGCGAATCCAAACAATATGCGTACACTTTGTTGCACACTCGAACAAAAAATGCACCAGCCACAGCAGCTTGAGCAGTGTTAAACGTACG
Source organism: Zaprionus tsacasi (assembly GCA_018904105.1). Lineage (NCBI taxonomy): Eukaryota > Metazoa > Arthropoda > Insecta > Diptera > Drosophilidae > Zaprionus > Zaprionus tsacasi. The sequence continues at coordinate 72,382 of JAEIFR010000563.1, forward strand.
CCCAAACCTACCGCCGCAGCTGACGTAGCCAATGCTCGAGCTTTTGTCTCGTTCCACCGGCGAATCACAAGCAATAACACACATTACTCACATGCCATCCACTCCATTTGACGCCGTATGAAGGACACACTGGATCAGAAACGCCACCAAAACACGACCGGGAACGACACTTGCGGCAAGAACTGCGGGAAAACAAAAGTTTTTACAATCCCTCCAATTTTTTAAAAAAAAAATTTATTTTTTACCCCCTCTTTCCCCCCAGATTATTTCTACAAACCCATATAACCCCCCCCACCCCCCCCCCTTTCCCCAACACCCCCTTTGGGGGGCCCCACCCCCCCCAAAAAAAAAAACAAAACAAAAAAAAAAAAAAAAAAAAAAAAAAAAAAAATTTATAAATATTTAAAAAAAAAAAAACACCAAAAAAAAAAAAACCAAAAACAAAACCAAAAAAAAAAAAAAAAAAAAAAAAAAAAAAAAAAAAAAAAAAACGAAAAAAAAAAAAAAAAAAAAAAAAAAAAATTAAATAATAAAAATAAAAAAAAAAAAAATTTTGAGAAGATATGTTATCTTCTTTATTGGTTGTAGTACTTCTTGTATTGTGTAGTGAGTCCCCTTTTAAAATATTTCCAAAGCACGTGTGTCTCTTCGTTCTCTTCATCTTCTTCTATAATAACGAACGACTACACTTTTTCAAAGTTACCAGGGCCACACTCGATCTTACAAAAATCAAGACCTCACAATCAAAATACAACCCTGACACTCTTATCGATAAGTCTTCCATAAAACCCATCATCGATAAGGCGCCCTTTTCAAATCAACATCTCCATCTCCGACACGGCCATTCTGATATACTACACGTCCTCGTGTATGTGCTACACTCATTGTAAATCAGAAATTCACTCTGTATTTAAGCTTTAACATTTATTGTAAAATAACAATTCAACTTAAAAATTTCTTTCATTAACATTTTGGTCTCTTCGGTAACATAAATTCTAGTGTTCATTAACCTTTTTAAAGCTTTAACTTCTTCTTACTATTTTTAAATTATCTTATTTCAATTGAAATTCTTCCTCAAATAATTCGTTGAATTTTCATATTTCAACTCAAAAGTTCTACACATATTTCTTCAGGTAAATTCATTTCAAATTCATTCATTTTTTTTTTTTTTGTTTACATGAATTAAACTCTTATTAAACAACAACAAATCATATTTTTTTCATTCATTTTCTTTTCTCGTTTAACTTTTTCATCTTCTTTTCTCTTTTTCTCTCCAAATATTATCTTTATCAAAATACCACTACAGGGTCAGGTGCCGCCACGTAGCAATCGACAACCGCGTATCTCAATACACCTTCCGCCATTCGACTGTCTATTTCAACAGCTTCCATAACCATCTCTTTCAACGGCTTTACTACTGTCTATTTCAACAGCTTCACTACTGTCTGTTTCAACAGCTTCAATACTGTCTATTTCAACAGCTTCACTACTGTCTATTTCAACAGCTTCACTACTGTCTTTTTCAACAGCTTCACTACTGTCTATTTCAACAGCTTCACTACTGTCTTTTTCAACAGCTTCACTACTGTCTATTTCAACAGCTTCACTACTGTCTTTTTCAACAGCTTCACTTGGCGGGCTATCCTCGATCTCAAGCTCGTTTGGCACCTCCCCATTTGGTAATCTTCTTAATCTTTCATGCGCGTATTTATACCGTCTGTTACTTTTCATACTCTTTAACGTATATCTGTCGTTCTCTAATACCTCAGTTATCTCGAATGGACCTCTATATTTAGGATCTAATTTAGTCTGGTTTCTTTCACTATTATTGAGCAACACAAAATCTCCTACCCTAAATTTAACTATTTTAGCCCTGCTTTTATCAAATCTTTTCTTCTCATTCTTTCCTGATTTTTCTATATTTTGTAAAGCCTGGGCTCTTATCTCAGTCAAATTAATTTCTGCGTTTGAGTCATGAATGGGAACAAGGCCTAACGGACGAGCAACCTTTCCCATTAATAATTCTAAAGGACTCGCTTTAGTTATCTTATTAGCAGTGCAATTAATGGCTAGCTGCACGTCGCCCAATGCCTCTTGCCACGATCGGGAACTTGTTTCTACAGCTGTTAGTAAATTTTTCAGAGTACTCATAACTCTCTCGACCTGTCCATTACCACGGCTTGCTCCTGTTGCTATTAAATGTAGTTTTATCTTTTGTGAAGAGCAAAACTCAACAAACCTAGCACCTGTGAAACTTCTCCCCTGATCAGCCACTACGCGAATAGGGACCCCAAACAAGGAAATCGAAGATTTCAATGCCATCACGCAAGATTCTGCACTTAATGTGTAAGTGTGATAAAGGTAAACATATTTGGTGAACGCATCGATTTGTACAATTACATATTCTTTACGATCACTTTTACCACTAAGCTTGCCTGATATATCTACGTGTATAGTATGCCATGGGATATTAACTTTAGGAATAGGATGTAATTCCATCTGTACTTTCCCTGAAGCTGATTTGGAAACTCTGCATGTTATGCAATTTTCAACAAATCTTCGAACGTATTTGGCCATGCCCTCAAACCAATAGTAATCGTATACTTTGTCAAGCGTTTTCTCCCATCCCAGATGCATTATGGATTCATGTACTTGGTTAATAACCGACCATTTAAATCCCCGAGGTACTACTGGTGAACAAAGGGTCTTGCCATTCCTTTGGATAACCCTGTACAAAACTCCAGCCCTCAACTCATATGTCTTGGACAAATCCAATGAGAATTCATCATTGTTCAACTTGGAAATAATATCTACTATATCTGGATCTTTCTGTTGTTCTGCATGAATCCAATCTTCAGATACTTCGGTTAGTTCGATTCGCTTTTCAACAACCTTTACATATTCAGGGGAGTTTTTTGGAGGAAGTGGATTTCTGGAAAAGAAATCAGCATGGGCCATACGTTTGCCTTCTCTATATTCTATATCAAAATCAAATGTTTGTAAATATGCCCACCAACGGTAAACTCTGGGCAACAACTCAATCTTGTTTCGAGATGATTTTAGCGAATTACAATCCGTGAATATTACAAATTTTCTACCATGTAAGTAGTGTCGAAAATGCTTAACAGCATTGACCACAGCAAGTGTTTCTAATTCGTATGAAGTATATTTAGATTCGCATGGACTTGTTGTCTTACTATAATACTCCACTACATACGGTTTATGGTTAATTCTATGCAAGAGTATGGCACCATATCCGATTGCACTTGCATCGGTGTGCAACTCGATCGGATACTGAGGGTCGAAGATCATCAAGACTGGCTTATTTGTTAGAATGTAAATAATTTTCTTACGAATCTCCTCATGGTCTATGTTCCACTTGAACTTATTTTTCTCGGAGGTTAGAAAATATAGAGGCTTCATTAGCTGTGAAAATCCGGGAACGAACTGTCGGAAATATGTCGCCAAACCAATAAACTGTCTTAATGTTGTTACCGACCTAGGAGGTGGCAAAGCATTCAAGGATTCTATTTTTCGCGAATTCGGCCTAATCTCACCCGCCCTCACTTCAAATCCTAAATATTGGACAGCAGTCCTTAAGAAGAAACATTTTTCAACATTGAATGAGAACCCAGCCTTTGTTAAAATGTCCAAAACAATCTTTAGCCTCTCACAAGCGGTTTCCTTGGTTGGAGCTACAATCATTATGTCATCCATGTACACAATGACATACGAATAAGCTATCTCACCTAACGCCTTCATGACGGCTCTTTGGAAAACTGATGGGGCATTCTTGAGTCCAAATGGCATCGACAGGAACTCGTACTGTCCGTCAGGGGTGACGAAAGCTGTGTATTCGACAGAGTTCGGATGCATGGGGACTTGATAATACCCACTTGCCATGTCCAAACAGGTAAAGAACTTTGCACCGCGCAGCCTGGCTATCTGATCAGCTATTAAGGGTAACGGAAACTTATCGGCAACAGTATTTGAGTTAAGTTCTCTATAGTCAACACAAAGCCTGGCTGATCCGTTCTTCTTCTTTACCAATAAAACAGGGCTCGCAAAGGGGGAACTACTCGGTCTGATAACTTTGTACTCTAATAGCTCTTGAATTTTGCTTCGGACTACATCTCTCTCACTGGGACTCAATCTATATGGTCTTCTCTGTACAGTTTTGGTCTCGTCGATCAATCGAATTATCATTTCACCTGAATTAACACGAGTCTGTGGCGTTCCCTTTATAAACGAATCTGTGTAAGATTTTAACAGTGTTATTACTTCGTTTTTGTCTTCACCATATACATCACTCTCTATCTTATCAAATGAGTTGTCTTCTACTGTAGAGCACGTATTTACAGTTTTTGATTTAATTATTTCAACTCCCTCACAAGACACCATTGCAACGTATCCCTGAGCTAAAACTTCTCGTCCTAGTACCATATTATTTGACATACAGTCATCTGGTATTACATGAAATATTACATTTAGACTATTTCCATTAATAAGGACATTATTATCAATTTGCATTGTGCTACAAACATTAGCATTTCCAATTCCTTTCAAACTTACAACATTATTTAGTCTTTTTCCACTTAGCTTGTTTGAGAAACTCTCTTTAACTAATGAGCACTCCGATCCCGAATCAAAAATAATTGGAAAGTTCTCACCTCGCAACAGCATACTTGTTTTTGGCTCTTCTACCACGCACAGCTCAGCCCTCTTTTCGTTCCGCGATCCAGCTCCACCAGTTAACATGTTCTTTGGGCATTGTGAAGCTATATGGCCTTGCTCCTGGCAACGATAGCAAGTTACGCTGCCCTTAAAATGTTGTTGAAACGGTTGGTTTCCTCGTTGATCCTGCCTCGGCATACCAGTGCTCTGCTTCCTGTTTCTGCAATCAGCCATTTTGTGGCCCATGTTACCACAACGATGACACTTTATTGAAGAAAACTTGGTTCGCTTTGCTCCAGATTCCTCGTTTCCCATATGCTGCGTACGCTTGTCAAACGCAAAGACCTGCAACTCGGCTTGTAACTCACGTCTGGTCTTGATATCCGCAGTGTATGTTATTCGTTGCAGTCGTCGATCAACGTTGGCCAAATGTCCCAGGACCACAGATACAGCAATCCTCTCAGCGTCGAAGCCCTTCCATTTGCAAACGAGTGATGTCACCAAGCGACTAGCATATATCGCAAGGCACTCACCGTTGCTGGGGCGACCGTTTAATAACTGTAAAAACATGGCGGCCGGCGTCTCAATTTTTGCATAGCGTTGCTGAAATAACTGCTTAAATTCCAGCCATGTTACTCCTGTGTAACATATTTGAGAGAGCCATTGGGACGCGCTTCCTTCCAGCGATTTTGTTAGTGCCAGTATTAGAGCACTGCCTTCCAGTGGGTTTTCACTTAAAACAATATCAACGGTTTCACACCATTGAGTGGCGTCGGCGCCCGAAGTCTCGGCATTGAATTTTGGCAATATGACGACGCCATTTTGTGCCGGCTCTCGTACCGACGCTTGCAAAGTTTTTGCCAATTCCAGGAAACTTTGAATTTGCTGCTCCATCAAAATGCGAAGTTGATCTTCCATGTTTCGTTGGCGAGAATTATATCCCACTTCTGATGACGGAGAAGATATGTTATCTTCTTTATTGGTTGTAGTACTTCTTGTATTGTGTAGTGAGTCCCCTTTTAAAATATTTCCAAAGCACGTGTGTCTCTTCGTTCTCTTCATCTTCTTCTATAATAACGAACGACTACACTTTTTCAAAGTTACCAGGGCCACACTCGATCTTACAAAAATCAAGACCTCACAATCAAAATACAACCCTGACACTCTTATCGATAAGTCTTCCATAAATCCCATCATCGATAAGGCGCCCTTTTCAAATCAACATCTCCATCTCCGACAAGCTTACCTGTTTTTTCCCCCTTTCTCTCCCAACTAAACAAAACCCCCCAACCCCCCAAAAAACCCCCCCCCCCCCCCCCCCCCCCTTGGGGGCAACAACAACAACAACCCCAACCAACAAAAACAACCCCCAAACAAAAAAGAAAAAAAAAAAAAAAAAACACCACACAAAAACAAAAAAACAACAAAAAAAAAAAAAAAATAAAAAAAAAAAAAAAAACCCCCCCCCTAAACAAAAAAAAAAAAACACAAAAAAAAAAAAAATAAAATTACCCCCTCTTTCTTTTTTTCCTTCCCCCCCCACCACCCCCCCCACACTTCCTCTTAATTTGACCAAATCACCCCCCCCCCCCCCCCCCAAACAAACCCCCGACCCCACCCCCCCCGGAGGAAAATTATGAATACTGCTGCGATCGTCCCAATTTGTATGCCAATCTGCTCCAATAGCCGCCTAGAATGATCCTGAAAATGGAAATATTAAATTAAAATGGATCTACATACAATTTGCACAATTTTCACAAATTTCCAATTGCCAATGCAGCGTGCTTTCTGCACAAGCACACACACACACATATACTTACGTGACCTGGGACAACAATTTACATTGAACTACCTGCCAAAAGTGACGACAAGATGACATCGATGGACCTAGAAAAATATTAATTAAGTGCAATATTAGTATAAGTTTTATTCACCAGACGCGGTCCTTTTCCAATTTTTACCCAAATTTTAACGCCAATTCACAATTTCTGCAATTTTAGTCTCCCTGTCTCTCGTCTTCGTTATTAGTACTGCCAACTCTGTTCACTGTTCTCATGCCCCTGTTAAATGTTACAGATCAGTGTTATTCTTACAGATCAATGTTAAGGTTAATACCAGTCAAGAAAAATTTTATGTTAATTTAAATATTTAATTTTAACATTCGTGTTAGGTTAGGCAATTTTACCATTTTTCCATTTCCCTTTGCCTTCACCTTCGCCTAACATTAACATTTTTCCGCACTTCATGCATGGCCCCTCTCCATTTGGCTCTCTCTCACTCACAGCCAAATCGCACTCATACGCCACAAAATGTTTGAGCTAGTCTCAGCATTTTGAGTGAGAGAGAGAATATAAACAAACGCACATCCAAACATATGTGTTCGAACTAGAGGCCATCGACACCATACATTCCATTTTACCCACCCTTGCATGAGATACTCTCTTGCAAGATGACCCATTTAAGACACACACATACACACACTGTGTGATCTTGACGTAGGCGCCTCAAACGTTAAAGAGATTTCCCTTCCTACGCCTAAATTATTTTCTCTTTTAGATTTTGGAGAGCTTTTACTTGTATAGATTTTTCTCTACCAATATCTGCTGTCACCCCTTCAGCCCTGTAGAATGTTGCCATATATACGGTAATGAGACAGTTGGCTTCTGACCGTTGTTGAGCTCGAACGCGACCGCTCCGTGAACTTAGACACGCACTTGTGAACAATCACTGCCCAAGCTTAATATTAAACTAATTATTATACATTGTTCATAATGTACATTGAACAATTAATCACCGCATAAGCTTAATATTAAATTTAAAATTAATTGAGTTGTTCATAATTTATAACTTGCGCATCGAACAACAAAAGCCTAAATGTTAAAAATATTGTGAATTTTTTCTGCCTAATACAATAAAATTTGGAAAACATTCCAATTGTCTGCGCAATAAGCAGCAGCGAAAAAATGAAAAAAAGTGTCGTATTTTATGTGAAGAAAATTTTTGAATTTAACCAATTGATTTGTGTGACTTGATTTGTTTTGAACAATTAACAATCTGTGCAACGAAGAAGGAAAAATCAAAACTTAACAATAATTATATACGCTCGCCTTATAAAAAGCGTATATAATTTGCCATAAACTTTTAACTTTCAACCTTTTTTCTTCGCGTCATTTTCACACTCACACACACGCTCAAGCCAAAGTTCAAAGTGCAAATTCAGTTCGCGCCAAAATCACACACATATAGGGACAACCGAAAACTGTTCCCACCGCGCGCTCTCACTCACACACACAAGCACATATACATACACGCAGACAATCACTCTCACTCTCGCACACACATAGCAGAGGGCAATTTTTTCCCGCGCCAAAAAGCAAACTGTTCCCAACGCCAGTGCCATCTCACTCCGGTGTTAAAGTCGTGCGATCCTGCTCTTGCCTACATATTTCGCGCCAACCTGAAATGGAAGCTGTTCCCGACTCGCGATCCTGCATATACTTTCTCTCTCTCTATCGCGCACTCATATATACGAACACGTATACGCCAACGCATACGCAGCGAGCGAGAGAAGTGTACATTGCCCGTTTTGCGCCAAATACAAATACACATATACATATACACACACCCGTATACATAAGTGCACAGGGATATGTCGATCCATTTTGTGGACAGCTTGTCGTCAATTATGGCCAAGTCGTGGGACGCAATAAATGAATTAGAACCGGAGACTGCCAGCCATATACCGGCAGCAGGTTCTACAACGGATGCCAGCAAGAAGCCAACGATCCTCTCCCAAATCATAATCAGAGCCAATCCAATCAGTGAGTCAATCAACGGCACACAAACCAATGGACAAACTAAAAATAGGTACAACATGACGCTTCGCCAACAGCAACAGCAGCGACTACAAAAACTGCAGCATGAACAACACCAAAAGCAGCAAAAGCAGAAAGCAATCCACTACAACAGCAGCAGCAACAACAACAACAGCAACAACAAGGTTGTACCTACTAATACTGCTAACACGCCATCTTCTCGCGGACCTATTACTGACTATTACCGGAATTCGCCTGATTTCCGGGATTATGCCAAAGAAAACTTTGGGCTTGAAATATTCAAGTCCAAAAGGTCCCGCCAAAGACAGCTAACATGGCAGCAAGAAGCACGCTAGCAAGACACTCCATTGCTGAATGCCCTGCATCAACCGCTCCCTTGAACCCCTCTGCCACTATGTATGCGAATAGACACCCCCCTCTGCGTCTCTAATCAATCAAGCCCCCACTACAGGCGAGATTGATGTGCATAAGACACCTATGAGACGCATACCAACGCCAATGCCCTTTGCCCCCGCTGCACTACGTCATCCACCCAGCGGGAAACACAGAAACAGTGATATGGATCTACCGTCCAACGAGAATAGCCCCGATGCGACCTCTCCACCTCAAAAAGCACTTCGCGAGGTGTCGCCGCCAGTGCCATTATGATGGCCTCCAATGAGGAGGAGATGCGCCAGGAGCAAGAGTTACTCGCCGAACTCACTGCGATCCCCCAGTGCCTTCTATGCCAGCCACAAAATCTACTGGACAATGACGAATGGAAAAAACAGCTGCAACAAAAACAGAGGGAACTTCTCAAGTGGAAGGAGCAACAGAACCTGACAATATTAAATCAAATTAAGGAACAACAACAACTGCAACAACAGCAATTGGACCAGCAAAAACAAGAAGAACAAAAACACCAACAGATTGAGACACAACAAAAGCAGCGGGAAATACAGCACGAGCCCAACCAAGCTCGTACGCTCTATATTCCCGTTGTCAATGACTATAACAGATTCATTGATAGCCTTCTTGCTAATCCGGACGTGGGAAAATTTACCACAATATCGTCAAAAGGAGACGGGCTAGCTGTGAAATGTGACACGCCAGAAACGTATGCAGCAATATCAATAATGCTTAAGGACAACGGCATCAAGCCCACAACGCAACCCCAGCAGCCTGACAACAATGGAGACTACAAAGTTTACATTCGTTATCTCCATAGCACTACAGAAGCGCAATGGCTCATAAGACAGCTTCGCCAACTAGGATACACAGCACGCTCGGTACGAGGTATGAAACAGCGTACTACTGGCCGGCCCCTGAAACTCTTTGACGTCGACATTAAGCCACATGAAGATGGCAGCCATAAGTTGATCCTAAAGATCAAAGAAATCGGCTGTCAAAGAGTGAGAGTAGAGAGGCCACATATTGCACGGGATCCAGTGCAATGCTACCATTTTCAGGCGTTTGGTCACACTCACAAATCCTGCAAGCGGCTACAGCGCTGCATGAAGTGCGCTGGCAACCACCTGATGTCTGAATGCCAGAAGCTAAGCACCCTACCGGGAAAATGTGCAAACTGCGGAGGTGCACACATCATCAGCTACAAAGGGTGCCCGACTCTCAGATAATATCGACTCAAGCTCCGCAAGAATCGATTTGGAGCCAGTAAACGCCTGCAAGGACATCAAAAGCAACAGCCAAAACTGAGAGAGCTACTAAAGACGCAGTTACGGGTGAAAAAAGTGAATGATCAGCAACGACCACAATACCAGCCAAAGCGAGGACATCGCCAGCAGCAGGACTCAAATCCAACACGACTTGAGCATTTGCTGAAACTGCAGCAGCAGTAAATCACGAACATACAACGCTAACACAAGTTGCTGCAAGCCCAAATGGTCAAACTACTAGACGTCCACGGAACCAATTGACAATAATATTGCCACAAATCGCCCCATTTCATCGCTGCACGATGTGCAACGGCAACGGCAACAACATCAACAGCAGCAGCAACAACAACAACAAGGCAATGACGACATGGCAATTGAAGAATTTGTAGAGAATGGCAACGACAGCTGGAGTACGCAATATACGTATTCTACCTCATCGATGGAACTTAGCCAACACTTTCTTGACCTTTGAGTTGTACTACTCAAAAATCGCAGTTCCACAAAATGACGACCTTGCCGCCAACAACAACAAACTGACACAAAACAACCATCGATGACCATTCAAACAAAACACATACCAGCCACAGCGACTCAGACAATCAAAATCAAGTCCATCTCCAACTGTAGCAAGCATATCTAATGCTCGACTATAGCAGCAGCAGCAGCATCCCAATCTTCACAGCAACAACAATTGAAGCACCAAACAGAAAGAGGCAAACTTCTACTCACCTGGTCACGGCCTTATGAAGGCACCGCAGCTGCCCAAGAATCCATTGCAAATTTCCTAGTGCATGTAGCCTCATAAGCAGCAGCAGCAGCAGCAGCAACAACAAGAAAAAGCAGCGCCAAGACCTGGAACGCCAGATGCGGCAAGATCTGCGGGAAAATCAGAAAATTTATCCATTTCTGCCTTTTTTTTTTTTTTTTTTTTTTTTTTTGAAACATATACTTACCTGTTTTTCCGCCTCTTGCTCACTCGCTGTACATTCCAACGCCGTATGACGCCTCCAGCTAAGCCTACGCTTCCGCACACGCCCATTTATGGGCACCACAACCGCCCACGGATCCATATGCAACCAGGATGGTGGACAATATGGACGTCGACGCATAAACCACACGATGCGCCAGTATTTGTGCATAATTTTGCACGCGTCCAGCAGCAGCAAGCACCAGTATCAGCAGCAGCAACAGCATCAGCAGCAGCAACAACAACAAGAACAAGCAGCGCCAGGACTTGGAACGCCAGATGCGGCAAGATCTGCGGGAAAATCAGAAAGTTTATCCATTTCTGCCATTATCGAAATATAAGCTTACCTGTTTTTCCGCCTCTTGCTCGCCCTACTGTTTGTTTCAACGCCTTAAGACGCCCTGAGCCACGCCTACGCCCACAACAGCAACAAGCAACGCCAGCAGCTAGATGAAGAGGACCAGAAGCAGCATAACATATCGAGGAATCACGGCAGCAAACCTGCAAATGTATGGTATCAATTTCTGCCACTCATTGAAATTCATACATACCTGCATTTGGCATAAACCTCGTTGCCTGATGACTCCTTTGCTGCTTGCCGACTCATATGATACCTCCTCTTGTGATTGCGCCCAATTTGGGCACGCCTACCACGCACCTTCTGGCCATACGAGCGGCAGACTCCATCCTTGCGGCCCACGGACGAAATTATGATAACTGCTGCGATCGTCCCAATTTACATGCCAATCTGCTCCAATGACCGCCTAGATCGATCCTGAAAAGGAAAATGCACAATTAAAATGGATATACATACAATCTTGGATAATTTTCACAATTTCCACTGGCCAATGCAGCGTGCTATCTGCACAAACACACACACACATATATACTTACGTGACCTGGGACAACAATCTACATTGAACTAACTGCCAAATGACGACAAGATGACATCGATGGACCTAGAATAGAATAATATTAATAAAGTGCAATATTAGTATAAGATTTACTCACCAGACGCGGTCCATTTCCAATTTTTTACCTAAATTTTAACGCCAATTCGCAATTTCTGCAATTTTAGTATTCGTCTCTCTGTCTCTAGTCTTTCGTAATTAGTGCTGCCAACTCTGTTCACTGTTCTCATGCCCCTGTTAAATGTCACAGTTCAGTGTTAATGCTACAGTTCAATGTTAATACCAGCCGAGAAACACTTTATGTTAATTTAAATATTCAGCTTTAATATTCATGTTAGAATAGTCAATTTTACACCACTTTACCATTTCTCTTTGCCTTTGTCCTAACATTTACATTTTTCCCCACTCCATGCATGGCCTCTCACCATTTAGCTCTCTCTCACTCACACCACACACTTACACTCATACGCCATTGAATGTTTGAGCTAGTCTCAGCATTTTGAGTGAGAGAGAGAATGTAAACAAACACACATTCAAACACATGTGTTCGAACTAGAGGCCATCGATACCATACATTCCATTTTACCCACCCTTGCATGAGATACTCTCTTGCAAGATGACCCATTTAAGACACACATACACACTCGTGTGATCTTGACGTAGGCGCCTCAAACGTTAAAGAGATTTCCCTTCCTACGCCTAAATTACTTTTTCTTTTAGATTTTTGAGAGTTTTTACTTGTATAAAATTTTCTACTGTCACCCCTTCAGCCCTGTAGAATGTTGCCATCTATACGGTAATGAGACAGATGGCTTCTGACCGTTGTCGTGCTCGAATCGTCGTCGTCGTCGGACGTGTCTGCTCCGCCGAATCACTTGTGAACTTAGAACAATCAATCAAGCGCCTAAGCTTAATATTAAATTTTAATTTCAATTAATTGTTTTGTTCATAAATTGGAACTTGCGCCGAGCATCGAAAAACAACAGCCCAAAAGTAAAATAATAATTGTGCATTTTTTCTGCCTAATATAATAAAATTTGGAAAAAAAATCCAATCCAATCCAAAATCCAAAAAAAAAAAAAAAACAAGTGGATATGGCTACAGTCGAACGCCCGACAGTAAGATACCCTTCTCCCAATTTTTAAAATCCGTTACAAACGTGTAACCACACTCATAATTTCAAACAAAAATTTTGCATAAATAGTTCTACTACATATAACTTTCTCGCTCACACTCACACAGCGTAACGTGCGTCGCGTCGGCGTCAACTACTGAAAGCAGCGCGCAGGCTGCTGCTCTTACATTTGTACTGAAAACGTTGACTTGAATAACTTCTGTGTTATCATTCCGGATTGTAATTTGGAGAATATGTTCGTATGGCATATAGCTTTATACATACCAAAACAGAACTTTATAAGTTTAATAGTTTGCTTAATAATCACAAATTACCGATTTGCGGGTGCGGTGGGCGTGGCATCAAACATTTAACATAAACTTCATCTGCCTATTATATATAGGAACTTCCATACCAAATTTGGTGCCTCTAGCTTTATTAATAGCTGAGATCCGTTCCCTCATACAGACGGACAGACAGACGGACATGTCTCAATCGACTCGGCTAGTGATACTGAGCAAGAGTATATATACTTTGTGGGGTCTGGCACGCCTCCTTATGCCTGTTACATACATTGCAAAAAGTTAGTATACCCTTTTTTGACCATTTTCAATGGTCGAAGGGTATAAAAATAGTGCCGTATTTTATGTGGAAATATTTGTGAATATAACTATTCTATATGTGTGACCATTTGTTTTAAACAATTAACAAACTGTGATATATTCTGTGCAACGAAGAAGAAAAACCATACCTCAACAATAATTATATACGCTCGCCTTATAAAAAGCGTATATAATTTGCCATACAACTTTTAACCTTTTTTCGTCGCGTCATTTTCTTAAACACACACACACACGCAGTCAGCCAAAGTTAAAAGTGCAAATTCAGTTCGCGCCAAAAAACACACATACAGGGACAAACGAAAACTGTTCCCATCGCGCGCGTTCTCACTCACACAGATATATATATATACGGAGACTTTCGAGTTGCGAGTATTTTTCCCGCCTAACCAGACGTCGAAAAGTTACGCTGCGCAAATCTTCAAAATTACGGAGTCGGTCTTGCCAGAAAAAGTGGCAATAAGAATAAATCACACCGCGGTTATGTGCTATCCTTCCCTACGCGATCGAAAAGTGCTGTCAACGCGTGATTTAGTGAGGAACAGGTGTTTTCTGTTGAAAATTTTCGTTTGTTTTGGGTGATCCAGCTGCTAAATCAGCTGATAGCGCTGCAAACTCAACGCAGTGATCTAGCCAGTGGGGCGTTGCCAGACCAACGGTGCTGCCAGACTTGCTGCGGTGACAGTTGCGCGCGCAACCCAAATTCAAATTTAAATTTGAAATTTGAATATAAATATTATTTTTATTATTTTTTCTTTATTCCAGCTTAATTTATTTTAAAATTAATTTAAGATTATAAGAGTTGGGTAATATAGTTAAGGTTCTTTAATGGATAACCAAGCGGGGGGCATCGCCCTCAACGGCGACGACCCATTTAGGAGGAGCTCCAGGATGTCGAGGTCCCCCACAAGAGGAGTCGAAATAGTTGAGAAGGGTGCTGGTATCCCTGCTCTAGGAGTTGTGAGCGTACAAACGGATCCTCATCCAACGGCGGCGATACCATGCAATCGCGGTGCTGTGGAGGCGACTAACTTGGCCTCCGCAGCATCTACTTCAGCATCTTCTTCTGCAGGTCAGAAGAATCTAGCTGATCTTATCAGTGTGCCGACGCAAAAAATAGCGTCTAGATCACCATCCGGGTCGCCAATTCGTCCACTGGACCTGTCGGGATCCGAAAACGAGGGCTTAAGGAGCATTTTGGCCTTGATGAGTGCCAAAATTAACATTGTGCTTTCCGCATTCGAGACGCAGCGTCACGTCACGAAGGAAACCAAAGGCGCAATCTCCGATCTGGCTGCTCTCAATGCTAGAGCGATCCAGCTTGAAGAGGGATTACCTAAAGAGGGCTCTTTCAGGGAATCAAGTACTCAGACAGAGCAACAGACGAAACTGGACCGCTCATCTGCGACCAGCGCAAAAAGGACGCTAGTGAAGGACTCTTCAGTGAAGCCTCCTTTAGTGAAGCTTTCTGCAGAGAAGCCTCCGTTGAGCAAGAGCTCAAAACGGGAGACACGCTCACCAAAGGAGCCAAACTCACTCAGCTATGCGGCTGTTGCCAAGGTCGCTAGCAAAGAGGAGTGGTCCAGGGTGAAGTCTAAGCGCTTGCGCAAGAAGCCAGAGGCTGTCATTCTGAAGAAGACTGGGGATGTGTCTTACGCTGATATGCTCCGCAAGCTGAAAGCGGACCCAAATCTTAATGATTTTGGGAAGCATGTCAAGAAGATCAGGAGAACGCAACAGGGAGAGCTACTGCTAGAGATAGAGGGTAAAGCTGCAGGCAGTGTTCCCAAATTTAGAGGGGCTATTGAGGATTCGCAGAAGGAGATGGCAGCGGTTCGAACGGAGGCGCAGAGGATGGCTCTCTCCATCAGCGGAATGGACGAGGCTACGACAGCAGAGGAACTCCTCGGCTGTCTTGCTTCCCAGTTCCAGGACATCGTGGTTAATCCAGATGCAGTGCGCGGTCTGCGAACCCAGATAGCGACGGTGATGCTCAGCATAAATGATGCGATCGCTGTTTTGAAAGCGGGCACGGTGACCGTAGGCTGGTCACGTTGCCGCATCATTCAGTATCTTCGACCGACGAGATGCTTTAGGTGTCTATGCTACGCAATGCTCCACCGAAATGCATGATATGCAGCAGCGAGGGGGATAGGAACCACGACGGGCGGTTTCGCGTGCCCGATCTTTAAGGCGAGCCTAAAAGGAGCTAAGAGCCAATATAATGTTTAATCAAATAAACATTATTCAGCTCAATGTCAATCACTGCGCTGCTGCTCAGAGTCTTCTTGCTCAGACAGCTGTAGAGCGCAATGTTGACATCATGCTCCTCAGTGAACCATATATTTATGGTAGCACTAACTCGGACATGATCCTTGATGAGTCGGGCAGGGCGGCTATCAAGCTTTGCAGCCCAGTTTATATACAGGATCGGCCGACCGATGCAATGCGTGGCATTGCCTACGCGCTGATCAAAGGTGTGCATATTTACAGCTGTTATGCGCCACCTAGCGACAGCCCGGATCAATGTGAAGAAATGATCGATATTCTAGTGAGCCACGCGAGCGGGCGCAGGCCAACGATCATTGCAGGCGACTTCAATGCCTGGGCGACCGAATGCGGCAGCCGTGTCTCCAACTCCAGAGGGCGAGCTGTGACCGATGCCATGTTTCTGCTTGACCTGGTATTGCTGAATGATGGCCGTAAGCCGACATTCAACAACGACAGGGGTACGTCGTACATCGATGTCACCTTCGTCAGCAGAGGCTTAGTAGCGAACGCAAACTGGATGGTCTCCGATGAGGTAACGCTGAGCGACCATGCTCTGATTACCTTTTGCGTTCGCCCAATGGGCACGGGGCACAGTTTGCAGAGAAAGAAGATGCTCGGTCAAGCTTGGGATGCTAGAAAGATCGATAATGATATGTTGGCATATCAAATCGAGTCTCTATCAATCTCAAGCAGCCATGCGGAGACAATGGAGGCGGACCTTATAAAGCTACTGGTATCAACTTGCGATACTACGATGCCTAGGAAAAGCAAGGTAAAGCGTAAGAGTCCTGCCCACTGGTGGAGCGACTCATTACACCAGCTTCGGCAGGAATGCCACAGGACGAGGAGACGTGCGCAACGAGCCAGAGGAGACCCTAGCCACGCAGAACATCTTCTGGCCTACAAGGCCAAGCGTGCAGAGTTTAAAAAAGGAATATCGGCTGCCAAAGCGCGCGCCTTTAGGGACCTGCTAGAGAGCGTAGACGATGACCCCTGGGGACTCGCCTACAAACTCGTTAGCAGTAAGTTAAGAAAGAGGGAGGGTGCTCCATCGGAACCCATTGAGATGGCCAATATCGTGGCGGAGCTGTTCCCTGTGCAGACCACGCTATGGCAGCCACTAGGAAATACCCCTGCGTCTCCCTTCCCTTGCGTATCAGTAAGGGTAGTAGTCGAGGCAGCTAGGCGTATAAAGGCTAAAGCTTCTGGCCTGAATGGGATTCCGGGATCAGTGATTAAGGCTGTCTTTCCCAAGCGTTGGAAAAGCCAAAAACTTGTATTATTGCCGAAAGGTAAGGGGCAAGCACGTGGTGCATGCTCATGCCCAACGTAGGTGGTCCCAGGATGCCGGCCCGCAAGCTGCTAGTGGCTGTGGCAAAAGCCACTTTACTTTATGCTGCTCCTATCTTGAGCAAAGCCACACATAAAGGGTCATATATGAATGGCGCGCGATCGGTGATGCGGACTGTGGCCCTCAGGCTCATTAGAGGATTCAGGACCATATCCGAAGACGCATCACTTGCTCTGGCAGGTATGCCGCATATAGATCTGGAGATAACGGCACTGGGCTTAATCCGAGATGGCGTTCCTCGGGTTGAGTCCCAAGAGTGGTTGAAGGGAGAGTGGCAAGCTAGATGGCAAGCGTCGCACCTGGGGCGTTGGACCTACCAGCTGATCCCAGTGTTAGCGGAATGGGCAGAGTGTCAACACAAGGTAGTGGACTACCACCTGACCCAGTTCCTCACTGACCATGGCTGTTTCCGGGCCTACCTACTTCGGTTTCGCCATGTAGACCCAGCCCACTCCCCTTCACTCCCCCACCCTTTACAAAAAAAGAAAAAAAAATACAAAATTTTCTTCCTCTTTTCTCTGGAAAAAAACCCCGTTCTTCTTTCTTTCCGGTCCCCCCCCCCCCAAAAAAAACTATAAAAAAAAGTTGATCATCAGCCGTTGAAACTCCTCTGCACACTTTCTGTTAAGAATTAACAGAGGGCGAATTCAAAAATAGCTGTTATGCGAAACGGCGCTCTCAATTCCTCTCGCGGAAGAATGGTGCCAAAAGAGAATCAAGAATATCACACCATTAAACAGTTAGCTAATGCAGTTAGAGTTGCTTCGAGAATTTTCGACAGCGCCACCTTTCGTCTATAAATAGAGGCTGAACGCGCATTTCTGCACAATAATTGGCAACGAAGCTAAGCATCACGCAGCGAAAATATATTTATTGAAAATAAAATACGAGTGGCAAAATAAATTGTAAGTCCACATATTCTTGGTAAATTACCTATATTCACGCCGGCAAAATAATAATATATGTATGCCAAGGGCATCGCACAATCGGAACCATATATATATAATAGCCAGCAGTGTAGAAAGTTTCATTAAAGAAAGGTGATATTTGTGTCTAATCACGTGTAAATTGTGAAGTAATTGTTGTGATTTTTACAGCGACAACGATTTCTTGCGGTCAATACCACTCATTGTCAGATACCCGTAAGATTGGTCAACTTGGTGCCCAATAAGCGTGGGTCTGCAACGTAGTGGGCGCAAACACGTTTTCCGGAGTATCGCTACATTTGCTCATGTATGAGTGTGCTGCAACTCTTCACACAGTGCAACCACGTTGAATTCTTGCCTTGCATCACGGCGCTAGACTTTTCGCAACGTGTGGCTGCACCTAACCTTTTTGCGTATGGTGTTGAAGTGCGCAACGCAGACTTCGATCGACGTGCAACGCACGCCCAGGTGACATGGCAATGCCATAAATCAAGAATCTTTCGTCTACATGAAATATCTCTAAATATTACAGTTTGACAATAGTATTAATTAATTTGTATTTCCTATAACTAGCTTAAACATTGTAAAAATGTGCGCATGAGGAATTATCACAATCATCTATAATTTTCCATAAACATCACACATGAATCTACCATAATCATTTAAATATTTTTGGCAACAGCGACAGCTCAACAGCTCCTGCATCGAAGGGCCCTACGACAGCATGAAGCGGATTTTGTGAGTGAGTAAAATATTGAACCACCCAGTATGTATGTATAAATAATAATGATTATGGATAGTCAATTACGTCCACGTACCGTCATGTGATAGAGAGTATAGTTTACAACTGTATGTATAAGAATGATGGTCTGAATTAGTTCCCCGTGCGCATAGAAATTTACTTAATATCTTAAAATTCTAAATACTTGGTAAACCCAAGTCATGTCTTATCTTGAAATCCAAATTAAAATTTGTAATAAATGAAGTTTGTAAGCACCATGTATAACAAAACTCCCGTTTAACCGTCTCTTTATGGTTCGTCGCAGGAACAATAGGTATGCGATAGTTCAGCAGCTACAGTAAATAATATGTAGATTATACAAGGGGTGACCCAAACCATATAACGGCGTCACCAAGGCAGGGTGGGTAAAGAAGGGATCACGTGTAACATCTAGTGCATCCCAATAACCCTATTTCGCTAGTTAGAGAAGTAAAAGTGCACTTAACTTTTGTTTTTATGAGGCCGTAGGACCAGATTAGGAAAGAACCCCGCCCCATCCGGCGAGCAGAAAGCCCGGAGCAAGAAGTGCACGAAGCCTAATCAGTCATACACAAGTTGAATTTCCTTTCGACCAGAAGCCCGAGTATTACGTAGTAGTACTCGGTCTAAGACGTTTCAACGCGCATACTACATAAAGATAAAATGGCGCCCAACGTGGGGCCCGAACGAGATGTTACCACCATCAAAGATAATCTCTTTTCTCAATTATTAGAATAATCGGCATCTAACCCAAAAGGCTAGATGACACAACATCTTCATTGTCAATTATACTAATAATTGTTGCCTAGAAGAGCAGGTATTGGTGTAAACATCGTTGCAAAGGCTCCAATTCAAATTGCGTGTATATCATCGGCACCCAGAACAAAAAGCCATGAAAAGCAATTAGTATCAAATAGTTAAAAAAAAGAAGCAAACGACACCATAAGCGATAATAAGACCCTATTGCAAGAAAGCTTCATATTCATATTCACATATGTATGTATATTAATCCATCCACTATAAATTACATTGTTGAAACAACAAACCAAAACGAGTGTTAAAGCTTATAGATCAGGTGTATCCATAGTATGGAACAGCGATCACAATTCTGCTAAAAGGATTGATCGACCTACATGGACCTGCATGATCACGAGTAGCTTTAATCTTTAATTCTCGATTTTGTAAAACGGATGCTGCAATTTACCAATATATGAGAGTGCGAATGGAACTTTGATTTCTGGAATAGCGGATAGTAGCTGGTAATTAACTAGCGTTCGACCGAATCAAACCCATTTTTAGCTGTCATATCCTTTTGATTAATTTAACGGTCCGCAAAATAAACACTGTCAATTGACTTCCCTAGAATCGGAAAAGGAATCGCGAGCAACTATAGTATATTCATTGGAAGCTCGACCTGTACAATTCAAAGAAATCAATTTCAGTGCCATAGTATTCTTTTAAGCGAACAACTAATGACTTTTTGACGAATAGGATTATTTACTGGCCTGAACGAAAACATCCTTTTGGGAAAGCGACGAACCAATAAATTTAATGAAATTATTATAAACCATTATTAAATTGTAAAATTTAGCAAAATGTCTGTTAGGCACAGCCACGAAGATTTAAGCGACGCCTTGCAGCAGCAAGACCCATTTTGCGGAAGTTGTCACGAACCTATGAATTCTAATGAATTAACGGCAGTCTCACCATGCAAGCATAAATTTCACAATCAATGTATATTACGATCTCTCCAAAACAATAGAAGCTGTCCGGTTTGTAAGAATCCGTGTACGGTTAGACAATTGTCGCTATCGAATAACAATTTGGCTGCTGAATTAGACGCAGCTGAACAAGCACGTGAATTAATAACGCTTGGCCTTAATGATAACCAAGGCAACGTTAATACTTCTATAGGAAACCGATCAGTAGGTAGAAACCGTATAGGAGGTACTCCTCGACACGGAATGACAACCAGGTCCACCAATAGAAATAATCAGAACCAACACTGCACCATCAATAACAACAGTAACGGTCAAAACTTTTGAATGCAGTACTCCACCAGACTACTAGTACGGTCCACTTTGATTCTTTGATACAAAACGCTTTGCGAATTCAACAGCAGCAGATTATGCAAAATGTCACAGCGTTAATACAAAATCAATTAGCGAATATCTATATACATAAGGAGCAGCACATCGCACCTCCGCCCATTGCGAGTGTTGATCTCCCTCGTAGCGTTAACTTGAATCTGAGTCAAAATGATGGTAGTAATCGATCCGTGAATAACAGTACCTTAACGCGGCCAGAAAAGGTGTGGAACATTATCCAGAACTGGCATATAAAGTTCGATGGTTCCAAAAGTGGCTTGGCTACGGAAGATTTTCTACATAGAGTACGCTCTATGACAAACCAGAACTTATACGGTAATCACAGCCTATTGTGTGACCATTTGCATCTACTTTTGGTAGGCAAGGCTAACGAATGGTTCTGGAAATTCCACAAAATATATCCACATTTTACTTGGAATACATTTTGTGTAGAGTTTAGGAAGAAATTTGAGGACATTGAAACAGATATGGATATTTGGGAATCCATAAACTCTAGGCGACAAGGTGAAAAAGAATCCTTTGAAGAATTTCAATTTGAAGTCGAGAAACTTGTTACTCGGTTAAGAAATCCCATACAAGAAGAATCTCTAGTGCGACTCTTAATTCGGCATTCCAAACCGTCTCTTCGCTACGAGCTAATGCACTTGAACATACTTACCTTAGCGAGGCTACGAGAAGAAATTCGTACACATGAGCAATTCTGTAAACAGAACAGAACTCAACCACCTAGATTCAATAGACCTTTTGTATCCGAGTTAGATGACACTTCTGAAGTAGCAGCCATGCAGCTCAAAAGCATCAAATGTTGGAACTGTGGCAAAATTGGGCATCGTTATGACGTTTGTTTTGAGCCACGTTCTATTTTTTGTTACGGCTGTGGTAAGAAAGACACTTACAAGCCAAACTGCCTATCATGCAATCCTTCGGAAAACCCTCCGTCCGATGCGCGGAAGATTCCGGCGCATCCGACCCATTGAAACTTAATAACGCAATTCAGACTGCAATTCCATCGCAAAGTCTGTCCAATCAAAAATATTCCGATAATAAATACCAAACCTCATCGTATAGACGTCTACCTTTTTATGCTCGATACGCAAATTATCTGTCAGCACGACAGCGTATATTTGGTAAAATTGACAGTGTAGACAGGAAACCTAAAACCAGCCTCTACACTACGCATGCGAAGATTTTGGAAGATCATGTCGTAAAAAGCTAGTAGACTCTATATTTACCAATTCAGACAATTCAGACAACCGTTTGTACACCGAAATAAATATAGAAGATAAGAAATACATAGCACTTCTTGATTCAGGTGCAACCCTTTTCTGTCTCGGAGGCAAAGCCGCCACTCAACTGTTAATGCACCCGAAAACAAAAAGATGCTCCGGTCGTATTTAAACAGCCAATAACGCAGAATGTCCAGTTCTAGGCATGCTAACAACTAATGTCAAATATCAAGGCATCAGTAAGACAATTGAATTTTACATTATCCCTAATCTAAAACAAGATGATTATCTTGTAATTGATTTTTGCGCGATTTCGGTCTTCCTAAGAGTATAGTGAGAACTTCTAACAGCATATCAGAACTAGATGTTGGAAAAGACAACAACTTAGACGATCCACCTAAAATGCATATTCTTTCCGAACAACAGCAGCGAGAATTAGACTTAGTCATTCAGAAACTTCCCTCCTACGAGAAAGAAGGACTAGGTCGAACACAGGTTAGCGAACACAGTATCGATGTTGGGGAATCCAAGCCCATAAAACAACGACACTGGCCCGTTTCACCGGCTAGGGAGAAACTTATGTTCGCGGAGATAGAAAATATGTTGGCCATGTTTGTTATCGAGCTATCGAATAGCCCATGGAGCAGCAATTGTGTTTTAGTACAAAAAGGAAGCAAGTCTCGATTGTGTCTCGATTTACACGAGGTAAACAAACATACACGGAAAGATGCATATCCACTTCCCCGCTATATTACTGGGTTGGACATGAAGCACGCTTTTTGGCAGATACCACTTGAAAGAAAGTCACGGCAGTATACGGCATTTACTGTACCGAATCGTCCACTTTACTAATACAAGGTTATGCCTTTCGGACTTTGCAATGCAGCACAGACTCTATGCCGATTAATGGATCAAGTCATACCAGCACATCTCCGTACTAGAGTATTTGTATACCTAGATGACTTGTTAATCTTGTCAGATGATTTTAGATCGCATATGTCACTTTTAAGCGAAATAGCAACCTACCTTCGACACGCAAATCTTACAATAAATATCGCTAAATCGAAACTCTGTATGAAACAAATTAAGTATTTAGGTTTTATAATAGGAAATGGGCAAATTAAAATTGACCCAGGCAAGGCAATTGCCATCAAACAGTTTCCAATACCATCTACAATTAAACAACTTCGTCGACGCATACGCCACACTCTCAATGCCTCTTACAGATTTGTTAAGAAAGAACAGAAAATACTGTTGGAGCGATGAAGCTGATAACACGTTTTCAAAGCTCAAAGAAAAGCTAACTACCACACCTATATTAAGTACTCCTGATTTTTCTAGACCATTTTTATTACTATGCGACGCAAGTCAATATGGACTTGGTTGTGTCCTTGCACAACCCAATAGTGATGGAGCTGAAATGCCGATAGCATACATGTCCAGCAAACTCACTAAAGCTCAGCGCAACTACTCCGTCACAGAATAAGAATGCTTAGCAGTTATCCAAGGTATTTACAAATTTCGTTCCTATATTGAAGGACAAGAATTCACGGTAATAACTGACCACTCCGCGCTGAAATGGTTGATGAATCAGAAAGATTTGTTAGGTCGATTGGCGCGCTGGTCACTTAAACTGCAAGGATTCAATTTCTCAATTCAGCATCGTCCAGGTTCACAAAATGTGGTAGCCGATACATTATCTCGTCGTGATGAATATGAAGTTAGTGAATTCTCGAGTTTTGGCCCAATCGTTGATTTGTCATCAAAAGAATTCACCTCTACAGAATATGAAGAAATGAAAAAACAAATATCAGAAAATATTGTGAGACTTCCAGATCTAAAACTTGTACATAATCTTATTTATAAACGTACCGAGTATTCAACAGGAGACTTAATACAAGACTCCGAATCATGGAAACTCTGGATACCGAAGGGACTACAAGCAGAAGTATTGAGTCGAGCACACGACCCGCCAGATGCTGCACATTGTGGTACCAGCAAGATGATAGAAAAATTAAAAGGATATATATTTTGGCCTGGCATGGTAACTGCGATTCAAAATTACGTTGCACAGTGTTCATCCTGCCGAATGACCAAAAGCCCCAATACAATTTTAAGACCGCCAATGGGAAAACCAATGACGTCAGATAGACCGTACCAAAAATTGTATATTGACTTATTAGGCCCGTATCCAAGGTACAAGAAAGTCAACATAGAATTACTTTTAATAGTTGACCACTTAAGTATATTTCATTTCTTACAACCTTTGAAGAAATTTACGGCCGTCAAGATATGTGAATTCTAGGAAACTTCAGTCTTCCATATATTTGCAGTTCCAGAAATAATTCTGTCTGACAACGGTTCTTAATTCAAATCAGGAGAATTTAAATCATTTCTAACACGTTTTGGTATTACGAAAATTTGCACTGCAATATATTCTCCGCAGGCGAATGCCAGCGAGCGTCTCAATCGCTCAGTACTAGCAGCGATTCGAGCATATATAGGAAAAGATCATTCCCAATGGGATATGAATTTGAATGAAATAAGTGGTTCATTTAGATCTACTATTCATCGCAGTACAGAATACTCTCCCTATTATCTCTGTTTCGGTCAAAACATGATAAGTAATGGTAAATACTGTGACTTGTTACTCAAACTGAACGCATTGGCTGACGATGTGCATTTGACACGTGCTGATGTATTGCAGTTGGCACGCGCCAAAGCAAAAGAAAAAGTAGCAGATACACATGATGATAACGCGCGAAGATATAATCTACGTTCAGTTCAACTTAAACCCGGTGATTCTGTTTAACCCAGAAATTTTGCACTGAATAACGCTCAAAAGAAATTTAAACATAAGTTAGCACCTGTCTTTTTGCAAGCCAAAGTTTTGCGAAAGCATAGCAACATATATTATGAGCTACAGAACGATGAAGGAAAATCATTCGGTGAAGGAAAATCAATCAATCAAAGATATAAAATCAGATATAAATATAAAATCTGAAAATCAACTTCAAGTCTGTTATGCGAAACGGCGCTCTCAATTCTTCTCGCGGAAGAATGGTGCCAAAAGAGAATCAAGAATATCACACCATTAAACAGTTAGCTAATGCAGTTAGAGTTGCTTCGAGAATTTTCGACAGCGCCACCTTTCGTCTATAAATAGATGCTGAACGCGCATTTCTGCACAATAATTGGCGCCGAAGCTAAGCATCACGCAGCGAAAATATATATTGAAAATAAAATACGATTGGCAAAATAAATTGTAAGTCCATATATTCTTGTTAAATTACCTATATTCACGCCGGCAAAATAATAATATATGTATGCCAAGGGCATCGCTCAATCGGAACCATATACATATAATAGCCAGTGTAGAAAGTTTCATTAAAAAAGGTTGTGTCTAACCACGTGCAAATTTTTATACCCTTCGACCATTGAAAATGGTCTAAAAAGGGTATACTAACTTTGTGCAATGTATGTAACAGGCATAAGGAGGCGTGGCAGACCCCACAAAGTATATATATTCTTGCTCAGGATCACTAGCCGAGTCGATTGGGACATGTCCGTCTGTCTGTCCGTCTGTCCGTCTGTATGAGGGAACGGATCTCAGCTATTAAAAAAGCTAGAGACACCAAATTTGGTATGGAAGTTCCTATATATAAGCAAAGTATTAAACTTAGAAAGTTCTGCTTTGGTATGTATAATGCTAAATGCCATATGAACTTATCCCTTAAATTACAATCCGATCGGACTAATAACACAGAAGTTATTCAAGTCAACGTTTTCAGTACAAATGTACGAGCAGCAGCCTGCGCGCTGCTTTCAGTAGTTGACGCCGACGGTGACGTCACTCTTAACGTGCGTCGCTGTGTGAGTGTGAGCGAGAAAGCTATATGTAGTAGAAATATTTGTGCAAAATTTCTGTTTGAAATTATGAGTGTGGTTACACGTTTGTAACGGATTTTAAAAATTGGGAGAAGGGTATCCTACTGTCGGGCGTTCGACTGTAGCCATATCCACTTGTTAAAATAATTGTTGTGATTTTTACAGTGACAATGATTTTTTGCGGTCAATACCACTCATTGTCAGATACCCGTAAGATTGGTCAACTTGGTGCCCAATAAGCGTGGGTCTGCAACGTAGTGGGCGCAAACACATTTTCCGGAGTATCGCTACATTTGCTCATGTATGAGTGCGCTGCAACTCTTCACACAGCCAGACCACGTTGAATTCTTGCCTTGCATCACAGCTCTGGACTTTTCGCACCGTGTGGCTGCACCTAACCTTTTTGCGTATGGTGTTGAAGTGCTCAATGCTGATTTCGATCGACGTGCAACGCACGCCCAGGTGACATGGCATTGCCATAAAATCAAGAATCTTTCGTCTACATGAAATATCTCTAAATATTACAGTTTGACCATACTGAATTTCTCAATTCAGCATCGTCCAGGTTCACAAAATGTGGTAGCCGATACATTATCTCGTCGTGATGAATAAAAGAATTCACCTCTACAGAATATGAAGAACTGAAAAAACAAATATCAGAAAATATTGTGAGACTTCCAGATCTAAAACTTGTACATAACCTTATTTATAAACGTACCGAGTATTCAACAGGAGACTTAATACAAGACTCCGAATCATGGAAACTCTGGATACCGTAGGGACTACAAGCAGAAGTATTGAGTCGAGCACACGACCCGCCAGATGCTGCACATTGTGGTACCAGCAAGATGATAGAAAAATTAAAAGGATATATATTTTGGCCTGGCATGGTAACTGCGATTCAAAATTACGTTGTACAGTGTTCATCCTGCCGAATGACCAAAAGCCCCAATACAATTTTAAGACCGCCAATGGGAAAACCAATGACGTCAGATAGACCGTACCAAAAATTGTATATTGACTTATTAGGCCCGTATCCAAGGTACAAGAAAGTCAACATAGAATTACTTTTAATAGTTGACCACTTAAGTATATTTCATTTCTTACAACCTTTGAAGAAATTTACGGCCGTCAAGATATGTGAATTCTAGGAAACTTCAGTCTTCCATATATTTGGAGTTCCAGAAATAATTCTGTCTGACAACGGTTCTCAATTCAAATCAGGAGAATTTAAATCATTTCTAACACGTTTTGGTATTACGAAAATATGCACTGCAATATATTCTCCGCAGGCGAATGTCAGCGAGCGTCTCAATCGCTCAGTACTAGCAGCGATTCGAGCATATATAGGATAAGATCATTCCCAATGGGATATGAATTTGAATGAAATAAGTGGTTCATTTAGATCTACTATTCATCGCAGTACAGGATACTCTCCCTATTATCTCTGTTTCGGTCAAAACATGATAAGTAATGGTAAATACTGTGACTTGTTACTCAAACTGAACGCATTGGCTGACGATGTGCATTTGACACGTGCTGATGTATTGCAGTTGGCACGCGCCAAAGCAAAAGAAAAAGTAGCAGATACACATGATGATAACGCGCGAAGATATAATCTACGTTCAGTTCAACTTAAACCCGGTGATTCTGTTTAACCCAGAAATTTTGCACTGAATAACGCTCAAAAGAAATTTAAACATAAGTTAGCACCTGTCTTTTTGCAAGCCAAAGTTTTGCGAAAGCATAGCAACATATATTATGAGCTACAGAACGATGAAGGAAAATCAATCGGTGAAGGAAAATCAATCAATCAAAGATATAAAACTCTGAAAATCAACTTCAAGTCTGTTATGCGAAACGGCGCTCTCAATTCTTCTCGCGGAAGAATGGTGCCAAAAGAGAATCAAGAATATCACACCATTAAACAGTTAGCTAATGCAGTTAGAGTTTCTTCGAGAATTTTCGACAGCGCCACCTTTCGTCTATAAATAGATGCTGAACGCGCATTTCTGCACAATAATTGGCGCCGAAGCTAAGCATCACGCAGCGAAAATATATAATATATTTATTGAAAATAAAATACGATTGGCAAAATAAATTGTAAGTCCATATATTCTTGTTAAATTACCTATATTCACGCCGGCAAAATAATAATATATGTATGCCAAGGACATCGCTCAATCGGAACCATATACATATAATAGCCAGTGTAGAAAGTTTCATTAAAAAAGGTGATATTTGTGTCTAACCACGTGCAAATTTTAAAATAATTGTTGTGATTTTTACAGTGACAATGATTTTTTGCGGTCAATACCACTCATTGTCAGATACCCGTAAGATTGGTCAACTTGGTGCCCAATAAGCGTGGGTCTGCAACGTAGTGGGCGCAAACACATTTTCCGGAGTATCGCTACATTTGCTCATGTATGAGTGCGCTGCAACTCTTCACACAGCCAGACCACGTTGAATTCTTGCCTTGCATCACAGCGCTGGACTTTTCGCACCGTGTGGCTGCACCTAACCTTTTTTATGAATGGTGTTGAAGTGCTCATTACGCAGACTTCGATCGACGTGCAACGCACGCCCAGCTGACATGGCATTGCCATAAATCAAGAATCTTTCTTTTTCAAAAAATATTTCTAAATATTACAGTTTGACAATAGTATTAATTAATTTGTATTTCCTATAACTAGCTTAAACATTGTAAAAATGTGTGCATGAGGAATTATCACAATCATCTATAATTTTCCATAAACATTACACATGAATCTACCATAATCATTTTAATATTTTTGGCAACAGCGACAGCTCAACAGCTCCTGCATCGAAGGGCCATACGACAGCATGACGCGGATTTTGTGAGTGAGTAAATATTGAACCACCCAGTATGTATGTATAAATGATAATGATTATGGATAGTCAATTACGTCCACGTACCGTCATGTGATAGAGAGTATAGTTTACAACTGTATGTATAAGAATGATGGTCTGAATTAGTTCCCCATGCGCATAGAAATTTACTTAATATCTTAAAAATTCTAAATACTTGGTAAACCCAAGTCATGTCTTATCTTGAAATCCAAATTAAAATTTGTAATAAATGCAGTTTGTAAGCATCATGTATAACAAAACTCCCGTTTAACCGTCTCTTTATGGTTCGTCGCAGGAACAATAGGTATGCGATAGTTCAGCAGCCACAGTAAATAATATGTAGATTATACAAGGGGTGACCCAAACCATATAACGGCGTCACCAAAGCAGGGTGGGTAAAGAAGGGAGCACGTGTAACATCTTGCGCATCCCAATAACCCTATTTCGAAAACAGTCGTCCATAGCCCAGTCCATTGACAAACCGACTTACATGGAATCTCTTTTTATTTTATCAGTTAGTTAGAGAAGTAAAAGTGCACTTAACTTTTGTTTTTATGAGGCCGTAGGACCAGATTAGGAAAGAACCCCGCCCCATCCGGCGAGCGAAAGCCCGGAGCAAGAAGTGCACGAAGCCTAATCAGTCATACACAAGTTGAATTTCCTTTCGACCAGAAGCCCGAGTATTACGTAGTAGTACTCGGTCTAAGACGTTTCAACGCGCATACTACAAGCCTTGTTCGTTGCCATGTTGGCGGACAAAGCTGCATGGGAGCTGGGGCATGGTATCATCATTAATATGATGAAGAGGGTTCGAGCCGACGAGGAGCTGAACAGATCAGCTAGATAAGTAAGATAAGTAAGTAGATAAGTAGTTAATAAATAAGGAGCTTAATCCCTGTGTGGTGGCGGGACTAGAATTCTACCTCAGCGAGCTCGGCTTGTTGTAAAAGGCAACTTAAGAGTTAAAGAGTTAATGAGTTAAGAATATGTTAACTAATACTCGTAAAGGGGCGTCACGCTTTATGCTACGCATTCTATGTGGGAGTGCGACCTAGCATCACATCCTGCTCACCGAAGTATTACCTTAGCTGGCAGTTCCGGTGAGCACTTTAAGGACTGGTGAGCGTACGGGGTTTTTCTTTTAGTACGTAGGCGTAACCCTATCTGTAATACCAGTAGGGCTATAAATCGTGCATGCCATCTAGGTGGTATCTTTCGAAGATTTTTAATAGTTTCCTCCGATTATGTAAAAAAAAAAAAAAAAATACGCAGACTTTCACTCTCACTCTCGCACATACATGCATAGCATGGGAGCAACTTTTTCCCGCGCCAAAAAGCAAACAGTTCCCAACGCCAGTGCCATCTCACTCCGGTGCATATGTCGTGCGATCCTGCTCTCACATATTTCGCGCCGATTCGAAAAGGAAGCTGTTCCCATATTCGCGATCCTGAAAACACTTTCTCTCTCTCTATCGCGCACTCACACATACGAACACGTATTCGCCCACGCATACGGAACGCCAAATATCGGCACACATCCGCCCGCCAACACACACACACACTCACACTCGCCTATGCACATGTACCTACATATGTGTACATAAATCTAGCGGAAAATTATACCTGGTGAATATATTCATTTTCTCTAACCTCTCAACATGGGAAGAAAACCATTAAAGAACATGAAATATTCTACCCGCCGCCAAAGACTGGAAAGGGCCTCAACACAATTCCCTAAAGCCACAAAATTAACGAAGACAAGCAACAACAACAACACAGTCACAGCTACTGATGCACGAACAAATGCAACAGTAGAGAAGCCTTCAGCATCAGCATCAGCAGCATCGCCGCCATTACAAACACGCTTCGTGCGTGTAGTTAAGCAGCGCTTCACAGGCAAACCGCTAAACCTCTGGGAGGTGGTAATTGGCCCGTTGATTCTGTTTACGCCAGAAATTTTGCACAGAGTAACGCTCAAAAGAAATTTAATCATAAGTTAGCACCTGTCTTTTTGCAAGCCAAAGTGTTGCGAAAGCATAGCAACATATATTATGAGCTACAGAACGATCAAGGAAAATCAATCGGGGTATATCATTTAAAAGATATAAAACTCGGAAAATCAACTTCAAATCTCACTTTTTTCTGTTAATGAATTCTTGTGTAAGACGCTCGAATCATTAACAGATGGATGTAGTGTGCCAAAGTTGATCATCAGCCGTTGAAACTCCTCTGCACACTTTCTGTTAAGAATTAACAGAGGGCGAACTCAAAAATAGCTGTTATGCGAAACGGCGCTCTCAATTCCTCTCGCGGAAGAATGGTGCCAAAAGAGAATCAAGAATATCACACCATTAAACAGTTAGCTAATGCAGTTAGAGTTGCTTCGGGAATTTTCGACAGCGCCACCTTTCGTCTATAAATATAGGCTGAACGCGCATTTCTGCACAATAATTGGCAACGAAGCTAAGCATCACGCAGCGAAAATATATTTATTGAAAATAAAATACGAGTGGCAAAATAAATTGTAAGTCCACATATTCAAAAATAATAATATATGTATGCCAAGGGCATCGCACAATCGGAACCATAGCCAGCAGTGTAGAAAGTTTCATTAAAGAAAGGTGATATTTGTGTCTAATCACGTGTAAATTGTGAAATAATTGTTGTGTTTTTTACAGCGACAACGATTTCTTGCGGTCAATACCACTCATTGTCAGATACCCGTAAGATTGGTCAACTTGGTGCCCAATAAGCGTGGGTCTGCAACGTGGTGGACGAAAACACGTTTTCTGGAGTATCGCTACATTTGCCCATGTATGAGTGCGCTGCAACTCTTCACACAGTGCAACCACGTTGAATTCTTGCCTTGCATCACGGCGCTAGACTTTTCGCAACGTGTGGCTGCACCTAACCTTTTTTATGAATGGTGTTGAAGTGCTCAATGAATACACTTTCTCTCGCGCTCTCGCGCACTCACACATACGAACACGTATTCGCCCACGCATACGGAACGCCAAATATCTGCACACATCCGCCCGCCAACACACACACACACTCACACTCGCCTATGCACATGTACCTACATATGTGCACATAAATCTAGCGGAAAACCTGGTGAATATATTCATTTTCTCCAACCTCTCAACATGGGAAGAAAACCATTAAAGAACATGAAATATTCTACCCGCCGCCAAAGACTGGAAAGGGCCTCAACACAATTCCCTAAAGCCACAAAATTAACGAAGACAAGCAACAACAACAACACAGTCACAGCTACTGATGCACGAACAAATGCAACAGTAGAGAAGCCTTCAGCATCAGCATCAGCAGCATCGCCGCCATTACAAACACGCTTCGTGCGTGTAGTTAAGCAGCGCTTCACAGGCAAACCGCCAAACCTCTGGGAGGTGGTAATTGGCCCGCAACAAAACCGTGGACATGAGAGAATCCTGCAAATTAAAACGATCGGACATCAGGAGGTAAAAATTGAAAGGCCATATATTTCGCGTGATCCAGTGCAATGCGCCCGATGCCAGGCATTTGGACACACGCGAAATTACTGCAGTCGAGCATTTCGCTGCATGGAGTGCGTAGAAGGGCATCCTACAGCTGAATGTAAAAAGGATCGAAGCACTTCAGGCAAATGTGCTAATTGCAATGGGCCGCACATTAGCACATACAAAGGCTGTCCCAAATACAAGCTGTTGCGCTCAAAACTGCGTGCCAACAGTTTTAGAGCCACTGAACAGCGTTCTGGCCAACAGATGTGGCCAAAGAAACACCACCAGCAGAAATCACAACAGCAGCAACAACAACAATCAAAACAAACACAACAGCGGAAGCAGAAGCGGCCGAATCAGCAGCAGCAGCATCCGAAACAGCAACAATTTCTGCCAGGTCAACAACGACGACCGCAGCAGCAGAATCAACGCCAGCTGCGACAGAAGCAGCGCCAGAGATCGCCATCGTCTCAGAAAAAACGGAGCAGCCAGGGAAAGCAGCAAGCACAAACACAATTGACATCTGCGGCACAAGCACGACGAAATCCTGCTGAGACGTACTTAGCCAACTTGCTAGCCAAATTCAGGCAAGAGCAAGTGCTTTCTTAGCAGGCTGATCAATTGACGACCTTGCCCCAAACGATGGCCACGGCAAGAAGAAGAATCCACTTTGAGCCAAAAACGAAATCGCCCAAACGACGAAGACACTCTCGGGAAAGGCCTAACGCTGCCTGCCAAGTTTACGCGAATAAAACAATATGCGTACACTTCGTTGCACACTCGAACAAAAAATGCACCAGCCACAGCAGCTTGAGCAGTGTTAAACGTACGCCCAAACCTACCGCCGCTGCTGACGCAGCCAATGCTCGAGCTTTTGTCTCCTTCCACCGGCGAATCACAAGCAATAACACACATTACTCACATGCCATCCACTCCATTTGACTCCGTATGAAGGACACACTGGATCAGAAACGCCACCAAAACACGACCGGGAACGACACTTGCGACAAGAACTGCGGGAAAACAAAAAGTATATACATTCCTGCCAATTTTTGAAATATAAACTTACTGTTTACCGCCTCTTGCTCGCCAGCTGATTGCTTCAACGACGTATGACGCCTCCAGCCACGCCTTCGCTTCCGCATACGCCCATTTGGGAGAACCTCACCTGCCCATGGATCAAGCTGCAGCTTTCAACATGCATAGGACACTATGGACATACACTTGTGTATATTTTTTACACAATACCATGCGTCCAGCAGCAGCAGCAGCAGCAGCAACAACACCAACAACAACAAAAAGCAGCGCCAGGACCTGGAACGCCAGATGCGGCAAGATCTGCGGGAAAATCAAAAAGTTTATCCATTTCTGCCATTATTGAAATTATAAACTTACCTGTTTTTTCCGCCTCTTGCTCGCCAGCTAATTGTTTCACACCTTAACCCTCTAAGGCTATTTTCTTCAATTCAAAATAAAGAAGTAAATTTGGGTAGAGTCGAGCGCTCGACAGTAAGATACCCTTCTCTAAATTTTTAAAATCCGTTACAAACGTGTAAACACACTCATAATTTCAAACAGAAATTTTGCACAAATACTTCTACAACATATAGCTTTATCGCTCACACTCACACAGCGACGCACGTTAAGAGTGACGTCGACGTCGGCGTCAACTACTGAAAGCAGCGCCCAAGCTGCTGCTCGTACATTTGTACAGAAAACGTTGACTTGAATAACTTCTGTGTTATTGGTCCGATCGGATTGTAATTTGGGGGATATGTTCATATGGCATTTAGCATTATACATACCAAAGCAGTTTAACAGTTTGCTTAATAATCACAAATTAACTATTTGCGGGGGCGGTGGGCGTGGCATCAAACATTTAACATAAACTTCATCTGCTTGGGAAATTTAAGAACCTACGTACCAAATTTGGTGTCTCTAGCTTTTTGAATAGCTGAGATCCGTTGTCTCAATCAGACAGACAGACGGACAGACAGACAGACGGACAGACAGACGGACAGACAGACGGACATGTCTCAATCGACGCGGCTAGTGATCCTGAGCAAGAAAATATATACTTTGTGGGGTCTGGAGGCGTCCTTATGCCTGTTACATACATTGCACAAAATTAGTATACCATTTTTAGACCATTTTCAATGGTCGAAGGGTATAAAAATATCCAAATAATTTTTTCTTAAATGAATTTTGCCCACTAAGCTCAAAAATGGCGTCAGAAAAAATTTTCTGACAACTGTTTACCTGCCAGGTGAGAAAATGTGAATGAGTGCCTCAAGGCACTCTTGGGGCTTAGAGTGAAAGAATCAAACTCATATTCTATAAGTGTAAGTTTTCATTTTTTATATTGATATTCAAAAAAACAATTTTTGTTGGCAGTGCAATAAAGGTGAAGATTGCATTTTTTGCAAATACATTGGGTTTGGGACGTTTTGCAATTCTTGCACCATCTTTTCCCGCCATCTCGACTTAGCCAAATAGGAAAATGATTTGCACCAATTTTAAGTCTAGCTGGTGGAGAAGATGACACGGACAGACTTTGTTGCCCAAGTCTATGAAGAGATGGAGATCGTGATGCTTCACTTCTGGGACGACCCATTAAAGGCTTTCGCTGAAATTCTACGAGGCCCGCAGCAATTTCCTCTCATACAAGATTCCTCTTCGGAAATCATTTTTAGAGTTCCCTTTTTCATTATTTGATATACGAGGGTCGTTTGATAAGTCCGTGACTTTTTGTATTTGCCGCGCACCTGCTCTAAATACAACACTGCTCCTGTCAGCAGTTATCGATTAACAGCTGACTGTAAAATTTTGAGAAAGCTGCGTTTTTTGGTTTGCGTTTTATAGGCATTGAAAGCAGACGATCTCGTGAATTTTAACGAAAATGGAAAAAAGTGAATTTCGTGTGCTAATTAAGCATTATTTTTTGCGTAAAAAATCCATCACCGAAACCAAGGAAAGACTTGATAAATATTATGGGGACTCTGCACCATCAATTTCAATGGTTAAGAAATGGTTTACTGAGTTCCGTTGTGGTCGTACCAGTACAAGTGATGCCGAACGTTCAGGTCGCCCAAAAGAGGTCGTCATGCCAGAAATCGTCGACAAAATCCATGGAATGATATTGGATGATCGGAGAATGAAAGTGCGTGAGGTAGCTGAGGCTGTAGGCATCTCAACTGAACGGGTACATCACATTTTACATGAATATTTGGACATGAAAAAGCTTTCCGCGCGATGGGTGCCGCGATTGCTCACACACGACCATAAGCGCAACCGTGTGACCATTTCAAAGGAGTGTTTGGCGATGTTCAACCGCAATCCAAACGAATTTTTGCGCCGTTTCGTTACCGTAGACGAAACATGGATCCACCACACCACACCAGAGACCAAAGAACAATCAAGACAGTGGGTTTCTCCGGGTGAACGTGCACCAAAGAAGGCCAAGGTGGGTCTGTCGGCCAACAAGGTCATGGCCACAGTTTTTTGGGATGCACAAGGTATCATTCACATCGATTACCTTGAAAAGGGTAAAACGATCACCGGCGAATATTATTCAGAGCTTTTGGACAGATTCGATATTGATTTGAAGCAGAAACGACCGCATTTGGCGAAAAAAAGTGCTGTTCCATCAGGACAATGCACGGGTGCACACGTGTGTAGTCAGCATGGCAAAATTTCATAAATTGGGCTACGAACTGCTACCCCATCCAGCATATTCTCCAGATTTAGCCCCCTGTGACTATTTTTTGTTTCCAAACATGAAGAAATGGCTCGGCGGTAAGAGATTCGGGTCAAATGAAGAGGTCATCACAGAAACAAACGACTATTTTGAGGGCCTTGAGAAAACCTATTATTTGGAAGGAATAAAAAAATTGGAAAAACGCTGGACTAAATGTATAGAGCTAAAAGGAGATTATGTTGAGAAATAAAACGCTTCTTTGACGAAAAAAATATATTTTATTCAAAAAGTCACGGACTTATCAAACGACCCTCGTACGTCTGTACAAAATATAGGCATTTGTTACAGCGATATCCACCAAATGGTAAAAAATACGTGTCGCAGAATCTCTGGTCTTGGCTTTAATGTGGTAGCGGCCGATCCATCCATCAAAGTCGAGCTTGCTTTGGAATGGAATCAAACCTGTCATTTAGGTGATCTATTAAAGTTCTTGTGCGGTAAAGGGGATCGTAACCAGTTTCACCCTTTTTAGTTCGTTTGTTCTCATCTCGCAGACATAAGTAGCGCTTAATTGATTCAAATTTGCATCGCGTGATGCAAGCTCGAATGGGCCCAAAAGCGTGTTTTCCCCAATAGCTTTTCAAAGTTGGGAATCGATAAAGGGACATTTAAATTAAAATCCCAACATAACGGTAAATATCATCAATATTCATTTTTATTTATTAATTTATTTATTTATTTAACGTCAACTATGAGCAGTCGACTCAAAGACTAAAATAAAATAAAATAACAAATATAAATTTAAATTAAAAATATAAGTATAATTTAAGTTAAAAGTAAGGGTATTTAAAAAAAAATTTTTTTTTTATTATTTTATTATTATTAAATTATTTAATTATTTATTTATTTAATTAATTAATTAATCTGGGAATAAAAAGATAATTTTAGTTGATCCAATATTTATTGCAAAGGATTGGGGAAACCCAGAAAACCCAATCAGATCAAAAGTAGTGTGTTAATGGATTAAAGCGCTCGTAACGCCCGAGGAGCGCGAGGTCGCGAGATCGCTAACATCTAGCTAGGTGAGAAAGTAGTGAAAGTTTAAGGTTATTAGTCGATTGGTTGTTAGATATGATAAAGTAGTATTTGTTGTAGTCCGAACATAATACCCTGAATGGTTCGTGCAAGGCATAGTTCGACCTACAACTAGGAAGAGTTAGTGGAATATAATTTCTCGTTAGTCGGCAAGGGACAGAAAAGTGTAACCGGCTAACCAAGTCATCACTGTCAATGTCGCCATTAATAAGGTTATTAATAAAAACCACACCCAGCATAGTACGCCGATTGGCTAAGGAAGGTAGATTTAGTAGAAGAAGTCTGTTAGTATTGGAAGGTAGTCTTAAGTTTGAATCCCAATTTAGTCCACGCAATGCGAAAATCAAAAAGTTCTTTTGAAGTTGAAAACTAAATTGGCTTTGAATGTTGTCGGCTATTGCTGCGCGTAATGTTCCTCAACAATTTGATTGATAATATTCTCATTGAAAAAATAGCAAAATATTTTCAGTGGAATTTCCAAGCGAGTTATTTCTAGTGGCAATGATGAGTTACCTCGAAAGGCTACGTCATTGATACGCAACTGCAGAGACTGTTGCTTCCAAATTATTTATTTGCTCGGATCTTTTTTAACTGCTACACTACCTGTATTATATAATCTCTTTTGTAACCATTTTAGAATGGAGACTCACTGAAACCGTTAAATCCACCGGCAGAAAGGGAATTTATGATTTTTGAGTGGTCTAATGATGGTAGAGGTGATCGGGGTCTTTTTGGTGTTTTCTTGGTGGATTCGCAAGCTTGTTCCACAGTCTCGGCGGCAGAAACAGCAAATGATACCGAATCAGCTTCTTCCAAGGCTGCATTTAGTGCACCGGCCATATCAAGCTCGTTGTCTCCATCATGACTTGTTTCGTCAAATAATAACTCTTCCAACTGAACAGAATCAAACAAGTTGAGCAATTGCTCATCGGTCAAATCTGACAGCTTATGGCGTTTACGCCTTAAGTCTGCCATTTCTCGGAGTCTTTTAATTGCAAAGTTAAAAATTTAGTTAGTGAAAAAGTACACACTAAGCCCCAAGAGTGCCTTGAGACTTTGATTGGTATTTCATTGTTAAAATGCACATGTCACTGATATTGATAAAAACAAATGCTAATATCAATAGTTAATATACATACCTTTGACCAAAAAAAAGTTTAAAGTGAATCGGCTTGCAAAAACTATATATTTTTACACATCAAAGAAACTAGTTGCACCGCACTAAATTTTACGCGCGAAAAAACATATGTTCACACAAGTAGACAAAAAGCTCTACGAAGAGCTTTAGAAATCGATCAAAGCTTTTTGATATTTATTAATACATTATTTAGTTACTTTAAAATATAACTTAAATAATAAAAAAACTAATTACTTATTTTGTTATTGCAAAAAAACTAATGAATATTATGTGACGACCACGTCACGTAAACCACACGATGCGCCTGCATTTGTGCATAATTTTGCACGCGTCCAGCAGCAGCAGCAGCAGCAGCAGCAACAGCAACAGCAACAGCAACAGCAACAGCAACAGCAACAACAACAACAGCAACAAAAAGCAGCGCCAGGACTTGGAACTCCAGTTGCGGCAAGATCTGCGGGGAATATCAGAAAGTTTATCCATTTCTGCCATTTTTATACCCTTCGTATGTAACAGGCATAAGGAGGCGTGGCAGACCCCACAAAGTATATATTGCTCAGGATCACTAGCCGAGTCGATTGAGACATGTCCGTCTGTCCGTCTGTCTGTCTGTTTGAGACAACGGATCTAAGCTATTCAAAAAGCTAGAGACACCAAATTTGGTACGTAGGTTCCCAATTTTCCCAAGCAGATGAAGTTTATGTTAAATGTTAGATGCCACGCCCACCGCCCCCGCAAATCGGTAATTTGTGATTATTAAGCAAACTATTAAACTTGTAAAGTTCTGCTTTGGTATGTATAATGCTAAATGCCATATGAACATATCCCCCAAATTACAATCCGATCGGACAAATAACACAGAAGTTATTCAAGTCAACGATTTCTGTACAAATGTACGAGCAGCAGCTTGGGCGCTGCTTTCAGTAGTTGACGCCGACGTCGACGTCACTCTTAACGTGCGTCGCTGTGTGAGTGTGAGCGAGAAAGCTATATGTAGTAGAAGTATTTGTGCAAAATTTCTGTTTGAAATTATGAGTGTGTTTACACGTTTGTAACGGATTTTAAAAATTTAGAGAAGGGTTTCTTACTGTCGAGCGCTCGACTGTAGCCATATCCACTTGTTGAAATATAAGCATACCTGTTTTTCCGCCTCTTGCTCGCCAACTGATCGTCTCAACGCCTTAAAACGCCCTCAGCCACGCCTACGCCCATTAGGGGCACAACAAAAACAACAACAACTCCAGCAGCAATAAGCAACGCCAGCATCAAGACGAAGAGGAACAGAAGCAGCATCACACATCATCGAGGAATCACGGCAGCAAACCTGCAAATGTGTGGTATTTCTGCCACTCAGTATTGAAATTCATACATACCTGCATTTGGCATAAATCTCGTTGCCTGATGACTCTTTTGCTGCTTGCCGACACATACGATACCTCCTCTTGTGATTGCGCCAAATTTGGGCACGCCCACCACGCCCCTTCTGGCCATACGAGCGGCAGACTCCATCCTTGCGGCCCACGGACGAAGATTATGAATCATGCTGCGATCGTCCCATTTTGCATCCCAATCGGCCCCAAAGCTCGCCTATAATGATCCTGGAAAGAAAAATATTGAATTAATATGGATCTACAAACAATTTGGATAAATTTCAAAATTTTACTTTTGCCGATACAGCGTGCTTTCTGCACAAACACACACACACACATATACTTACGTGACCTGGGTCAACAATTTACATTGAACAACCTGCCAAAGTGACGACAAGATGACATCGATGGACCTAAATAAAATAATATTAGAAAAATAATAATTAAGTGCAATATTAGTATAAGTTTTACTCACCAGACGCGGTCCTTTTCCAATTTTTACCCAAATTTTAACGCCAATTCGCAATTTCTGCAATTTTAGTCTCCCTGTCTCTCGTCTTCGTTATTAGTACTGCCAACTCTGTTCACTGTTCTCATGCCCCTGTTAAATGTTACAGATCAGTGCTTTCTTACAGTTCAATGATAACGTTAATACCAGTCAAGAAGCACTTTATGTTAATTTAAATATTTAATTTTAACATTCATGTTAGGTTAGGCAATTTTACCATTTTTCCATTTCCCTTTGCCTTCACATTCGCCTAACATTAACATTTTTCCCCACTTCATGCAAGGCCCCTCTCCATTTGGCTCTCTCTCACTCACAGCCAAATCACACTCATACGCCACAAAATGTTTGAGCTAGTCTTAGCATTTTGAGTGAGAGAGAAAATATAAACAAACGCACATCCAAACACATGTGTATGAACTAGAGGCCATCGAGACCATCCATTCCATTGCACCCACCCTTGCATGAGATACTCTCTTGCAAGATGACCCATTTACAATACACACATACACACATGTGATCTTGACGTAGGCACCTCAAACGTTAAAGAGATTTCCCTTCCAACGCCTTAATTACTTTCTCTTTTAGATTTTGGAGAGTTTTTACTTGTATAGATTTTTCTCTACCAATATCTCCTGTCACCCCTTCAGCCCTGTAGAATGTTGCCATATATACGGAATGAGACAGTTAGCTTCTGACCGTTGTTGAGCTCGAACGCGACCGCTCCGCGAACCAGACACACACTTGTGAACAATCACCGCCCAAGCTTAATATTAAATTAATTATTATACATTGTTCATAATGTACATTGAACAATGAATCACCGCCTAAGCTTAATATTAAATTCAACCATTGTATTGTTCATAATTTATAACTTGCGCCGAGCATCGAAAAACAATAGCCCATATGTAATTATAATATTGTGCATTTTTTTCTGCCTAATAATAATGAAACTTGAAGAAAATTCCAATTGTCAGAGCAATAAGCATCAGCGAAAAAGGAAAAAGTGCCGTATTTTATTTTAAATATCTGTGAATTCTATATGTGAATGTCAATCTGCTGGGAGAAAGTTCGCCATCGCAGCAACCATGCGAATTGGCAACTTTCGCCTTACCCGCCCTCCGCCAACGAGCAAGCATTGATAGCCGTCTGGGACAACAACAGCAAAGCATGCAGGAATGGGAGTTCTAACATGTGCCCTCTATCTTCGTCAACAAGGTGACGGACATAGGTGATCTGCTCCAGAAACTCCGATCAAATCCGGCTACAGGACAGCTCACAATCAAAGCCACGAAAGACGACGGAATTTGTGTACAATGCGACTCGTTAGCCTCGCACGCTGCAATTATGAAAATACTTAGAGAGCATCGCATCGCAGTACATACTCACCAACCCGCCAATGACAGGGGATTCCGCGTATTCTTACGCCATCTCCATAAGGACTCCAGAGTGTCCTGGATCAGCGCCCAACTCTGCCAAATGGGCTATACTACACGCTTCGTACGTGTAGTTAAGCAGCGCTTCACAGGCAAACCGCTAAACCTCTGGGAGGTGGTAATTGGCCCGCAACACAACCGTGGACATGAGAGAATCCTGCAAATTAAAACGCTCGGACATCAGGAGGTAAAAATTGAAAGGCCATATATTTCGCGTGATCCAGTGCAATGCGCCCGATGCCAGGCATTTGGACACACGCGAAATTACTGCAGTCGAGCATTTCGCTGCATGAAGTGCGGAGAAGGGCATCCTACAGCTGAATGTAAAAGGATCGAAGCACTTCGTGCAAATGTGCTAATTGCAAGGGGCCGCACATTAGCACATACAAAGGCTGTCCCACATACAAGCTGTTGCGCTCAAAACTGCGTGCTAACAGTTTTAGAGACACTGCACAGCGTTTTGGACAACAGATCTGGCCAAAGAAACACCACCAGCAGAAATCACAACAGCAGCAACAACAACAATCAAAACAAACACAACAGCGGAAGCAGAAGCTGCCGAATCAGCAGCAGCAGCATCTAAAACAGCAACAATTTCTGCCAGGTCAACAACGACGACCGCAGCAGCAGAATCAACGCCAGCTGCGACAGAAGCAGCGCCAGAGATCGCCATCGTCCCAGAAAAAACAGAGCAGCCGGGGAAAGCAGCAAGCACAAACACAGAAACAATTGACTTCTGCGGCACAAGCACGACGAAATCCTGCTGAGACGCACTTGGCCAACTTGCTAGCCAAATTCAGGCAAGAGCAAGTGCTTTCTCAGCAGGCTGATCAATTGACGACCTTGCCCCAAACGATGGCCACGGCAAGAAGAAGAATCCACTTTGAGCCAAAAACGCAATCGCCCAAACGACGAAGGCTCTCTCGAGGAAGGCCCGACGCTGCCTTCCAAGTTTAAGCGAGACGCGGTCCTTTTCCAATTTTTACCCAAATTTTAACGCCAATTCGCAATTTCTGCAATTTTAGTCTCCCTGTCTCTCGTCTTCGTTATTAGTACTGCCAACTCTGTTCACTGTTCTCATGCCCC
The DNA here is from genome assembly GCA_018904105.1 of Zaprionus tsacasi. Lineage (NCBI taxonomy): Eukaryota > Metazoa > Arthropoda > Insecta > Diptera > Drosophilidae > Zaprionus > Zaprionus tsacasi. The sequence goes on from JAEIFR010000563.1 coordinate 115,390, forward strand.
TGTTAAATGTTACAGATCAGTGCTTTCTTACAGTTCAATGATAACGTTAATACCAGTCAAGAAGCACTTTATGTTAATTTAAATATTTAATTTTAACATTCATGTTAGGTTAGGCAATTTTACCATTTTTCCATTTCCCTTTGCCTTCACATTCGCCTAACATTAACATTTTTCCCCACTTCATGCAAGGCCCCTCTCCATTTGGCTCTCTCTCACTCACAGCCAAATCACACTCATACGCCACAAAATGTTTGAGCTAGTCTTAGCATTTTGAGTGAGAGAGAAAATATAAACAAACGCACATCCAAACACATGTGTATGAACTAGAGGCCATCGAGACCATCCATTCCATTGCACCCACCCTTGCATGAGATACTCTCTTGCAAGATGACCCATTTACAATACACACATACACACATGTGATCTTGACGTAGGCACCTCAAACGTTAAAGAGATTTCCCTTCCTACACCTTAATTACTTTCTCTTTTAGATTTTGGAGAGTTTTTACTTGTATAGATTTTTCTCTACCAATATCTCCTGTCACCCCTTCAGCCCTGTAGAATGTTGTCATATATACGGTAATGAGACAGTTGGCTTCTGACCGTTGTTGAGCTCGAACGCGACCGCTCCGCGAACCAGACACACACTTGTGAACAATCACCGCCCAAGCTTAATATTAAATTAATTATTATACATTGTTCATAATGTACATTGAACAATGAATCACCGCCTAAGCTTAATATTAAATTCAACCATTGTATTGTTCATAATTTATAACTTGCGCCGAGCATCGAAAAACAATAGCCCATATGTAATTATAATATTGTGCATTTTTTTTCTGCCTAATAATAATGAAACTTGAAGAAAATTCCAATTGTCAGAGCAATAAGCATCAGCGAAAAAGGAAAAAGTGCCGTATTTTATTTTAAATATCTGTGAATTCTATATGTGAATGTCAATCTGCTGGGAGAAAGTTCGCCATCGCAGCAACAATGCGAATTGGCAACGCCTTACCCGCCCTCCGCCAACGAGCAAGCATTGATAGCCGTCTGGGACAACAACAGCAAAGCATGCAGGAATGGGAGTTCTAACATGTGCCCTCTATCTTCGTCAACAAGGTGACGGACATAGGTGATCTGCTCCAGAAACTCCGATCAAATCCGGCTACAGGACAGCTCACAATCAAAGCCACGAAAGACGACGGAATTTGTGTACAATGCGACTCGTTAGCCTCGCACGCTGCAATTATGAAAATACTTAGAGAGCATCGCATCGCAGTACATACTCACCAACCCGCCAATGACAGGGGATTCCGCGTATTCTTACGCCATCTCCATAAGGACTCCAGAGTGTCCTGGATCAGCGCCCAACTCTGCCAAATGGGCTATACTACACGCTTCGTACGTGTAGTTAAGCAGCGCTTCACAGGCAAACCGCTAAACCTCTGGGAGGTGGTAATTGGCCCGCAACACAACCGTGGACATGAGAGAATCCTGCAAATTAAAACGCTCGGACATCAGGAGGTAAAAATTGAAAGGCCATATATTTCGCGTGATCCAGTGCAATGCGCCCGATGCCAGGCATTTGGACACACGCGAAATTACTGCAGTCGAGCATTTCGCTGCATGAAGTGCGGAGAAGGGCATCCTACAGCTGAATGTAAAAAGGATCGAAGCACTTCGTGCAAATGTGCTAATTGCAAGGGGCCGCACATTAGCACATACAAAGGCTGTCCCACATACAAGCTGTTGCGCTCAAAACTGCGTGCTAACAGTTTTAGAGACACTGCACAGCGTTTTGGACAACAGATCTGGCCAAAGAAACACCACCAGCAGAAATCACAACAGCAGCAACAACAACAATCAAAACAAACACAACAGCGGAAGCAGAAGCGGCCGAATCAGCAGCAGCAGCATCTAAAACAGCAACAATTTCTGCCAGGTCAACAACGACGACCGCAGCAGCAGAATCAACGCCAGCTGCGACAGAAGCAGCGCCAGAGATCGCCATCGTCCCAGAAAAAACAGAGCAGCCGGGGAAAGCAGCAAGCACAAACACAATTGACATCTGCGGCAAGAGCAAGTGCTTTCTCAGCAGGCTGATCAATTGACGACCTTGCCCCAAACGATGGCCACGGCAAGAAGAAGAATCCACTTTGAGCCAAAAACGCAATCGCCCAAACGACGAAGGCTCTCTCGAGGAAGGCCCGACGCTGCCTTCCAAGTTTAAGCGAATAAAACAATATGCGTTCACTTCGTTGCACACTCGAGCAAAAAATGCACCAGCCACAGCAGCTTGAGCAGTATTAAACGTACGCCCAAACCTACCGCCGCACCTGACGCAGCCAATGCTCGAGCTTTTGTCTCGTTCCACCGGCGAATCACAAGCAATAACACGCATTACTCACATGCCATCCACTCCATTTGACGCCGTATGAAGGACACACTGGATCAGAAACGCCACCAAAATACGACCGGGAACGACACTTGCGGCAAGAACTGCGGGAAAACAAAAAGTTTATAAACTTACTGTTTACCGCCTCTTGCTCGCCAGCTTCAACGCCATATGACGCCTCCAGCCACGCCTTCGCTTCCGCATACGCCCATTTGGGGGCACCTCACCTGCACATGGATCAAGCTGCAGCAACATGCATAGGACACTATGGACATACACTTGTGTATATTTTTTACACAATACCATGCGTCCAGCAGCAGCACCAGCAACAACAACAACAAAAAGCAGCGCCAGGACCTGGAACGCCAGATGCGGCAAGATTTGCGGTAAAATCAGAAAGTTTATCCATTTCTGTCATTATTGAAATTATAAACTTACCTGTTTTTTCCGCCTCTTGCTCGGCAGCTGTTTGTTTCACACCTTAAGACGCCCTCAGCCTGCAGCCATCCTGGTGGACAATACGGTCGTCACATAAACCACACGATGCGCCTGCATTTGTGCATAATTTTGCACGCGTCCAGCAGCAGCAAGCACCAGTATCAGCAGCAGCATCAGCATCAGCAGCAGCAACAGCAGCAACAACAACAAGCAGCGCCAGGACCTGGAACGCCAGATGCGGCAAAATCTGCGGGAAAATCAGAAAGTTTATCCATTTCTGCCATTATCGAAATTATAAACTTACCTGTTTTTTCCGCCTCTTGCTCGGCAGCTGTTTGTTTCACACCTTAAGACGCCCTCAGCCTGCAGCCATTCTGGTGGACAATACGGTCGTCACATAAACCACACGATGCGCCTGCATTTGTGCATAATTTTCCACGCGTCCAGCAGCAGCAAGCACCAGCATCAGCAGCAGCATCAGCAGCAGCAACAGCAGCAGCAACAACAACAACAACAAGCAGCGCCAGGACCTGGAACGCCAGATGCGGCAAGATCTGCGGGAAAATAAGAAAGTTTATCCATTTCTGCTATTATCCAAATATAAGCTTACCTGTTTTTCCGCCTCTTGCTCGCCATACTGCTTGTTTCAACGCCTTAAGACGCCCTGAGCCACGCCTACGCCCACAACAGCAACAAGCAACGCCAGCAGCTAGATGAAGAGGACCATAAGCAGCATAACATATCGAGGAATCACGGCAGCAAACCTGCAAATGTATGGTATCAATTTCAGCCACTCATTGAAATTCATACATACCTGCATTTGGCATAAACCTCGTTGCCTGATGACTCCTTTGCTGCTTGCCGACTCATATGATACCTCCTCATGTGATTGCGCCCAATTTGGGCACTCCTAACACGCCCCTTCTGGCCACACGTGCGGCAGACTCCATCCTTGCGGCCCACGGACGAAGATTATGAATACTGCTGCGATCGTCCCATTTTGCATGCCAATCTGCCCCAGCTCGCCATGCTCGCCTAGAATGATCCTGGAAAGAAAAATATTCAATTAATATGGATCTACAAACAATTTGGATAAGTTTCAAAATATTCCTTTTGCCGATACAGCGTGCTTTTTGCACAAGCACACACACACACATATACTTACGTGACCTGGGACAACAATTTACATTGAACTACCTGCCAAAGTGACGACAAGACGACAAGATGACATCGATGGACCTAGAATAGAATAATATTAGAAAAATATTAATTAAGTGCAATATTAGTATAAGTTTTACTCACCAGACGCGGTCCTTTTCCAATTTTTACCCAAATTTTAACGCCATTTCGCAATTTCTGCAATTTTAGTCTCCCTGTCTCTCGTCTTCGTAATTAGTACTGCCAACTCTGTTCACTGTTCTCATGCCCCTGTTAAATGTTACATATCAGTCTTATTCTTACAGTTCAATGTTAACGTTAATACCAGTCAAGAAACATTTTATGTTAATTTAAATATTTAATTTTAACATTCATGTTAGGTTAGGCAACTTTACCATTTTTCCATTTCCCTTTGCCTTAAAATTCGCTTAACATTAACATTTTTCCCCACTTCATGCATGGCCCCTCTCCATTTGTCTCTCTCTCACTCACAGCCAAATCACACTCATACGCCACAGAATGTTTGAGCTAGTCTCAGCATTTTGAGTGAGAGAGAGAATATAAACAAACGCACATCCAAACACATGTGTTCGAACTAGAGGGCATCGACACCATACATTCCAACGTACCCACCCTTGCATGAGATACTCTCTTGCATGCATCCAATTTAAGACACACACATACACACACAGTCTGATCTTGACGTAGGCGCCTCAAATGATAGAGAGATTTCCCTTCCTACGCCTAAATTACTTTCTCTTGTAGATTTTGGAGAGTTTTTACTTGTATAGATTTTTCTTTACCAATATCTACTGTCACCCCTTCAGCCCTGTAGAATGTTGCCATATATACGGTAATGAGACAGTTGGCTTCTAACCGTTGTTGAGCTCGAACGCGACCGCTCCGCGAACCAGACACACACTTGTGAACAATCACCGCCCAAGCTTAATATTAAATTAATTATTATACATTGTTCATAATGTACATTGAACAATGAATCACCGCCTAAGCTTAATATTCAGTTCAACCATTGTATTGTTCATAATTTATAACTTGCGCCGAGCATCGAAAAACAACAGCCCATATGTAATTATAATATTGTGAATTTTTTTTCTGCCTAATAATAATAAAACTTGGAAAAAATTCCAATTGTCTGCGCAATAAGCAGCAGCGAAAAAAGGAAAAAAAAATTAAGCGACTATTTGTAGGGATGTCGGCTGTATAGATGAGGTATAAGGTTGGCCCAAGAACGCTGCCTTGGGTGACTCCAGCCTCAATTGTATGATCAGTAGAAGTAGCAATGTTGCACCTCACTGCAAACTTTCTGTCATAGAGGTAAGATTTTAGAAGTTTGTGTGTGCTTTTGGGTAGGGCTGTTTTAATTTTAAACAATAGGCCGTTGAGCCAGACTCTGTCGAATGCTTGGGATACGTTTAAAAATACTGCTGTACAGTATTCGCGATGTTCAAATGCAGTTCTGATTTCCGTTGTAATACGATTCACCTGTTCAATGGTTCCGTGGCTTTCGCGGAATCCGAATTGATGGGCTGGGATTATGCTATGGTATCTCAGATGTAAATTAAGTCGGATCAGCAGGCATTTTTCGAATAGTTTCGAAATACATGGGTCTGTAGGATGAAGGGACTGTGTGGTCCTTACCAGGCTTTGGAATCATTATAATAATCGAGCTCTTCCATCGTTGTGGAAAGTAACCAGGTTTAGTGATGGCATTCAAGAGCTTGGTTTATAGCGAACTGCAGAGTGTGGCAGCTGGATGATCATTTCCGCTGTTATAAGGTCGCAGCCGGTGGATTTTTTCGGGCTGAGATTGTCTTTGATGATTTTAGTTACTTCTTTAGGACGAAACACAATTGGGGTGTGTTGCTGGTGGCAGTTTACGGGTGCGGACGGTAGCGCGAATTTGCTAGTAGCCTGGTTTGGCGTAAACACATTTTGTAGGTGAGCGGCAAATGTGGTGGCTCTGTCTGAAACACTACGGGCCAGCCGCCTGAGGAATTCCTTATCGGCGAAACGGTTTCAGTCGGTGGGCGAAGAGTTGAGTGGGCTCGCCACAGTGACTTTTAATTTGTGCCAGTTGGTGAGAGTTGCTCTATGTATCGGCGCTGATCGTCTTCCTCTTATTTCAGAGCGTTGGCCAGTTTCCGTGTGGCTATTTTTAGCTTTTGTCGTGCAGTTGGGGATCTGTAAGATTGCCATTCTCTGCGTAAGTGTCGTTTTACGTGGACGAGTTGCTCGATTTGTACGTTGGTCATTTTTGAATTAATTGTAGTATTTGTTATTTTGGGTGTTGCAGTAAGAGCTGCTGCAGTAAAGATGGATTGCAATGCACTCGTGCAGCTCTCTATATCAGATTCAGTATTGAGTTTTGGGCTTAGCTCAATGTGCGAACTTATATATTTTTTATACCTGAGCCTGTTTGTTTTGTGAGAAGTCAATCTGTATGGTGGCTTCACGTTTTCTGCGTACCGGCGGAGGTGAATTAGTACAGGCGAGTGATCAGATGACAGAAATATTTTTCGTAACTGCGAAGTCGATCAGGTCAGACAACTTATTGAGGTCTGATCGCCAGTATATAGGACTCCCGGGGGAAACATGGTCAAGTTTATTAGTGGCTTTTATTATAGTCTTATAAAGCTGTTTTCCTTTTGGGTTCACAAGTTACGATCCCCAATGAGTACGTTTAGCGTTGTAGTTGCCTGCTGCAATGAAGTGTGGCCCTAGTGCTTGGAAGAAATCCAGGAATTGAGCTCTTAATACTGTGAAACGGGAGGGCAGTATACGGCCGCTAGTGTGAGGAGAGTGTTGTCCTCCAGCTGAATGTTGATAGATGTGGCCTGAAAATGATTTTCCGCAAATTCTTTGTAAAAGTGGTGCTTCATACGGTTCCTTATGAGTATGGCGGTGCCACCGTGTGCTTTTCCGTCGGGATGATTTGTACCATAGAAATGGTAGTCTCTTATTTGAAAATTGTATTTGCTTGTGAGACGAGTTTCCGAAAGAAGCATTACGTCGCTTCTCATGTAGCAATTGAGCTAGCTCAAGTTTGCGCTGTAAAACGCCATTGGCGTTCCACGTAGCTATGCGTAAGGTAGCCATTATTTATTTGATTGTTGGGCTACAAGCATTTGTATCAAAAGGTTTTGATTACGCATCATGTCTTGAATGGTGGTCTTCATAAATGTCATAAATTCCATCATGCTCTCTTGTAGGGCTTGCATCATAGCTTCAGTTTTTGTTTCCTGCTGCGCAGCTGGGTTATAGTTTTGTTGTGTGTCTAATTTTGTGTGCACTTCATGTGGGGTTCGGGAATTTTGGGTTGGAGGCGTCATACCGGATTTTAAAACGTTTGCAAATATTATCTTGTTAGTGTTGGATGTAGGCCAGGGAGCGAAACTTGCTGCTTTCGAGAAAAGTACTTCAGGATTTGTTTCTGATGGTATCAGCGTAGCTGTTCCTTGGTGTGTCCGGGCCGTATTCATTCTTTTGTGAAGACGGATTTTCAGCTCTTTGTAGATTGGACAGCCTCTGTAGTTTGCTGTGGGATTGCCCCCACAGTTATTGCATTTTTTCTCGCATCCATTTTCTTTGTTAGTTTGACAGTGTTTGGAGTCGTGGAGATCTCCACAGACTACGCACACCGGGCGAAGTGTACAATACGACCTCGTGTGGCCATACTCTTGGCAGTTTGTACATTGTGCAGGAGCGTTACGTTTGAGCGGCTCTTCTACTGTGATCCTACGGTGCAGAAGGAGCTGGTGTTTGTAAATTGGGTGAACCTCGTTTTTTCTAGGAGGCTTGTTTTCTGGTTCAAGCTCAATCTTGAAGAGTGGTTGGGGCTGCCTGTTTTTGTTTTTGATATTGAACACGCTTTTGGCGTAAAATCCCTTTTCTTTAGCGCCTCAGTTATCTCTTCGGGCGTAACATCAAACTCAATGTCCTTCAGTACTACTTGCAGGCCCTTGCTGCTTTTAAGCTGGTAGGTGTAGAAGCCTTTTTTTTTGCGGTAAGATAGTTTGTGACTTTTCTGTAGTTGTCTTCCATTTTCGTTTGAAGTTTGATTTCATTGATGGTACCTCTTACGGGGGGAATTATATGAAAGCTATCTTTTCCAATAAGGCCAATCAAAATATTTACAAAACCGCTTGTGCTCTTCTTGCGGATGTATATTGGCGGAGGCTTTGTTTTCTTCGGTTCGATATCAACGGATCCCAGCGGCACGTCCTCAGCGGTATCTGCCAGCAAGGCAAATCTGTTGGTATTTCCGGGGGCTACATTGTTGATCAAGGTAGAGTTGTCGCGTGTATTTTTCGGCTTGTTATCCAAATCTGAATTTACCGTGCTGAGCTTTCGCTTTATTGTAATGTAGCGGTCCATTCCAGTCTGCCAGGTCGACCCGATCTTTTTTGTTTTTTGAGAACCGGCGTTCGTCTTGCTCACGCTGACGCTGAGCGCGAGTGTCGTTCTGACTCATAGTTTTATTATTTAAGATAACAAATCACTATATATATTTAAGCGATCTTGCATTGCATAGAACGTCTCTTTCGCTTTCGGAATATTTATTTATTTTATTTTATTAGGCGTTCACTTCACTCAAAACAACCGATTTTGTGCGGAGCTCGATAAAAACACGTCTTCACACGTTGGCGATCGAACCACTTAATATACGAAGTTATTTTAAAAGAATAATTTTTAATTAACAAAGGAAGATTATCTTTTCTTTTTGTTTGTTTTTTTTTAATATATTGAATTACAAATAATGTTTAAATGTAAAGAAGCATGGCCATACTAATTACAATTATGAAATAAACATTTTTAACCTATCCTTATGTACTTTCTGTTCATTGTTCTTTTTATTTCTAATTACTATGTTATTATTTTTTTCTGTTCTAAGTACTTCAAATGGTCCTATATACATTGGTTCTGGTTTATGACCTGTTTCGTTTTTTATTAAAACGGTATCTCCTACATTTAGTTTAAAATCACTAGCTTTCTTATCATAATTGTTTTTATACCCTTCGACCATTGAAAATGGTCAAAAAAGGGTATACTAACTTTGTGCAATGTATGTAACAGGCAGAAGGAGGCGTGGCAGACCCCATAAAGTATATATATTCTTGCTGAGGATCACTAGCCGAGTCGATTGAGCCATGTCCGTCTGTCTGTCCGTCTGTCCGTCTGTCCGGCTGTCCGTCTGTCTGTTTGAGACAATTAAAAGAGCTAGAGACACCAAATTTGGCATGGAGGTTCCCATATTCCCAAGCAGATGAAGTTTATTTCAAATATTTGATGCCACGCCCACCGCCCCCGCTAATCGGTAATTTGTGATTATTAAGCAAAGTATTCCACTTATAAAGTTCTGCTTTGGTATGTATAAAGCTGAATGCAATATGAACATATTCTCCAAATGCAAATCCGATCGGATCAATAACACAGGAGTTATTCTAGTCAACGTTTTCAATACAAATGTACGAGCAGCAGCCTGCGCGCTGCTTTGAGCAATTGACGTCGACGTCGACGTTGCGTCGTGTCGCTTTACTCTTAACGCGCGTCGCTGTATGAGTGCGAGCGAGTAAGCTATATGTAGTGTAGTTACACATTTATAACAGATTTAGAAAATTGGGAGAAGGGTATCTTACTGTCGAGCGCTCGACTGTAGCCATATCCACTTGTTTTGTTTAATTTTGTTGCTTTCTAATTATATGCGTGCCCTTTTATACGCGTTTTCTAGTCTAAATTTAACTTCACTAGCGTGGTCATCTACGTTATATATGTGGGATTGGTTTTTGGCTGTTTACCCTAATCCCACTAGTATGAAACAGCTGATCCCTAGACAACGACAACGACGATAACGATAACAACGACGATTACAGATGAAGAAGGTGGCGAATTAGCGAGGTGGCGAATTCGCAAACACGACGATCAACGAAGAGCAAGAGCGCAACGCTACGAGGGCGAAGTGTGCTTTGCGACAGCGATAGAGGAAGAGTTGTTGTTTGCTCGGAGAAGAAGTAAGTTGTGCGTTCTGCCTGTGTGGCTACGAGAACGACAACAATACGACGACGGTGACGATTAATTTCGATATTAATTTATTTGTTACAAAATTCAAATAAAACTTATATTAAAACTTATATTATAATAATAAAACCCCACATTTTGGGCGCTCGTCCGGAATTCAGCAAATGTGACCGGTATTGAGCAAATGTGAACGGGATTGAGCAAATGTGAACGGTATTGACATAAGGAACAAAATTGATGAGATTAAACAAAAGTTGAACGTGTAAAAAAAAAGTACAGTCGTAATTTTTTTTACCATAATGGCGTGTTTAAATAATGTCATAAGTGCTAGTTTACGCTCAAGTAAGAAAGAGAGCATTGCCGCACTGCATAAGTTTGTGTTCGAGAGTGAGGGAGACAGAAGTAATCGTCAAAGACTACGGGAATTTACTGGTTTCGACTTTGCCGAAAATGGCCAGAGATATGGTGCAAAGAAGGAATACGCAGAAAATAATTTGACGCAGGCTGACCTTGTGACAATATGTAACGTGCTTGGCATAGGGTACAGAGACAAAGATTTGCATATACACATTTTCCGCAACTTGAAGAAGAACAGTTTACTGGCGTCAACCGAAGCCGACGAAGACGAAACAGACGATGAAACAGACGGTGAAGCAGAAAACGTTTTGTTCCAGACGCCGAACAGAGCAACGAACGCCGAAAGAAGTGATGAAAATGTACAAGGAGCAGACGAGATGAATACCAGGCGCAACGTAATTACAGAAAACGACAGTATGTCGATGCCACGCTTTGCGATCAGTTTTCGCGACGTTGAACAGAGCATACGCAGTTTTGATGGCACAAACACTATTCCAATCGAAGTATGGATAGAAGAGTACGAAGAGCAAGCGAAGCTTATGTATTGGAATGACTTCCAGAAGTTTCTGTTTGCAAAAAAATCACTTAAAGGAATTGCAAAATTGTATGTGTTGAGCGAAAGAGGTCTAAATTCGTGGAATTCTCTCAAAGTAGCATTGCTATCCGAATTTTAGTCAAGTGTCAGCAGCAAGCTAGTTCACGAGCAACTCGCGCAAACGAAACGTGGCAACAACGAGTGTGTTTTCGAGTACTTTTATAGAATGAAACATATTGCTTCTAGAGGTAAAATTGCTTTCATACAGTATTTAATTGACGGCATCGACGAAAAAAGTGTAAACAAAACAATATTATATGGTGCCAAAAATATGAGTCAATTTAAAGACAAACTAAAGTGTTTCGGAACAATGATAGCAAAGGAAATCAGAGTGAGAAAGACAGGTCGAAGCGTAATGAGAACAGTGTGAAAGAGAAAGATAGAAAAAATCAGAATGCAAACAAAGACGCGAAAAAAGACGTGAAATGCAACAACTGTGGTGAAAAAGGGCATGTGTTGAATAACTGCTAGAATACAGAAAAAGGCAGAAAGTGTTACAAATGTAATCAGTACGGACATATTTCTAAAGAGTGCGCAAATATTGACAAAAATGTTTTAAACACGAACACGCGCAGTTTGATTTCTAAAAACGATTTGACCAGCAAAGAAGTTTATATTGCAAATAAAAAGTGTACGGCGTTATTCGATACGGGTAGTAAATTCAATATCATACGGGAAGATTTTTATTGTGATATTGGAAAGCCGAAGCTGGAAAGCTGCAATGTCGTTCTAATTGGATTCGGGAGTGACCGCGACTCCAATAAAGTAAAACCACTTGGACAATTTAAACAACAAATTCTGATTGATAAAGAGGATTATTTGTTAGATTTTTACGTCGTTCCAATCAAATTTCTTGATATGCAATTAATTATCGGAGAACAGCTATGTTTACAAGCAGAGATTGTTTTTAACTGTAATGGCTTACAAGTGCGAAAAAATAAAAGAAATAACGAACAAAATTTTCTTAACATTTGTGTTGAAGTGGACAATGAGTTGTTTGACATTAACGAGGCTGCGAGCGAATATGCCAAGCAAAAGGTGCGTGAGCTAATTTCGAACTATGAACCGGTCAAAACAAAAACAACAAATGTAGAAATGCGTATTGTGCTAAATGATGAATCGCCAATTTTCTCACGTCCACGCAGACTAGCTTTTTCGGAAACGCATATCGTTGACGAACAGATTAAAGAGTGGCTTGAGAAAGACCTAATTGAAGAGTCAACATCCGAGTTTACAAGTCCCATAGTACTCGTAAAAAAACACGACGGTTCTGTAAGGCTGTGTGTAGATTATCGCAGAATTAATAAAGTAATTGTTAAAGACCATTTCCCATTACCGCTCATTGAGGACCAGTTGGATCGTCTGCAAGAGGCAAAAATATTCAGTACAATCGATTTGAAAAACGGATTTTTCCACGTACCAGTTGCTGAACCCAGCGTTGAAGACAAGATTAAAAAATATATCGAGTGCTGTATTCCATGCATTTTAACGGATCGCAAACGAGGCAAGCAAGAAGGACTACTACACCCACTCCAGAAAGAAGACGTGCCATTGTTTACCTACCATATTGACTTTTTGGGTCCGCTGGAGTCAACGCATAAAGACTACAAACATATTTTGGCCGTAATCGATTCTTTTACGAAATTTTGCTGGCTCTATCCTACGAAGTCAACCACAGCAAACGAGGTGATTGTGAAGCTCAGCAACCAAAGCGTTAACTTTGGCAACCCAGCATTCATTATTTCGGATAGAGGCTCAGCATTCACATCGCAAGACTTTGTGAAATATTGCGAAGATGAGGGAATAAAGCTAGTGAAGACGACTACTGGCTTGCCAAGGGTAAACGGACAAGTTGAGCGACTAAATTCTATTATAATTTCAGTACTCTCAAAGCTAAGTGTCGATGACCCCACGAAATGGTATCGATACGAGACTTGATAAACAAAGAGGCCGTAGCAGTTTTCAATGAAGAACGCAACGAGTTACGAATAAAGGCTAAGACTCAGATACTGAAGCTGCAGAACGAGAACAAGAAGGACTACAATCTTCGACGCAAGCAAGCAAGACGATATAATATTGGCGACCTAATTGCTATTAAACGTACCCAGTTTGGTAGTGGCCTAAAGCTGAAACCTAAGCTTTTGGGGCCTTATAAAGTTGTAAAGGTGAAGTACAACAACGCCTATGATGTCAAAAAAGTAGGCAACAGCGATGGACCAAAGAATTCTGCAACGTGCACGGAATATATGAAGCCATGGCCGATTGGCAACGATGACAGCGATGACGATGAAGCATTCGGGTCGAAAGCTTAGTCAGAATGGCCGAATGTGGGATTGGTTTTTGGCTGTTTACCCTAATCCCACTAGTATGAAACAGCTGAACCCTAGACAACGACAACGACGATAACGATAACAACGACGATTATGAGAACAGCAACGATTACAGATGAAGAAGGTGGCGAATTAGCGAGGTGGCGAATTCGCAAACACGACGATCAACGAAGAGCAAGAGCGCAACGCTACGAGGGCTAAGTGTGCTTTGCGACAGCGATAGAGGAAGAGTTGTTGTTTGCTCGGAGAAGAAGTAAGTTGTGCGTTCTGCCTGTGTGGCTACGAGAACGACAACAATACGACGACGGTGACGATTAATTTCGATATTAAATTATTTGTTACAAAATTCAAATAAAACTTATATAAAAACTTATATTATAATAATAAAACCCCACATATATAAGGTCTATATTATCTATGCTACTAAGTTGTTTTGCTAAGTAACTAGTCTTACCAAATACAAGTTGGACAGTAATTATGTGTTACGGATGGTGTAGTGTTAAAACAATAGACAAAATATTGTAACCATATGTCCCAGTCAGTTTTATCTACTGATATATATGAACGTATGTATTTATTGAAGGTTCTATGACTTCTTTCAACGGTACCTAATGTCTGGTGGTGATGAGCTGTAGACGTTATGTTGTCTATTTTTAAGTATTTGCACAAGTCGGCTATAATGCTATTTTTATATTCTGTTCCCATGTCCGTAATGAACGTCTTCATTGGACCGTACTTCAGAATGAAAGATTCAAATAGGTTTTGCGACTGTATTTACATTTTTATTGGGAATTGGTATGTCAACTAAATATTTTGTTAAGTCACAGATTAGAGTGACTGCATATTCATTACCATTTTCAGTTTAGGTAGTGGACCGATAGTGTCTACTATCACTCTGTCAAAAGCGTAAGTGGGTGTCTCTGTTAGTGTAAGGGGTGATTTTGTATGTGTCGTTGTTTTAGACGTCAGGCATTTTTGACATTTTTTTATGTTTTCTTTTATATAACGTCATGTTTTTCCAATAATAATATCTTTTAATTTTTGCTAGCGTTTTTGTTATGCCTGTATGACCTCCTTGAATTGGATCGTCATTGTATGTAAACAGTATCGTTTCTTGATCTTTTTGATCATATATTTGGGACACCGGCTTGAATAGCGCTACTCTTAATACTTTTAATAATTTATTTCCCATTTTTAGGCCATGGATTTTAAAAAAATACATGCTCTATTAGGTTTGTCGGAATGTGTGTAACAGGCAGAAGGAGACGTCTGCGACCCCATAAAGTATATATATTCTTACTCAGGATCACTAGCCGAGTTGATCCAGCCATATCTGTCTGTCCGTCTGTCCGTCTGTCTGTCTGTCTGTCTGTATGAGACAATTGTTCTCAGCTATTAAGAACGCTAGAGACTCCAAATTTGGCAGAAATATTCATGTATATCCTGGGCAGTAAACGTCATTTTCAAATTTTGGTTACCACGCCCACCGCCCCCGTAAATAAAAAAATAGTTTTCTTATGCGATTATTAAGCAAAGTATTGAAGTCTTAACTTTCAGCTTTGGCATACATCTAGATAAATACGTTGTGAACTTATCCTATAAATTGCAACTCGATCGGATAATAAACATAGAAGTTAAGCAAGTTAACGTGTTCTATTGATTTGTGATGCCTTGCCTGCAAGCTGCTGCCAGCCATGTGCGTTTTCGATCTTTATGGTTATGGTTATGTGTGTGTATGAGATCAAAATAGTAACTTAGCCGAACAGTTAGTAGTTGCGGCGATAGTCAAATGTGTTGAGCAGCCGACCATGAAGCAAAAAGACGTGGAGAGGTTCAATCCTTGAGAAAGGCAGGCGGCGGCTTTATAATTTTTATATTTTTATATATGTGATAATTTCAACAAATTATGTCATTCAGTCCAGTAGAAGTGTTATAGTTGTACAAGATGACACATTTGAGCTAATGGTCCAAGTATGCAATTTTAGCGTGCGCGAAGTGCAGCGACGATGGTCTAGTTGTTGGGATGACGGACCCCTAAAAAAAGGCCCGGGGCCAAAACCCCCACCCACACAAAAAAAAAAATAACCAAAAAAAAAAAAAAAAAAAAAAAAAAAAAAAAAAAAAAAAAAAAAAAAAAAAAAATTAAAAAAAAAAAAAAAAAAAAAAGAAGGAAGCAAAACAAAAAAAAAAAAAAAAAAAAAAAAAAAAAAAAAAAAAAAAAAAAGACAAAAAAAACACCCCCCCCCCCTCCCCCCCTTCCCCCCTCCCCTCCGCCCCCCCTAACTCAGAAAAAAAAAAAAAAAAAAAAAAAAAAAAAAAAAAAAAAAAAAAAAAAAAAAAAAAAAAAAAAAAAAAAAAAAAAAAAAAAAAAAAAAAAAAAAAAAAAAAAAACCAAACAAAAAACAAAAAAAAAAAAAAAAAAAAAAAAAAAAAAAAAAAAAAAAAAAAAAAAAAAAAAAAAAAAAAAAAAAAAAAAAAAAAAAAAAAAAAAAAAAAAAAAAAAAGGGTAAATTTAAGTTTTTATTAAGTTTTTATTTAGGAAGCTAGGCAGAAATGGTTCTGCCCAGTTCAACTCTTTACAAGTGTCTGAATTCTTATTCTTAAACATATTTCGTCTTAGGCTAAGCCGCGTAGCTGCGCTGCCGGATACGCCAGCAGCGGAGCGGCTCTCTCTTATGTATATCTTATATATCTATGCTTATCAAGAGAGCGAGTTATGCACTTATGTATTATATATTTGGTCGGCGTGGGAATGCTGACCATGCACTTACACTTTGTAGCCTTCAAGCGGACGATCATGTTACATCCGCCTTGGGCTTTATTGGTTGTATAAACATAACAACAAAGTGTTGCTATGTGTTTGTATGCTGTACTTAAATGTTCTTAATATTACATAGGCGCATACTACATCTCCCTCCTTTTGAAAAATAACGTAACCTAGTGAAGTTATTTTAATTAATGAATGCAAATTATTATATATTTTTTTTTATATTTCATCTCCGAAGGGAACTGATGTGTCATTTTTGCTCAGCTTGAACAATAGTATTATCAATGTAAAAGTTAATTTTGCAATAAGAAATACAAATTTTTAAATGGTTAAGAAAAATATAAGTGTAAAATCAGTTATGAATGGAATTTCTTTAATCTATCTTTATGAACTATTTGTTTCTTGTTTTTATTAGTAAGTAACGTAATATTATTATTATCTCCTATGCTTTCTATCTTATAGGGCCCTGTGTATTTAAAGTCTAATTTATGACCTACCTCATTTCTTAATAAAACTTTATCTCCTACTTCTAACTCTATGTTATTTACTTTTAAGTCGTAATTTCCCTTATTTTTCTCTTTATGTGCTTCAAGCAGTTTTCTTGCTCGAGCATATGCTACTTCTAACCTGTATTTACTTTCCTTAGCGTAATCATCTATATTATATATTGGTTCTATGCTATGTAACTTATTAAAATGTTTTGGTAAATTACTTGTTCTACTGAAAACTAATTCATATGGACAGTAGTTATGTACTATAGATGGGGTCGTGTTGAAGCAGTATACGAAATATTGAAGCCATACGTCCCAATCGGTTTTATCAACTGATATGTAAGATCGTATGTATTCATTTAGAGTTCTATGACTTCTTTCGACTACACCTACTGTTTGATGGTGGTGAGCTGTAGACGTTATATTTTTAATTTTTAGATATTTGCAAAGATCTGTAATGATTGAATTCTTATACTCTGTACCCATGTCCGTAATGAACGTCTTCATTGGACCATAAGTAAGAATAAAAGATTCGAAAATTGCTTTAGCGACTGTTGTTGCGCTTTTGTTCGGTATAGGAATTGCAACTAAATATTTAGTTAAGTCACAAATGAGAGTGACTGCATATTCGTTGCCATTTTCCGACTTGGGTAGAGGACCTATAGTATCCACTATCACTCTGTCGAAAGCATGATCAGGGGTTTCAGTTAAAGTCATTGGGGTCTTTGTATGCGTTGTTATTTTAGCTTTTTGGCATTTTTGACATTTTTTAATGTAGTCTGTTATTTGTTTAGACATACCTTTCCAAAAATAATGTCTTTTGACCTTGGCCAAGGTTTTTGTAATGCCTGTATGACCTCCTTGTATTGGATCATCATGTAGTGTAGACAATATAGCTTCTTTTTCTTTTTCATTATTTATTTGGGTCACCGGGATAAGTAGCGCTACTTTTAAATTCTTTAATATTTTATTGCCCATATTTTTAAATTCATCTATTGAAACGTGTTCAAAGATTTTTCCCCACGGTGCCATTTTGAGTTGGCTGATGTCGTATATACCGGCTTGCGATTCAAGCCTTTGGAAAAATTGATCTAGATCAAGAACTCCATTAGTATAAAGATCACCAACATTATATCTTGCAATGATTTTCTTTCCATGTTTAAATAAACATATCGTATCATTCAATTGCAATGTCACTACTTTTCGTACTTCGTCATTTGTTATGACTACATATACGTTGGGCTCTGAAGCTTTTTCTTTGGTTTGCTCATGCAAATCCAATTGTTCTTTTCCTGCGCAGGATTTTTGTCTACTTTGAAATCTTGTAGTGACTTTTAATATATTTCCAGTAATTTCCTTTAGCTCTTTGATGGTTATTCTTGATAACGCATCAGCTACATGATTATCTTTGCCTTTTAGATACTCTACCGTAAAATTATATTCCTCTAATTCAAGCCTTATTCTTGTTAATTTAGAACTGGGGTTGACCATTGAGAATAAATATGTCAATGGTCTGTGGTCTGTTTTCACAGTGAAGTGTTTTCCGTAAATGTACGGTCTAAAATGTACTATTGCCCAATGAATTGCTGTTAACTCTTGTTCTGTTGTACTCTTATTGCTTTCACCTTTCGTAAAAGCTCTTGATGCATAAGCAACTGGGAGTTGGTGGCCATTGTAGTTTTGAGTTAAAACTGCGCCACACGCTTGCTTGCTTGCATCTGTTATTATGCAAAATTCTTTGCTGAAGTCTGGGTACTGCAAGAGTGTTGGGTTTATTAGCTGCGATTTTAAATGTATGAATGCATTTTGGCATTCATCTGTCCACTCGAATGGAACATTCTTTTTACATAATCTTGTTATGTGCCGCGAATAGTCGGCGAAATTTTTGATAAAACGTCTATAGTAATTACAAAATGCTACAAAACGTCTAGCGCTGTCCGCATCATGTGGAACTGGGTAGTTCTGAATGACATCATATTTTTTGTCATCCGGCAAAATTCCTTTGTCTGTGCATTTATGTCCTAAAAATGTGACTTCATGCATGAAAAATGAACATTTTTCAGGATGTAACTTTAGGTTGTATTCCCTGCATTTGTCAAAAACTTCAGTGAGGTTTTTAAACATATGCTTTTCGGAACAACCAATGACTATTAAGTCATCCATATAAAGGAATGCCTGAGACGGTTCAATTCCAGAGAATGCTATAGTCATCATTCTTTGGAATGAATTAGGCGCTATTTTTAAACCAAATGGCAATCGCGTGAAACGATATGAGCCATTGTTGGTTGAGAAAGATGTTATATCTCTTGAGCCTTCATCCAGCTCGATTTGATGGAAACCTGACATTAAGTCAAGGCAAGAAAAATATTTTGCTCGACCAAGTTGGTCCAAAATATCATCTATTCTCGGTAGTGGAAATTTGTCAGCTAAAAGTTTCTTATTAATTTGGCGATAGTCTATTACTAATCTCCATTTCTTCTTATCTGAATCTGGGCTTGACTTTTTAGGTACTAATAGCAAAGGGCTATTGTACTCTGAAATTGATGGTTCGACTATTTTATCTTTTATTAGTTTCTGTACCTGGGCTTGTATTTCTTCTACTTGACTATGAGGACTTCTATAATTTTTTGTGTACACGGGCTCATCATCTTTTAATCTCAACTGTTGTTTATAAAAATTATTAACCGTTATTGGTTCTGATTCTAATGCAAATATATCTGTATATTTGCTGCATAAAGTTTCTAATTGTAATTTAAACAATTTTGGGAAATTTTTCTTTAATTTAGATAAGACAGTTTCATTTCTGTTTTCGCTATTTGCCTGAACTACATTGTAGTTAGAAAGTGGCTCATATTTTAAAGTGTCCATATTGACCAATTGGTCAGAATCTGTTGTGTTCAAAATTCGGACAAATGTGTTACTAGATGTTGCAATTGTATTTGCAACATAGATACCAGTTTGAATTTCCTGGTTTGGAATTAAAATGTTATCATCTTTTAATGATACTATTAATCTTCGGACAACTTGGGATCTTGCTGGTAATAGTGTTGTGTTATTACCAGAGCTGTATGTTATTGGAACATAAATTGGAAATTTCAAATTGTTGGGTCTAATTATAAACCAATCTTCTGCTGGTTTGAAATCAATTTGGCAATTATATTTTTTAATGAAATCTATTCCTATTATTCCATCACACGGTATGGGAAAATTTTTATCTACTAAATGAAAGTCGTGTGGGATGATGTATTTACCTGTCTGAATCTCAATAAAAGTCTGTCCTTGAGACTGAATTGTCTGTTGGCTTATGCCTTGAATATTTATTTTGTTAGCTATTTGAATATTAGAAAATTTGTCAGAGTTCTCTTTGAGAATAGAGATATCTGCACCTGTATCAAGAAGGAAAACAAGTTTTACACCTGTTTCGACATGAGTAAATGTGGTAAATATATTGAGATTATAATTGATGGCGTACACTCTATGGTCTTCTTCTACTGAGAACCTAAAGGCTGTTGCGAGTTTCCCTGATCCTGGGTTACTCGTACATTGGCATTATTTCCGTTATTGTTAATCTGGTTATTGTTACGGCCTCTGTTTCCATTATTGCGGCCTCTATTGTTGCCATTATATCGGTTATTATTTCCATTATTCCGGTTTTGATAACCGTTATTCTGGTAACCGTTATTTTGGTAACCGTTATTATAGTTGCCTCTATAACCATTGTTATTGAAGTCTCTACCTCGGTTACTACCCCTATTGGCATTACCGTACCCTCTATTAGATCTGTTACCTCTAAAATACATCACTTTATTGATGTCACCGGTAACTCTTGCACTCGTTCTTATGTATGCGCTTATCGCTGCATCCATATTGGTGCCAGACCCTGCTTCCAGTACTGTTTTGATACTTTCGTGCTCAGCACGATTTATCATGGTATCAATTGCCTCTTTAGTACTTAGACTAGTGGCATGTTCCAGAGATAAACCCTCATCAATAAAGGAAGCTTCTAATAGCTTTCTGAGTTTTTCAACTTCAGCGGTAAATTGCGTTGCAGTTTTACCTCTTTGCTGAACTGTTGCTAGCTTTGCTTTGACATTACCGGATGTCTCACCGACAACTACTTTCTGCAATTTGTTTATAATTGCTGGAATTGTCGTTTCATCGGCAACTGAGTTCAAAATTGTGCCAACTATTTTTGACTTAATGACCTCAACTGCAATGTCTTCATATGTTCCCTTGGCTAAGTCTACCAATTTAATTGCCGTAATGAATCGTTGTAAATGGATCTTTTGTCCATCAAATTCAGGCACTGCGCAAGCGACTTCCTTAATGTAAGACCTAATGGCTGCGGCTTGCTCTGCCATGGTTAATGTATTTTCTAAGTCAGCTGCGTTATTTGTAGTAACTTCTTCCTTCAGCACTAGTGTTGCTGGTATAGTTAGATCGTGAAGATCTTCCTCTTTAATGTCTTCCTCAACTACAGTTGTATTTTCTTCGTCTGAGTCAGTGCTTTCTTCGTTAATATTTATTGTTAATGGAGTGTTTACTATAGTCGGAATTTCTATCTGGAGGCTGAATTTATTTTTTATTAATATTAATTTTTCCCTTAATGCTACCAGTAGTTCCGAAACTTTAGCACACTGTTTACTGTCTAATTTCTTCCTATTCTGTTGTATCAGTTCTCTGACTTTATTGTAACTATTTACCAATGTTTGGGCATTTTTATTTATCGTTACAGCTTGTATTGATCTATTTTGCGTTAAGCATTTATACGATTTTTGGAAATTTTCTTTTGATTCTTTTATCTGATCAATAAGCTTTTCCCAGTCCATGCTGTGGTACTAGTTTCTACTAACTTTTCGAAATCATATATAGACATTTGAATCTTATTTATAATGTTCAATGGGTTATTCTTAAAATCGGGGTCATATTCATAAACTTTATCTATGGTGCGCTGTGTTTGAGCTACACTCATGGTTATTGGCTATTGCTATATATTTCAGTATTCTTATCTAGATAAAGTCAATATTACGTTTTTATATTTAAAATTTTTTCAACTTTTATTCATAATTGATTTCCCTCACATATTCTTTAAATATTATCTAAACCGTTAGCAGTGCTACGGTATTGTTTTCTGAGACACTTGTTATGTACTTTGTATAGTTTTATTAATGCATTTGGATACCATTATTAGAGCAATTACAATTAGTATTATGGTTATCCAGAACAAGTCTGCATTTTGGACTTCCACTTTATTTATAACATTTGCTGTGGAGTCAACAGTTTTAGTGTCTATCAAACCCATTTTGGGTATACTAATTTTATAGTTTTGTAAAAAATCTTCTCTATTTTTATAAATGTTTTCAGTTTTGCTTATTCTATTTGTCTCTATGGACATTTATATGGGGAATTATTTTAAATTTTGTCAATGGTAGTTAGAGAACAAAAAAAAAATTTCATTTTACATTATTGCCTGCCTGACTCTAGCTATGGCTTCACGGGCCATATTGGGTTAACAGGGCATAATAGTATATGCTCCATTTTACAATGTGTCTTACAAAATTTTTTTTATATATATTTATTTATTTAATATTTTACTGCTGCTGATGTTCATCTGCTGGTGTCAGCTGGGCGTCGCCGGGGGTGGCACGCTGACACTCCCTCGCTGCTGTCTTTGGATGTTGTTGTTGTTTTTGTTGTTGTTGTGATTAGCTGTCCCTGGCGTTGCTTAGGCTGCTCGCAAGTCCCCAGGCAGTGAGGACTCCAGACTCCTCCGCAGTCCGGTGGGCAGGTCTTCGTAGGCTTCGTTAGAGTTGGTGCTGGTGCTGGATATGCTATTTTTTGTTGAACTTCATTAATTATTTGTATATTTTTTGGATATTCTGAGTGAGTTTTTTCGGGTTTTTGGGTTTTCAATTCTTGCTGAAATTGAAGCAAGTGGTCTAGCTCTGCATGTAATTTTAGGGCTTTCGACCAAACTGGTGGCGTTTGTTGACCGTATATTAGCCACCTTACGTGGGCTATACGTTTGTTCAACTTGGTCTTCAGACCGCCACGGTGCTTTCCCATTCCTCGATAAAACTCTACTCACTCAGATATGATTTATTTCCATTAGCATTCCAGTCCAGCCGTCTGCGAGTAGTGTGCGCTGCTAGTTGACTGTCGTGATGACGCGCGTGATCTTTTGGGAACTCAGACTCCGCACTTTTTCAAGAATTTTTTGGCGCTCCCTGTATTTGATGTCCCTCGAAGGTCATGAAGGTGTCTGTTACTCTGTAGAAGTTAACCACGCTAGCGCGGTTTGCCGGGTCGTCAAATAGGCTATAATATTGTTGATCGAAGCCGTCAGATTGTCCATCGTTGGACGACTGTCACGGTCGCCATGTAGAACGCGTAAGGTTTTTGTATTTAAGTTTTTATTAAGTTTTTATTTAGGAAGCTAGGCAGAAATGGTTCTGCCCAGTTCAACTCTTTACAAGTGTCTGAATTCTTATTCTTAAACATATTTCGTCTTAGGCTAAGCCGCGTAGCTGCGCTGCCGGATACGCCAGCAGCGGAGCGGCTCTCTCTTATGTATATCTTATATATCTATGCTTATCAAGAGAGCGAGTTATGCACTTATGTATTATATATTTGGTCGGCGTGGGAATGCTGACCATGCACTTACACTTTGTAGCCTTCAAGCGGACGATCATGTTACATCCGCCTTGGGCTTTATTGGTTGTATAAACATAACAACAAAGTGTTGCTATGTGTTTGTATGCTGTATCTTAAATGTTCTTAATATTACATAGGCGCATACTATCCTTTACTTGTTTTTTTATGTTTTTTTTGTATTTTATATTTGTTTACATTTATATTTATAAAGCATGTACATGAATTATTTAACATTTATTAATATTTATCTAATCAATTATATATTATATGGTAAATTTTGCCTTTTAATATGTTTTGCATGCTGTACTTATGCGTGCAAGCATACAATACATGCATGCGAAGCTCACACATGCATACAAGTGTATGTATATGCGTGTGAGGCAATACACAAAACGTGAGGCAGGTCAGTGCATTTTTAACGGACGTCTAAATTAAAGAAGAAGCAGTTGACGCTGGTGTGTGTGCGTAATGAATCTTACCTCGCGTCAAAAATTCCCATATCTCTCTCTCGTTCTAACTTATCCCATCGACTCTTGTCTATTCTTCTTACTTTGTCCCTTCACTACTTTTTTTATGGTTTACTTAAAATATATATGTACACTAAAAATCCATGGCCTCTTACAGTCACCAAGTGACTGTAGCCTTTCCGACTTGTTTTAAAAGAGTCTATTGAAATTGTTTCACATATCTTTTCGCTCGGTGCCACTTTGAGTTGGCTGATCTCGTGTATACCGGCTTCGGTTTCAAGTCTTTGGAAGAACTGACCTAAGTCTAGAATTCCATTGGTGCACTAACATCAATTCTTGCAATAACTTTTTTTCCACGTTTAAATAAACATTTTGATTCAGTTATTCGCAAGGTCACTACTTTACAGATACTCTACAGTGAAATCATATTCTTCTAATTCCAACCTCATGCGTGTCAATTTAGAACTTGGGTTAACCATCGAAAAAATATATGTGAGTGGTCTGTGATCGGTTTTTACTCGACCATAGATATATGGTCGAAAAAGTACTATTGCCCAGTGTATCGCTGCTAACTCTTGTTCTGTTGTACTCTTATTACTTTCACCCTTTGTGAATGATCTAGATGCTTATGATACTGGAAGTTCGAGTCTATTATGGCTTTGAGTTAAAACTGCTCCGCATGCTTGCTTACTTGCATCTGTTACTATGCAAAATTCTTTGCTAAAGTCAGGATATTGTAGCAAGGTTGGATTCATTAACGTTTGCTTCAAAAAATCGAATGCGTTCTGGCATTCTTCTGTCCATTCAAAAGGAACATTCTTTTTACATAAACTCGTTATGTGCCGTGAATAGTCGGCGAAGTTTTTTTATAAAACGTCGATAGTAATTGCAGAATGCAACAAATCTTCTGGCGCTAACTGCATCTGTGGGAATTGGATACTTTTGTATGACGTCATATTTCTTGTCATCAGGCAAGATTCCTTTATCAGTGCATTTATGGCCTAAAAAGGTTACTTCATGCATGAAGAACGAACATTTTTCTGGGTGTAATTTCAGGTTATACTTCCTACATATGTCAAAGACGTTTGTTAAATTTTTAACCATATGTTTTTCGAAGCAACCAATTACAACAAGATCGTCCATGTTGTGACGACGCATAAGCGCATCACAATAGTTATTTAGTTTTAAGACAAAATATTTGAATAAAATACCTTTAAGTTTATAATACCCCATAGTTTTACGTATAATGGGTAGCAAAATGTGGACAGTTAGACTTAAGCAAGCAAAGGCATAGGCAAAGACATAAGCAAAAGGCATAGGCAAAGACATAGGCAAGACGTAGGCAAAGCATAGGCGAGACATAGGCAGGGGCATTAGCAAGTCCAAGTACGCGGGGTGCAAACTGCAGGCAAACGCCCGTTGGTCGGCGTCCATGCACACAAGCAAACGACGTCTCGACAAATTTTGCGACGCATGTGTAACGGCGTCTGGACAAATTTCGAGCAACGCGTGTGTAACGGCGCCCGAAAATTCCAGAAGCAGACCGAGGCGAGCGAAGGCTGACGAGCAGCGCGAAGCGAGCAAAGGCAGACGAGCAGCGCGAAGCGAGCAGAGCATGCAGGCAGCGAACGGAACACGAACGGATCGATGCAGGTGACAAGTCGCGAGCCGAACTAGGCAAAGCTACAAGTCGCGTGCCGATCTAGGCATGCAGGGCGCCAGGCTAGGCAAAACGACAAGTTCGCAAGCAGAGCGACACGAGCCGAAGCATGATCAGCCGAGCATAGGCATCGACCGCGGGCAGCGCCGCCCAGGCAGCGGCCGCGGGCAGCGCCGGGCAGCAGCGGACGAAAAGCGTCGAAATCGAGGCTGCAAAATTAGGCCACGGGACAGAAATGCAAGGCGCTTGAACGAGGCCGGACAAGGCTGCTCCTGAAAATAAAAATAGAAAGCGAAAAGTGACAAAGTATTTACAAAGTGCAAAGGACCTGAGCAAGAACATTTAAAAAGGACATCAAGGACAATGGACAAGGACTCCCCAAAGGCGAGGTAAGCAGTGCTACGAAGTAAAAGAAAAGCAAAGCCAAGAGAAGCGACGTATGGTGCAAAGTAGGCAGGGACACAGCGAGGCAGGGACAGTTTAGTGAAAACAAATGTAATAGAATAAGAAAACGGAATGTGTGAAGAAAAAATATACAAATTTAATAAAACAAATGCGTAGGCATTTTTAAACGAAACTCGCGGTCAATATTTCGGTAATTTTCCTTTCGTCGACGTGCTTGCAGGAAATTTCGCGTGTGTGCCCGTATGAGTCTGTGTGCTGTGAGTGATCGCTAGTTGACAAGCGAATACGCGAACTTGTGTTCGGAAACAAGTTGCGGTGTGGTGCCATACACCACCGATGCGACTTGTGGGAGCACAGGCCAGAGTATTTGCGGTCACGGGCGTCCCGTAAAGGCGGAAACGACCCAGTCGTGCGCGTAAGTGAACGTTAGCTGACAAGCGGGTACAAGAGCGTATTCTAACGGGCTGCGGTGTGGTGCAATACACCATCGAGCGACCTGGGGAACACAAGCGAAAGTACCTGCGGTCACGGGCGTTCCGTACGACGAACGGCCAACCGCAGGTCGTGTCGTGAGTGAACGATAGTTGACACGGAGTACAAGAGCGTGCTTTCACAAGTGTGGCGTGGTGCAATACACCACTGAGCGATTTTGTGAGAGTGCAGGCGACAGTACCCGCAGTCACGAGCGTTCCCCCACGGCCTGCAGCCGACCAGGTGCACAGCGAAAACACGCGGCCAAAGTGTCAGGCACGGTGAAAATACCTTTCTGCGCAGTTCGCAAGTCCACGTGGAATACGTGCACCGCGTGTACGCGTGAAAGGGGCATGTTCATTGTGCCCGACACCAGTCTCAGTTCTTTCTGATCTGCCAGTGACCTCTTCTCTCTCGATCTAAACGTCTTGGTAGTCCTAGTCATTTATAAATTTTGCTGTAAAGACCCTGGCTAGACTGAGAGTTGTACCCTAGCCCGAGTAATCATCTTTAAAGATGGCGCCCGAGCAGGGACTACTAAGACTAGACATTTAGAAATGAGAAATTTTAACATCTTAAAGTGGATTAAAGACCCACAGAAGTAAATCGGCAGGTTAGGTTGGACAAGCACAGAGAACCGCAGTACTAGGCAAGGAGCAGAGCATGTTTTGAATATGGTATCATGGCGAGCATAGGGAACATTGATTTGTTAAAGTCTGTATGACAGACTGTACACGTGTTTTCTAGAAAACTGGTACGACGAAGCAAGCATAGGGAACATTGATTTTTTAAAGTCTGTATGACAGACTGTACACGTGTTTTCTAGAAAACTGGTACGACGAAGCAAGCATAGGGAACATAGATCATTTCTTAAAGTCTGTGGTACAGACAGTACACGTTTTAACTACTGCGCACGCGGGCGTTTGCGCCAACTTTAGCTTTATTTTTTTTTCTCACTGCTTAACCTTTTTCCCTTGCGCCGGCGCAACCTGACTGGTGACACCACCGGGCCAGGAAGTATAAGACTCGGTGCCGAATACCGAGGGAAGCAGTTGAGTGCGGACACTCGAACGAGTAACATCGAGCGCGAATTAAAGTAAAGCAAAGGAAGAGTCCTTAAAATAAATTAAAAGGACTTCTTCATTTATTAAAATAAAACTTCTCGAGCAACGTGCAAAATAAATATAAAACAACGACATGGGAACACAGTGGATCGCTTTTCGTCGCAAGAGTGAGCTGCAGGCAATTTTAAAGGAACTAGGATTGGACAACAGCGGTACAGTGGAGGAGATGCGCAGTCGACTGGTAGCAGTCATAAACCAGGGCGACTTGTCGAAGGAGCAACTGCAGCGTATGCTAGATCTGGAAACTAACCTAGGCACCGCGCCTACCCCTGACGTCACGGAGGTTCGGTCCCGTGGCCCGTCACCAGTGCCCAAGGACCCGAACACAGAGGAGGTGTCCCCGATGCCCGGAGTGGATACGCGCCGCGTTGCCAACACAGCGGCCGTAACCACGCTGCCCGTTCCCAACATCGCGGCAAGAGCCCCGGCCACGAACGGTATGACTGGAGCCAGCTACAGGAGGATGGAGTCATACGAACTGGCAGACCGTGTGCACCGCTGCACAGTGGTTCCCTCCATAGGCCAAAATTCAAAAAATGCATGCAAAAATAAAGTTACCAATAGTAAACAAATTGTCTCTAAAATGTCCAAACTTTTCAATGGCAAACCGGTTTTTTCTTGAAATCTAACGGGGCTTTCTAAAAATGGCATTGAACATGGAACTTTTCAAAGAGCAGTTGCAAGCATTGCAAATATTTCACAACAGAAGCGCACTTCAATCAGTTCAGTCAAGTTAAATAATTTATGCATTTGAGTTATTTAAAATGGATTTTAAAGTTGAAGGTATTTATTTTAAGTTCTTAAATTGAAAAAATACTAATTTGTATCGTAGTTATTTTAAAGTTAATGTTTTAGTTCACCCTGTTTTTGTACTGTTTGGGATCGTCTATATATGTTTACTTAAAGTTTTAGTTGTATTCCCCCACGATTCCCCCATTGCACTATGGGCGATTTGTCGATTTTGGCGGCATAAAATCTAAAAAGAAAGCTAGAGACATAAATTTTTTTTTAAAATGTTCGTTATATTTAACTCTAATTTCGGAAATTTTTTTTTCGACATTTGGGTCACCTCATTTTTTCCGCATATGTGTAGGCCGCCACTAATTTGTGCATTTATATAAGAGCAAATTATAAATGTTCAACTAAAATTGAAACAAAATGAAAAGCTTTATTTTATTATACTTAGACATAATATTCAATAAAAAAGATAACATATTTTTATTCATATATGTAGTTATATTATTACAAACTTTATAAATAAGCAGTTAAAAATCGCTCGCTGTTGGTAATCGCAGCAACAACTACAAGTGCGTTTTTTGTATAAACGGGGGAAAACGGGGAAATGAGATTTTTACCAAATGAAAATAGACATTTAAGTTAGTAACTTGCCATTATTAGTTGCCTGCTCTGCCTTGCTCTTGATATAGAAATACCTCATGGAACACGATTAAAATTGTTAAAATTTTAGTTCAAATACAACCAACAACAACACTGGACAAAAACACCAACACAAATATTTATGTACTTTTGCCATAACATACAAATTACATATACCTTCATCTTTGTTTTCCATACTAAATACATATATTTAACTGCATAAAAACATACGCACACTGATCGATTGCAGAAGTAAAATTTTCGCGGTAACTTTTACAATCAAAATCTGCTTGCCATCAGCCGACTTTAAGAGGCTGCCACATAAAGAGAGTTGCCATCCAACGAAAATGAAAATTTTTTTCAAGCTTCCTGAAGTGTTTACTATTAACAAATAACAAGATTTTTTTAATATTCTACCATAAATTTTTTGACTTTATGCCACTTTTTTGGGAAAATCGCCCAATGTGCTTTGTGATCTTTTTCAGTGCATCTTAAGTTAATAAGAGAGTTTAACTTAGCTGCAGATTTTTGCTGATATGTGCGTAATCTACAATATTCTAACGCCGTCTTTTTTTGAGCTTTCTGAGCTCAGATCCATTTCTTACTGGCCAAAGAAAACTCCCTTGCACAAAAAAGAGTATTTTATTAAAATCAGTATATGATCTTTTAGATGGCACACAGTTATTCAATTAAATTTAAATTTAAACTAATTTAATTTTTGTTTTTTTTTTAATTTGTATTTTTTTTTCAAACAAAATCACGATTTCCACTGATTGTTCCTATAGCAGATATATGATATAGCTTATAATTTTCGCTAAGCTCGCCCTGGATATATATACTTATTTCCTTGCAAAATAATTAAAAACAAACAAGTTTTCCATACTAGCACTTAATTTCAAACTGATCTATCATATGACAGCTATATGATATAGTGCTCCGATCCGTCTGATATTTATCCCTCTCCATACAACAGGAACCAGTGTGCGCTGGGGCGTGTCGTTTAATGGGTCGGCAGCGGATCCATGGCGCTAGCAAAATTCTTTGCTAAAGCCAGGATATTGTAGCAAGGTTGGATCCATTTACGCTTGCTTCAAATAATCGAATGCGTTCTGGCATTCTTCTGTCCATTCAAAAGGAACATTCTTTTTACATAAACTCGTTATGTGCCGTGAATAGTCGGCGAAGTTTTTTATAAAACGTCGATAGTAATTGCAGAATGCAACAAATCTTCTGGCGCTAACTGCATCTGTGGGAATTGGATACTTTTGTATGACGTCATATTTCTTGTCATCAGGCAAGATTCCTTTATCAGTGCATTTATGGCCTAAAAAGGTTACTTCATGCATGAAGAACGAACATTTTTCTGGGTGTAATTTCAGGTTATACTTCCTACATATGTCAAAGACGTTTGTTAAATTTTTAACCATATGTTTTTCGAAGCAACCAATTACAACAAGATCGTCCATGTTGTGACGACGCATAAGCGCATCACAATAGTTATTTAGTTTTAAGACAAAATATTTGAATAAAATACCTTTAAGTTTATAATACCCCATAGTTTTACGTATAATGGGTAGCAAAATGTGGACAGTTAGACTTAAGAAAGCAAAGGCATAGGCAAAGATATAAGCAAAAGGCATAGGCAAAGACATAGGCAAGACGTAGGCAAAGCATAGGCGAGACATAGGCAGGGGCATAAGCAAGTCCAAGTACGCGGGGTGCAAACTGCAGGCAAACGCCCGTTGGTCGGCGTCCATGCACACAAGCAAACGACGTCTCGACAAATTTTGCGACGCATGTGTAACGGCGTCTGGACAAATTTCGAGCAACGCGTGTGTAACGGCGCCCGAAAATTCCAGAAGCAGACCGAGGCGAGCGAAGGCTGACGAGCAGCGCGAAGCGAGCAAAGGCAGACGAGCAGCGCGAAGCGAGCAGAGCATGCAGGCAGCACAAAGCCGACGCAGCAGAGACGCACGAACGGATCGATGCAGGTGACAAGTCGCGAGCCGAACTAGGCAAAGCTACAAGTCGCGTGCCGATCTAGGCATGCAGGGCGCCAGGCTAGGCAAAACGACAAGTTCGCAAGCAGAGCGACACGAGCCGAAGCATGATCAGCCGAGCAT
Source organism: Zaprionus tsacasi (assembly GCA_018904105.1). NCBI lineage: Eukaryota > Metazoa > Arthropoda > Insecta > Diptera > Drosophilidae > Zaprionus > Zaprionus tsacasi. The sequence goes on from JAEIFR010000563.1 coordinate 146,238, forward strand.
AGGCAGCGACCGCGGGCAGCGCCGCCCAGGCAGCGGCCGCGGGCAGCAGCGGACGAAAAGCGTCGAAATCGAGGCTGCAAAATTAGGCCACGGGACAGAAATGCAAGGCGCTTGAACGAGGCCGGACAAGGCTGCTCCTGAAAATAAAAATAGAAAGCGAAAAGTGACAAAGTATTTACAAAGTGCAAAGGACCTGAGCAAGAACATTTAAAAAGGACGTCAAGGACAATGGACAAGGACTCCCCAGAAGCAAAGGCAAGGTAAGCAGTGCTACGAAGTAAAAGAAAAGCAAAGCCAAGAGAAGCGACGTATGGTGCAAAGTAGGCAGGGACACAGCGAGGCAGGGACAGTTTAGTGAAAACAAATGTAATAGAATAGGAAAACGGAATGTGTGAAGAAAAAATATAAAAATTTAATAAAACAAATGCGTAGGCATTTTTAAACGAAACTCGCGGTCAATATTTCGGTAATTTTCCTTTCGTCGACGTGCTTGCAGGAAATTTCGCGTGTGTGCCCGTATGAGTCTGTGTGCTATGAGTGATCGCTAGTTGACAAGCGAATACGCGAACTTGTGTTCGGAAACGAGTTGCGGTGTGGTGCAATACACCACCGATGCGACTTGTGGGAGCACAGGCCAGAGTATTTGCGGTCACGGGCGTCCCGTAACGGCGGAAACGACCCAGTCGTGCGCGTAAGTGAACGTTAGCTGACAAGCGGGTACAAGAGCGTATTCTAACGGGCTGCGGTGTGGTGCAATACACCATCGAGCGACCTGGGGAACACAAGCGAAAGTACCTGCGGTCACGGGCGTTCCGTACGACGAACGGCCAGCCGCAGGTCGTGTCGTGAGTGAACGATAGTTGACACGGAGCGTGCTTTCACAAGTGTGGCGTGGTGCAATACACCACTGAGCGATTTTGTGAGAGTGCAGGCGACAGTACCCGCAGTCACGAGCGTTCCCCCACGGCCTGCAGCCGACCAGGTGCACAGCGAAAACACGCGGCCAAAGTGTCAGCACGGTGAAAATACCCTTATGCGCAGTTCGCAAGTCCACGTGGAATACGTGCACCGCGTGTACGCGTGAAAGGGGCATGTTCATTGTGCCCGACACCAGTCTCAGTTCTTTCTGATCTGCCAGTGACCTCTTCTCTCTCGTTCTAAACGTCTTGGTAGTCCTAGTCATTTATAAATTTTGCTGTAAAGACCCTGGCTAGACTGAGAGTTGTACCCTAGCCCGAGAAATCATCTTTACAGATGGCGCCCGAGCAGGGACTACTAAGACTAGACATTTAGAAATGAGAAATTTTAACATCTTAAAGTGGATTAAAGACCCACAGAAGTAAATCGGCAGGTTAGGTTAGACAAGCACAGAGAACGGCAGTACTAGGCGAGGGGCAGAGTATGTTTTGAATAGGGTATCATGGCAAGCATAGGGAACATTGATTTTTTAAAGTCTGTAGGACAGACTGTACACGTGTTTTCTAGAAAACTGGTACGACGAAGCAAGCATAGGGAACATTGATTTTTTAAAGTCTGTAGGACAGACTGTACACGTGTTTTCTAGAAAACTGGTACGACGAAGCAAGCATAGGGAACATAGATCATTTCTTAAAGTCTGTGGTACAGACAGTACACGTTTTAACTACTGCGCACGCGGGCGTTTGCGCCAACTTTAGCTTTATTTGTATACCCTTCGACCATTGAAAATGGTCAAAAAAGGGTATACTAACTTTGTGCAATGTATGTAACAGGCATAAGGAGGCGTGGCAGACCCCACAAAGTATATATATTCTTGCTCAGGATCACTAGCCGAGTCGATTGAGCCATGTCCGTCTTTCTGTCCGTCTGTCCGTTGTGACGACGCATAAGCGCATCACAATAGTTATTTAGTTTTAAGACAAAATATTTGAATAAAATACCTTTAAGTTTATAATACCCCATAGTTTTACGTATAATGGGTAGCAAAATGTGGACAGTTAGACTTAAGCAAGCAAAGGCATAGGCAAAGACATAAGCAAAAGGCATAGGCAAAGACATAGGCAAGACGTAGGCAAAGCATAGGCGAGACATAGGCAGGGGCATAAGCAAGTCCAAGTACGCGGGGTGCAAACTGCAGGCAAACGCCCGTTGGTCGGCGTCCATGCACACAAGCAAACGACGTCTCGACAAATTTTGCGACGCATGTGTAACGGCGTCTGGACAAATTTCGAGCAACGCGTGTGTAACGGCGCCCGAAAATTCCAGAAGCAGACCGAGGCGAGCGAAGGCTGACGAACAGCGCGAAGCGAGCAAAGGCAGACGAGCAGCGCGAAGCGAGCAGAGCATGCAGGCAGCACGAAGCCGACGCAGCAGAGACGCACGAACGGATCGATGCAGGTGACAAGTCGCGAGCCGAACTAGGCAAAGCTACAAGTCGCGTGCCGATCTAGGCATGCAGGGCGCCAGGCTAGGCAAAACGACAAGTTCGCAAGCAGAGCGACACGAGCCGAAGCATGATCAGCCGAGCATAGGCAGCGACCGCGGGCAGCGCCGCCCAGGCAGCGGCCGCGGGCAGCAGCGGACGAAAAGCGTCGAAATCGAGGCTGCAAAATTAGGCCACGGGACAGAAATGCAAGGCGCTTGAACGAGGCCGGACAAGGCTGCTCCTGAAAATAAAAATAGAAAGCGAAAAGTGACAAAGTATTTACAAAGTGCAAAGGACCTGAGCAAGAACATTTAAAAAGGACGTCAAGGACAATGGACAAGGACTCCCCAGAAGCAAAGGCAAGGTAAGCAGTGCTACGAAGTAAAAGAAAAGCAAAGCCAAGAGAAGCGACGTATGGTGCAAAGTAGGCAGGGACACAGCGAGGCAGGGACAGTTTAGTGAAAACAAATGTAATAGAATAAGAAAACGGAATGTGTGAAGAAAAAATATAAAAATTTAATAAAACAAATGCGTAGGCATTTTTAAACGAAACTCGCGGTCAATATTTCGGTAATTTTCCTTTCGTCGACGTGCTTGCAGGAAATTTCGCGTGTGTGCCCGTATGAGTCTGTGTGCTGTGAGTGATCGCTAGTTGACAAGCGAATACGCGAACTTGTGTTCGGAAACGAGTTGCGGTGTGGTGCAATACACCACCGATGCGACTTGTGGGAGCACAGGCCAGAGTATTTGCGGTCACGGGCGTCCCGTAACGGCGGAAACGACCCAGTCGTGCGCGTAAGTGAACGTTAGCTGACAAGCGGGTACAAGAGCGTATTCTAACGGGCTGCGGTGTGGTGAAATACACCATCGAGCGACCTGTGGGAACACAAGCGAAAGTACCTGCGGTCACGGGCGTTCCGTACGACGAACGGCCAGCCGCAGGTCGTGTCGTGAGTGAACGATAGTTGACACGGAGCGTGCTTTCACAAGTGTGGCGTGGTGCAATACACCACTGAGCGATTTTGTGAGAGTGCAGGCGACAGTACCCGCAGTCACGAGCGTTCCCCCACGGCCTGCAGCCGACCAGGTGCACAGCGAAAACACGCGGCCAAAGTGTCAGCACGGTGAAAATACCCTTATGCGCAGTTCGCAAGTCCACGTGGAATACGTGCACCGCGTGTACGCGTGAAAGGGGCATGTTCATTGTGCCCGACACCAGTCTCAGTTCTTTCTGATCTGCCAGTGACCTCTTCTCTCTCGTTCTAAACGTCTTGGTAGTCCTAGTCATTTATAAATTTTGCTGTAAAGACCCTGGCTAGACTGAGAGTTGTACCCTAGCCCGAGAAATCATCTTTACAGATGGCGCCCGAGCAGGGACTACTAAGACTAGACATTTAGAAATGAGAAATTTTAACATCTTAAAGTGGATTAAAGACCCACAGAAGTAAATCGGCAGGTTAGGTTAGACAAGCACAGAGAACGGCAGTACTAGGCGAGGGGCAGAGTATGTTTTGAATAGGGTATCATGGCAAGCATAGGGAACATTGATTTTTTAAAGTCTGTAGGACAGACTGTACACGTGTTTTCTAGAAAACTGGTACGACGAAGCAAGCATAGGGAACATTGATTTTTTAAAGTCTGTAGGACAGACTGTACACGTGTTTTCTAGAAAACTGGTACGACGAAGCAAGCATAGGGAACATAGATCATTTCTTAAAGTCTGTGGTACAGACAGTACACGTTTTAACTACTGCGCACGCGGGCGTTTGCGCCAACTTTAGCTTTATTTGTATACCCTTCGACCATTGAAAATGGTCAAAAAAGGGTATACTAACTTTGTGCAATGTATGTAACAGGCATAAGGAGGCGTGGCAGACCCCATAAAGTATATATATTCTTGCTCAGGATCACTAGCCGAGTCGATTGAGCCATGTCCGTCTTTCTGTCCGTCTGTCCGTCTGCCTAGCCCACCGCCCCCGCAAACCGGTAATTTACGATTATTAAGCAAAGTATTAAACTTAGAAAGATCTGCTTTGGTATGTATCAGAGAACTGCAACATGCACACATTTACACCACTTAAAAATGTATAAAATTTTTGCCACTCGATTATCATTTTGCACTGGCCGCACATAGCCCACGCCTCAAGCCGCGTAACCCACTGATGGGAAGAGCCAGAAGTAGCAGGAGCCTCTACAAGCAAGAGCCGTAAACGGCAGGAGACGCAACAAACAAACACAAATATTTATGTACTTTTGCCATAACATACAAATTACATATACCTTCATCTTTGTTTTCCATACTAAATACATATATTTAACTGCATAAAAACATACGCACACTGATCGATTGCAGAAGTAAAATTTTCGCGGTAACTTTTACAATCAAAATCTGCTTGCCATCAGCCGACTTTAAGAGGCTGCCACATAAAGAGAGTTGCCATCCAACGAAAATGAAAATTTTTTTCAAGCTTCCTGAAGTGTTTACTATTAACAAATAACAAGATTTTTTTAATATTCTACCATAAATTTTTTGACTTTATGCCACTTTTTTTGGGAAAATCGCCCAATGTGCTTTGTGATCTTTTTCAGTGCATCTTAAGTTAATAAGAGAGTTTAACTTAGCTGCAGATTTTTGCTGATATGTGCGTAATCTACAATATTCTAACGCCGTCTTTTTTGAGCTTTCTGAGCTCAGATCCATTTCTTACTGGCCAAAGAAAACTCCCTTGCACAAAAAAGAGTATTTTATTAAAATCAGTATATGATCTTTTAGATGGCACACAGTTATTCAATTAAATTTAAATTTAAACTAATTTAATTTTTGTTTTTTTTTAATTTGTATTTTTTTTCAAACAAAATCACGATTTCCACTGATTGTTCCTATAGCAGATATATGATATAGCTTATAATTTTCGCTAAGCTCGCCCTGGATATATATACTTATTTCCTTGCAAAATAATTAAAAACAAACAAGTTTTCCATACTAGCACTTAATTTCAAACTGATCTATCATATGACAGCTATATGATATAGTGCTCCGATCCGTCTGATATTTATCCCTCTCCATACAACAGGAACCAGTGTGCGCTGGGGCGTGTCAATTAGTCCTAGTCATTTATAAATTTTGCTGTAAAGACCCTGGCTAGACTGAGAGTTGTACCCTAGCCCGAGAAATCATCTTTACAGATGGCGCCCGAGCAGGGACTACTAAGACTAGACATTTAGAAATGAGAAATTTTAACATCTTAAAGTGGATTAAAGACCCACAGAAGTAAATCGGCAGGTTAGGTTAGACAAGCACAGAGAACGGCAGTACTAGGCAAGGGGCAGAGCATGTTTTGAATAGGGTATCATGGTAAGCATAGGGAACATTGATTTTTTAAAGTCTGTAGGACAGACTGTACACGTGTTTTCTAGAAAACTGGTACGACGAAGCAAGCATAGGGAACATTGATTTTTTAAAGTCTGTAGGACAGACTGTACACGTGTTTTCTAGAAAACTGGTACGACGAAGCAAGCATAGGGAACATAGATCATTTCTTAAAGTCTGTGGTACAGACAGTACACGTTTTAACTACTGCGCACGCGGGCGTTTGCGCCAACTTTAGCTTTATTTGTATACCCTTCGACCATTGAAAATGGTCAAAAAGGGTATACTAACTTTGTGCAATGTATGTAACAGGCATAAGGAGGCGTGGCAGACCCCATAAAGTATATATATTCTTGCTCAGGATCACTAGCCGAGTCGATTGAGCCATGTCCGTCTTTCTGTCCGTCTGTCCGTCTGCCTAGCCCACCGCCCCCGCAAACCGGTAATTTACGATTATTAAGCAAAGTATTAAACTTAGAAAGATCTGCTTTGGTATGTATCAGAGAACTGCAACATGCACACATTTACACCACTTAAAAATGTATAAAATTTTTGCCACTCGATTATCATTTTGCACTGGCCGCACATAGCCCACGCCTCAAGCCGCGTAACCCACTGATGGGAAGAGCCAGAAGTAGCAGGAGCCTCTACAAGCAAGAGCCGTAAACGGCAGGAGACGCAACAAACAAGAACGTTTTGGAAAAGAAAACAAGAGCCGTTTTCCGAAGAGACTCTTGCTGCCCTCGGCTCGGTAGGTTCGGCAGTACCGACTCGGTAGGTAGAGGCAGCAGCACAAGGGTTCGTGAACGTTCGGTTTTCCCTTTCTGCTAGCGCGTGCCTCGCTTATTTTGTGGAAGGGGTAACGGCAACGGAACAAGTAGAAATTGAAATGCATTGCCCACGGGTTTCTTTTCTATACCTACTTATGCGTCTGTTAATAGAACACAAGTGGAAGGGGTTTTGGTTTTTTGGTTCATGGGTTTTTTCTTTACCTATTTATGCGTTTATGAATGTGAAACGAAAAATTGATTATTTTGATTATAATTATTTATTTAAAAAAAGAAGTTATTTGTAATTTAGATGCTTAAAATTTAAAAAGGAACAACTTAAGTTTCATTTTTATAAAATGAGTGTAAAAATAAGAGGTCGGGGCATAGATATTTGTTCGAGAACGTTCGGTTGTCCCAAACGTAACCCCTTCCACTTGTGTTCTATTAATCCCGAGGGCAATGCATTTCAATTTCTACTTGTTCCGTTGCCGTTACCCCTTCCACAAAATAAGCGAGGCACGCGCTAGCAGAAAGGGAAAACCGAACGTTCACGAACCCTTGTGCTGCTGCCTCTACCTACCGAGTCGGTACTGCCGAACCTACCGAGCCGAGGGCAGCAAGAGTCTCTTCGGAAAACGGCTCTTGTTTTCTTTTCCAAAACGTTCTTGTTTGTTGCGTCTCCTGCCGTTTACGGCTCTTGCTTGTAGAGGCTCCTGCTACTTCTGGCTCTTCCCATCAGTGGGTTACGCGGCTTGAGGCGTGGGCTATGTGCGGCCAGTGCAAAATGATAATCGAGTGGCAAAAATTTTATACATTTTTAAGTGGCTTGTTGTGCATGCATGCAAGTTGCAGTTCTCTGGTATGTATAATGCTATATGCCATATGAACATATGACCCAAATTACAATCCGATCGGACCACTAACACAGAAGTTATTCGAGTTAACGTTTTCAGTACAAATGCACGAGCAGCAGCCTGCGCGCTGCTTTCAGTAGTTGACGCCGACGTCGACGTCACTCTTAACGTGCGTCGCAGTGTGAGTGTGAGCGAGAAAGCTATATGTAGTAGAAGTATTTGTGCAAAATTTCTGTTTGAAATTATGAGTGTGGTTACACGTTTGTAACGGATTTTTAAAATTGGGAAAAGGGTATCCTATTGTCGGGCGTTCGACTGTAGCCCTACCCACTTGTTTTTTCTCACTGCTTAACCTTTTTCCCTTGCGCCGGCGCAACCTGACTGGTGACACCACCGGGCCAGGAAGTATAAGACTCGGTGCCGAATACCGAGGGAAGCAGTTGAATGCGGACACTCGAACGAGTAACATCGAGCGCGAATTAAAGTGAAGCAAAGGAAGAGTCCTTAAAATAAATTAAAAGGACTTCTTCATTTATTAAAATAAAACTTCTTGAGCAACGTGCAAAATAAACATAAAACAACGACATGGGAACACAGTGGATCGCTTTTCGTCGCAAGAGTGAGCTGCAGGCAATTTTAAAGGAACTAGGATTGGACAACAGCGGTACAGTGGAGGAGATGCGCAGTCGACTGGTAGCAGTCATAAACCAGGGCGACTTGTCGAAGGAGCAACTGCAGCGTATGCTAGATCTGGAAACTAACCTAGGCACCGCGCCTACCCCTGACGTCACGGAGGTTCGGTCCCGTGGCCCGTCACCAGTGCCCAAGGACCCGAACACAGAGGAGGTGTCCGCGATGCCCGGAGTGGATACGCGCCGCGTTGCCAACACAGCGGCCGTAACCACGCTGCCCGTTCCCAACATCGCGGCAAGAGCCCCGGCCACGAGCGGTATGACTGGAGCCAGCTACAGGAGGATGGAGTCATACGAACTGGCAGACCGTGTGCACCGCTGGGGCGTGTCATTTAATGGGACAGCGGATCCATGGCGCTTCATTGAGCATCTGGAAGAGAAGGCTGAAATGTACCAAATCAGCGTACAACAGCTGCCGCAGGCGATCGCGAACACGCTGTCGGGACAGGCCGAGGACTGGTTCCGAGTGAACCGCCTCTACCGAGCCACGTGGGAAGAATTTAAACAAGAATTCATGGATTTCTTCTTACCGCCGCGGTATTTCGAATGACTGGAGGACGAGATACGAAGCTGCGTACAACGACAAGGTGAGCCGTTCCGCGATTACACCCTGGAGTTACGGACGATGATGCAACGCGCCAGATACACTCGGGAGCAGGAGCTAGAGAGGAACTACGACAACCTGTTGCCCGAGTACCAGCTGTTCACACGGCGCCATGAGTTCGAGACTCTGGCCCAGCTGAACCAGTTGATCACGACCTTCGAGACTACCAAGGAGTTACAACGGCAGCGAGGACCCAGGTATCCAGAGCAACGGAGGAGCGATCAGCAATCGAGATCAGCACCAATTCCGGCCACGAGCGATGGCGGAAACACTCCTTTGGTCAACGGAGCTTCGGCAGCGCCGGAACTCACCAGGAGCAACACGCAGCGCCTGTGCTACAACTGCGCGCAGCCTGGACACGTGCAGACGAACTGCCGCAACGACAGGGTCCTTTTCTGCTGGGACTGTGGACGGCGTGACGTGCGCACTATGGACTGCTGCCGGCGGGACCAGGCGGGAAATGCTTCGCGTCTTCAACCGATGGGGAACCAGTCGGAGACGCAGCCTCAAGGTCCCCAGAAGTAGCACCGATGCGGTGCGGCAGTGGTCGTGTCATCGCGTTCGTCAAAATTGAGGATCTGACGACGGATGCCACGATCGACACGGGAGCCACACGCAGCTTCATAAGTGAGCGTATGGCCACCCGGCTGAGTACGGCCGACAACGAGCGGGCGGCGCTGGTCCGCATTAAGCTGCCTGACGGATCGTCGAGGGAAGAGACACAAGCCCTACGAGTGCGTGTCTAGCTCGGACAGAAGGAGACGATCATACCGATGCTGGTGCTGCCGGTCATCTTGGATGACGTAATCCTCGGCATGGACTTACTGTGCGGCATCGAGGCGACCCTCGAGTGCGGGCAAGCACGATTGCGCCTCCGAAGTACACCGGAGGAGACAATCCAGACGGCCGGAACAACCCGCCGGGCAACGGAGGAAGCAGTGGCGCAAGCAAATAGTAAGGCCGCGGTCTTACCACCAGTTTGTCCCACCGCGCGGCGGCTGAATCCGTTCCGACAACCCAGGAACACAGATGGACAGAGCAGCGACCATGGCAGAGAGAATCAACAAAGGAAACGACAAAAGACGCAGGAGAAATTGCAGGAACAATGTGAAGGAAATCAAAGCAGAGTACGAGACGAACAGAGCATAGAGAAGCAGCCGGGTGTTCAAAACGTGGCGAACAACCCGGGAACAGAGGAAGGCACGAGGGAACCAGGCGATAACGAGAGCCGAGTTACCCTAGCAGCTCGAGGCAAGCGTAGGCGCCGTAGGAGGCGGCCCACGCCTAGCCACGCTGCATTGCGAGGCGCCGCGGCGCAGGAAACTGGAACAGCGTCAGACAAGGAACAGGTGGAGGCCTTTCTACAGTCTGAGCTGGCCAAATTTGATGGGCTGATGGGGGTGTCGCACATTGCGGAGCACACCATCACCATGAGGGATGCGTACCCTATCAAGCAGAGGTACTACCCGAAGAATCCGGCCATGCAGAAGACAATCAACGAGCAAGTTGATGGGCTTATGCGAGATGGTAGGATCGAGCCATCCAGGAGCCCCTACAGTGCACCGATTGTATTCGTAGGGAAGAAGACCGGAGAGATGCGGATGTGCGTGGATTATCGCCAACTCAACGCGAAATCCATTCCGGACGCATACCCGCTGCCACGGATCAACCATATCTTGGAGAAGCTCAAGAATGCAAAGTTCATCTCCACGTTGGACTTGAAGAGTGGTTATTGGCAGATACCCATGGCCCGGAGCAGCCGAGAGTACACCGCATTCACGGTGCCCGGCCGAGGCCTTTTCCACTGGTGATGCCGCATGCGTTCGCATACCTCGACGATATCATCGTCGTAGGGCGATCGTTCAAGGAACATCTGGACAACCTTCGAGAGGTGTTCCGGAGACTGCGGAATGCGAACTTGCGCCTGAACAAGGCCAAGTGCAGCTTTTTCCAGAAGAGCATCGTTTACTTGGGACATCAGGTCAGTGAAGGTGGGATTCACACTGATCCCAACAAGATTGCCGCGATCAAGGAGCTGCAACCGCCCACGACCGTCAAGGAACTGAGGAGATGTCTTGGAATCGCCTCCTGGTACCGGCGATTTGTACCAAATTTCGCCACTTTGGTGCAACCTATGTCAGCATTACTGAAAAAGGGTCGCCGATGGACGTGGGATGAGACGAGGATCAGCAGCGAACGTTCGAGGCATTGAAGACAAGCCTTACGGAAGCACCGGTCCTGGCCTGCCCGGACTTCAGCGAGCGTTTCACGCTCCAAACGGACGCAAGCGATGTCGGACTTGGTGCGGTACTAACTAAGCAGATACAAGGAACCGAACGAGTCATTGCCTACACGAGTCGACGCCTCTCAGGAGCCGAGAGCCGGTACTCTACCACAGAGAAGGAGTGCTTGGCCATCGTGTGGGCAATTCGAAGGTTGCGGTGTTACCTCGAGGGATGTGAGTTCGATGTCATCACGGACCACCTGGCACTCAAGTGGCTGAACACCATCGAGAATCCCACCGGAAGGATTGCGCGCTGGGCGTTAGAGCTTCAACAGTTCCGCTTTAACGTGCATTACCGCCGGGGAGATCAGAACGTGGTGGCGGACGCGTTGTCCAGACGCCCATTGGAAACGTTACAGCAAGCTACGCAGGAGGACTTGCCTTGTCCGTGGATCACCCGAATGCTGGACCTTCTGGAGAAGGAACCCGAGAAATACCCGGAATTCATCAAGGAACATGACCAGTTATACCGACGGGGAGGATTTTGACCTGACAAGGCAGGACTACACGCCGTGGAAGCTTTGCGTACCCAGGCCATTACGCCAGCGAGTGCTTAGTGAGTGTCACGACCAACCCGCCGCCGGACATCAGGGAGTACGGAAAACCCTGAACCGGGTCCGTCAGCGCTACTACTGGCCAGGACTCTTTCGAGACGTAGCCCGATACGTCCAGAAATGCGAGACCTGCCAGAAATTCAAGGTGAGCCAACTGAAACCTCCAGGGCGGATGCACACCCGGCAGGTACAGGCACCTTTCGACGTTCTGTGCGCGGACTTCGTGGGACCACTCCCGCGCTCTACCCACGGGAATACCATGTTGTTGGTATTCTTCGACGCTTTCTCGAAGTGGGTGGAACTGGTTCCATTACGGAAGGCGACGGCGATCCACCTAAAGCGCTCGTTCCACGAACGGATTTTGGCCAGGTTCGGAGTACCCCAAACTTTCGTCTGCGACAATGGGACGCAGTTCACGAGTCGGATCTTCGGGACATTCTGCAAACAACTGGGCATGGACTTGCAACACACCGCACCGTACACACCACAGCAAAAATCCTACCGAGAGGGCGAACCGCACCATTAAAACCATGGTGGCGCAATATTTAGGCGAGGAACAGAGGACGTGGGACGAGCACCTACCCGAAATTAGCCTGGCGATAAATACCAGTGCCTCGGACACCACTGGATTTAGTCCGGCGTATTTAGTGCAGGGTCGCGAGCCGCGGTTGCCTGGAGCACTCTACGAGGAAGTGACTCCAATCATCCGAACGGAATCCAGAACACCGGAGGACAAGGAACGACACCTACAGGAAGTACACAAGGCCGTTGCCGAGAATGCGCAGCAAGCGAGTGCGATCCAAGGACGGCACTATAACCTGCGCCGCCGTGAATGGAAGCCGTCCATCGGCGATCTCGTCCTGCTGCGACAACATCACTTGTCAAAAGCAGTCGACGGATGTGCCGCCAAACTCGCACCTCGTTACGATGGGCCTTACAGGGTACTGACGTATACATCGCCTACAATCTTACGGCTGCAGAATGTTAAGACGAAGCAACGACGCAACGCCGGATTGAATGACCTGAAGGCGTACTTCGAAGGAGAACCCACCAGCGAAGGTCAACAGGTATCTGGGGGGCAAGGGGGGATTTAAAATAAGCAGATAGGCAGGTTTAGATATTAAGACATAGACGTAGGCTTTAGACGCACCACGTTAGGTAGGGACCTTTTACCTTGGCACCCACTAGGATCTATCAGGTGAACATTCCTGAAGTAACTCTTTTGAAATTTATAGCCTCGAACCGGACCGCGACTGGTTCCCACCTGAGCAGCGGCCGGCGGATGAGAGCATATTGGACATCATGTTCGAGGGGAGGGACATGGAAGGCATGCCACCACTGGTACCGCAGCCTGGGACCATCAGCACCGACTCTACCGAAACCGATGTGTGGTTCCCGGATTTAATGGCGCCTGGTACCGAGGAGCAACCCGCCGACGACCAAAACAACGTTATGGAAACAGAGGAGTGGTTTCCAGACTTTAATGATTTGCTCGCAGCCCAAGGGTTTGCGGGTCACTGCCTCGCCGGTGTCCCCAAAACCCCAAGTTCGGAATCTTACCCCGAGGAGTTGGGCCGTTACAGTCCAATAAGTGAGTCAAGCAGCATGGGCATACCACCCGCGCCGCCTATCACCAAGACGGAGTCGGGCGGGCCGCCCGAGGAAGAAGGACCCACAACAAGCCTTGTGCAATGGGAGACAATGTGCAAGGGATGTGCAAGGGCTTGTGCGATGGGAGACGGGCCGGTCTTCCCACCAGCACGCATTTGGCGCAAGCAAATAGTAAGGCCGCGGTCTTACCACCAGTTTGTCCCACCGCGCGGCGGCTGAATCCGTTCCGACAACCCAGGAACACAGATGGACAGAGCAGCGACCATGGCAGAGAGAATCAACAAAGGAAACGACAAAAGACGCAGGAGAAATTGCAGGAACAATGTGAAGGAAATCAAAGCAGAGTACGAGACGAACAGAGCATAGAGAAGCAGCCGGGTGTTCAAAACGTGGCGAACAACCCGGGAACAGAGGAAGGCACGAGGGAACCAGGCGATAACGAGAGCCGAGTTACCCTAGCAGCTCGAGGCAAGCGTAGGCGCCGTAGGAGGCGGCCCACGCCTAGCCACGCTGCATTGCGAGGCGCCGCGGCGCAGGAAACTGGAACAGCGTCAGACAAGGAACAGGTGGAGGCCTTTCTACAGTCTGAGCTGGCCAAATTTGATGGGCTGATGGGGGTGTCGCACATTGCGGAGCACACCATCACCATGAGGGATGCGTACCCTATCAAGCAGAGGTACTACCCGAAGAATCCGGCCATGCAGAAGACAATCAACGAGCAAGTTGATGGGCTTATGCGAGATGGTAGGATCGAGCCATCCAGGAGCCCCTACAGTGCACCGATTGTATTCGTAGGGAAGAAGACCGGAGAGATGCGGATGTGCGTGGATTATCGCCAACTCAACGCGAAATCCATTCCGGACGCATACCCGCTGCCACGGATCAACCATATCTTGGAGAAGCTCAAGAATGCAAAGTTCATCTCCACGTTGGACTTGAAGAGTGGTTATTGGCAGATACCCATGGCCCGGAGCAGCGAGAGTACACCGCATTCACGGTGCCCGGCCGAGGCCTTTTCCACTGGTGATGCCGCATGCGTTCGCATACCTCGACGATATCATCGTCGTAGGGCGATCGTTCAAGGAACATCTGGACAACCTTCGAGAGGTGTTCCGGAGACTGCGGAATGCGAACTTGCGCCTGAACAAGGCCAAGTGCAGCTTTTTCCAGAAGAGCATCGTTTACTTGGGACATCAGGTCAGTGAAGGTGGGATTCACACTGATCCCAACAAGATTGCCGCGATCAAGGAGCTGCAACCGCCCACGACCGTCAAGGAACTGAGGAGATGTCTTGGAATCGCCTCCTGGTACCGGCGATTTGTACCAAATTTCGCAACTTTGGTGCAACCTATGTCAGCATTACTGAAAAAGGGTCGCCGATGGACGTGGGATGAGACGAGGATCAGCAGCGAACGTTCGAGGCATTGAAGACAAGCCTTACGGAAGCACCGGTCCTGGCCTGCCCGGACTTCAGCGAGCGTTTCACGCTCCAAACGGACGCAAGCGATGTCGGACTTGGTGCGGTACTAACTAAGCAGATACAAGGAACCGAACGAGTCATTGCCTACACGAGTCGACGCCTCTCAGGAGCCGAGAGCCGGTACTCTACCACAGAGAAGGAGTGCTTGGCCATCGTGTGGGCAATTCGAAGGTTGCGGTGTTACCTCGAGGGATGTGAGTTCGATGTCATCACGGACCACCTGGCACTCAAGTGGCTGAACACCATCGAGAATCCCACCGGAAGGATTGCGCGCTGGGCGTTAGAGCTTCAACAGTTCCGCTTTAACGTGCATTACCGCCGGGGAGATCAGAACGTGGTGGCGGACGCGTTGTCCAGACGCCCATTGGAAACGTTACAGCAAGCTACGCAGGAGGACTTGCCTTGTCCGTGGATCACCCGAATGCTGGACCTTCTGGAGAAGGAACCCGAGAAATACCCGGAATTCATCAAGGAACATGACCAGTTATACCGACGGGGAGGATTTTGACCTGACAAGGCAGGACTACACGCCGTGGAAGCTTTGCGTACCCAGGCCATTACGCCAGCGAGTGCTTAGTGAGTGTCACGACCAACCCGCCGCCGGACATCAGGGAGTACGGAAAACCCTGAACCGGGTCCGTCAGCGCTACTACTGGCCAGGACTCTTTCGAGACGTAGCCCGATACGTCCAGAAATGCGAGACCTGCCAGAAATTCAAGGTGAGCCAACTGAAACCTCCAGGGCGGATGCACACCCGGCAGGTACAGGCACCTTTCGACGTTCTGTGCGCGGACTTCGTGGGACCACTCCCGCGCTCTACCCACGGGAATACCATGTTGTTGGTATTCTTCGACGCTTTCTCGAAGTGGGTGGAACTGGTTCCATTACGGAAGGCGACGGCGATCCACCTAAAGCGCTCGTTCCACGAACGGATTTTGGCCAGGTTCGGAGTACCCCAAACTTTCGTCTGCGACAATGGGACGCAGTTCACGAGTCGGATCTTCGGGACATTCTGCAAACAACTGGGCATGGACTTGCAACACACCGCACCGTACACACCACAGCAAAATCCTACCGAGAGGGCGAACCGCACCATTAAAACCATGGTGGCGCAATATTTAGGCGAGGAACAGAGGACGTGGGACGAGCACCTACCCGAAATTAGCCTGGCGATAAATACCAGTGCCTCGGACACCACTGGATTTAGTCCGGCGTATTTAGTGCAGGGTCGCGAGCCGCGGTTGCCTGGAGCACTCTACGAGGAAGTGACTCCAATCATCCGAACGGAATCCAGAACACCGGAGGACAAGGAACGACACCTACAGGAAGTACACAAGGCCGTTGCCGAGAATGCGCAGCAAGCGAGTGCGATCCAAGGACGGCACTATAACCTGCGCCGCCGTGAATGGAAGCCGTCCATCGGCGATCTCGTCCTGCTGCGACAACATCACTTGTCAAAAGCAGTCGACGGATGTGCCGCCAAACTCGCACCTCGTTACGATGGGCCTTACAGGGTACTGACGTATACATCGCCTACAATCTTACGGCTGCAGAATGTTAAGACGAAGCAACGACGCAACGCCGGATTGAATGACCTGAAGGCGTACTTCGAAGGAGAACCCACCAGCGAAGGTCAACAGGTATCTGGGGGGCAAGGGGGGATTTAAAATAAGCAGATAGGCAGGTTTAGATATTAAGACATAGACGTAGGCTTTAGACGCACCACGTTAGGTAGGGACCTTTTACCTTGGCACCCACTAGGATCTATCAGGTGAACATTCCTGAAGTAACTCTTTTGAAATTTATAGCCTCGAACCGGACCGCGACTGGTTCCCACCTGAGCAGCGGCCGGCGGATGAGAGCATATTGGACATCATGTTCGAGGGGAGGGACATGGAAGGCATGCCACCACTGGTACCGCAGCCTGGGACCATCAGCACCGACTCTACCGAAACCGATGTGTGGTTCCCGGATTTAATGGCGCCTGGTACCGAGGAGCAACCCGCCGACGACCAAAACAACGTTATGGAAACAGAGGAGTGGTTTCCAGACTTTAATGATTTGCTCGCAGCCCAAGGGTTTGCGGGTCACTGCCTCGCCGGTGTCCCCAAAACCCCAAGTTCGGAATCTTACCCCGAGGAGTTGGGCCGTTACAGTCCAATAAGTGAGTCAAGCAGCATGGGCATACCACCCGCGCCGCCTATCACCAAGACGGAGTCGGGCGGGCCGCCCGAGGAAGAAGGACCCACAACAAGCCTTGTGCAATGGGAGACAATGTGCAAGGGATGTGCAAGGGCTTGTGCGATGGGAGACGGGCCGGTCTTCCCACCAGCACGCATTTGGCGTGTCCTCACACTGCCTCCCCTAAAGGGAATACTAAAAGGAGAGAGCGTGTACATGAAGGTGCGGGCCGGACCGTTCCCATCGTCCTCTGAGGAGGAGTCGGAGGAGGATTCGGTGTGGCCACCCGCGCGTCCCGTCATTGATCACCGGGCGGAAGTCGGAGGAGGGGGTGTGACGACGCATAAGCGCATCACAATAGTTTTTTAGTTTTAAGACAAAATATTTGAATAAAATACCTTTAAGTTTATAATACCCCATAGTATTGCGTATAATGGGTAGCAAAATGTGGACAGTTAGACTTAAGCAAGCAAACGCATGTGTAACGGCGTCTGGACAAATTTCGAGCAACGCGTGTGTAACGGCGCCCGAAAATTCCAGAAGCAGACCGAGGCGAGCGAAAGCAGACGAGCAGCGCGAAGCGAGCAAAGGCAGACGAGCAGCGCGAAGCGAGCAAAGGCAGACGAGCAGCGCGAAACGAGCAGAGCATGCAGGCAGCACTAAGCCGACGCAGCAGAGACGCACGAACGGATCGATGCAGGCGACAAGTCGCGAGCCGAACTAGGCAAAGCTACAAGTCGCGTGCCGATCTAGGCATGCAGGGCGCCAGGCTAGGCAAAACGACAAGTTCGCAAGCAAAGCGACACGAGCCGAAGCATGATCAGCCGAGCATAGGCAGCGACCGCGGGCAGCGCCGCCCAGACAGCGGCCGCGGGCAGCGCCGGGCAGCAGCGGACGAAAAGCGTCGAAATCGAGGCTGCAAAATTAGGCCACGGGACAGAAATGCAAGGCGCTTGAACGAGGCCGGACAAGGCTGCTCCTGAAAATAAAAATAGAAAGCGAAAAGTGACAAAGTATTTACAAAGTGCAAAGGACCTGAGCAGGAACATTTAAAAAGGACGTCTAGGACAATGGACAAGGACTCCCCAGAAGCAAAGGCGAGGTAAGCAGTGCTACGAAGTAAAAGAAAAGCAAAGCCAAGAAAAGCGACGTATGGTGCAAAGTAGGCAGGGACACAGCGAGGCAGGGACAGTTTAGTGAAAACAAATGTAATAGAATAAGAAAACGGAATGTGTGAAGAAAAAATATAAAAATTTAATAAAACAAATGCGTAGGCATTTTTAAACGAAACTCGCGGTCAATATTTCGGTAATTTTCCTTTCGTCGACGTGCTTGCAGGAAATTTCGCGTGTGTGCCCGTATGAGTCTGTGTGCTGTGAGTGATCGCTAGTTGACAAGCGAATACGCGAACTTGTGTTGCGATGCGACTTGTGGGAGCACAGGCCAGAGTATTTGCGGTCACGGGCGTCCCGTAACGGCGGAAACGACCCAGTCGTGCGCGTAAGTGAACGTTAGCTGACAAGCGGGTACAAGAGCGTGTTCTAACGGGCTGCGGTGTGGTGCAATACACCATCGAGCGACCTGTGGGAACACAAGCGAAAGTACCTGCGGTCACGGGCGTTCCGTACGACGAACGGTCAGCCGCAGGTCGTGTCGTGAGTGAACGATAGTTGACACGGAGTACAAGAGCGTGCTTTCACAAGTGTGGCGTGGTGCAATACACCACTGAGCGATTTTGTGAGAGTGCAGGTGACAGTACCCGCAGTCACGAGCGTTCCCCCACGGCCTGCAGCCGACCAGGTGCACAGCGAAAACACGCGGCCAAAGTGTCAGGCACGGTGAAAATACCCTTCTGCGCAGTTCGCAAGTCCACGTGGAATACGTGCACCGCGTGTACGCGTGAAAGGGGCATGTTCATTGTGCCCAACACCAGTCTCAGTTCTTTCTGATCTGCCAGTGACCTCTTCTCTCTCGTTCTAAACGTCTTGGTAGTCCTAGTCATTTATAAATTTTGCTGTAAAGACCCTGGCTAGACTGAGAGTTGTACCCTAGCCCGAGAAATCATCTTTACAATGTATAGGAAAGCTTGCGAAGGTTCTAGGCCAGAGAATGCTATAGGCATCATTCTTTGGATTAAATTGGGCGCTATTTTTAAGCCGTATGTCAGTTGCGTGAAGCGATATGAGCCATTGCTGGTTGAAAATAACGTTATATTTCTAGAATCTTAATCAAGTTCTATTTGATGAAAGCCAGACATTAAAAGTCCAGAAATGAGAATTATTTTGCTCTTCCTAATTGATCGAGTACATCGTCTGTCCTAGGGAGCGGGAATTTATCGGACAGTAGTAATACCCTTCGACTATTGAAAATGGTCAAAAAAGGGTATACTAACTTTGTGCAATGTATGTAACAGGCATAAGGAGGCGTGGCAGACCCCATAAAGTATATATATTCTTGCTCAGGATCACTAGCCGAGTCGATTGAGACATGTCCGTCTGTCTATCCGTCTGTATGAGACAACAGATCTCCGCTATTAAAAAAGCTATAAACACCAAATTTGATATGGAGGTTTCTATATATAATAGAAAGATAAAGTTTATTTCAAATGTTTGATGCCACGCCCACCGCCCCCTCAAATCGGTAATTTACGATTATTAAGCAAAGTATTAAAATTATAAAGTTCTACTTTTGTATGTTTTATGCTTAATGCCATATGAACAAATTTTTCAAATTACAATTCGATCGGACCAATAACACAGAAGTTATTCAAGTCAACGTTTTCAATACAAATGTTCGAGCAGCAGCCGGCGCGTAGCTTTGCCGACGTCGACGTTGCGTCTTGTCGCTTTACTCATCACGCGCATTGCTGTGTGAGTGCGAACAAGAAAGCTTTATGTTCTAGAACATTTTTTGCAGAATTCTCTGTTTGAAATTATGAGTGTGGTTACACGTTTGAAACAGATTTAGAATATTGGGAGAAGGGTATTTTACTGTCGAGCGCTCGACTGTAGCCACTTCCACTTGTTATACCCTTCAACCATTGAAAATGGTCAAAAAAGGGTATACTAACTTTGTGCAATGTATGTAACAGGCAGAAGGAGACATCTCCGACCCCATAAAGTGTATATATTCTTGATCAGTATCAACAGCCGAGTCGATATTGCCATGTCCGTCTGTCCGTCTGTCAGTCTGTCCGTCTGTCTGTCCGTTCGTTCGTGTGATCACCTGGATCTCAGCTATTATAAAAGCTAGAGCTACCACATTTTGTGACAATATGTGTTATAGCTGCACGCTTATCAAGTTTATTTTAGATTTTTGCCACGCTTCCACCCGCCCCTATAAATTTAAAAAAATTGACTACAGCTGCAATATTAGCTCTACAGCAACAGTTTTTAATATACGTTATAAGTACCATCTTGCGGACGTTTCGTAAGAATGTCAGTTAGATTGGACGATAAATATGGAAATAGAAGTGCCATGTGACCACGTGTTTTGTCTGTTTTATTATGTTAGATATGCAAGATATGCAGGTTCAACTCCGGCGGCAAGAATTTTTTTTCAATTATATGTACCAACATTATTTGCACTGATCATGATTGCAATTTTATAGTTTATGCAAAGAAGATGCAGTGGCTGAGTGGATGTGGTCGTTGACTGTGAAGCGAAAGGGTACGGGTTCGAATCCTACTCGGTCCGATTCTAGTGAATTTTCTGAAATTTACTTTTTTTCAAAAACTTAAAATATTTTAAGTTTAATATTAAATGCATTTGATTAAAAAGAATTTTATGGGAAGTGTGTTGGTATTAGTTTTTGTCCGGTACGACAAACTGAATTGTCTCATAATGCAACTTTGCCGGTCCAAGTAATAATGTGCTAATGGCGGAGTGGTTATAGTTGCAAACTGCATATTACAATCTTTTTGAGGTCCAAGGTTCGAATCCTCTCAGGGGCATACATTTTTGTTTGTCTTTTCTTCTGTCTTTATACCCTTCGACCATTGAAAATGGTCAAAAAAGGGTATACTAACTTTGTGCAATGTATGTAACAGGCATAAGGAGGCGTGGCAGACCCCATAAAGTATATATATTCTTGCTGAGGATCACTAGCCGAGTCGATTGAGCCATGTCCGTCTGTCTGTCCGTCTGTCTGTCCGTCTGTCCATCTGTCCGTCTGTCCGGCTGTCCGTCTGTCTGTTTGAGACAACGGATCTTAGCTATTAAAAGAGCTAGAGACACCAAATTTGGCATGGAGGTTCCCATATTTCCCAAGCAGATGAAGTTTAATTCAAATATTTGATGCCACGCCCACCGCCCCCGCTAATCGGTAATTTGTGATTATTAAGCAAAGTATTCCACTTATAAAGTTCTGCTTTGGTATGTATAAAGCTGAATGCAATATGAACGAATTCTCCAAATCCAAATCCGATCGGATCAATAACACAGGAGTTATTCTAGTCATCGTTTTCAATACAAATGTACGAGCAGCAGCCTGCGCGCTGCTTTGAGCAATTGACCTCGACGTTACGTTGTGTCGCTTTACTCTTTACGCGCGTCGCTGTATGAGTGCGAGCGAGTAAGCTATATGTAGTGTAGTTACACATTTATAACAGATTTAGAAAATTGGGAGAAGGGTATCTTACTGTCGAGCGCTCGACTGTAGCCATATCCACTTGTTATTTTTATTTTTTTTAGCATTATGCTTCATCTTCTTTTAAAATCGATGATAACGATAGAGCGAGTTAAATAAACAAATTTGAGACTGTGAGATGTGTTTTTTCGCAGAGTTGTAGCGGGTATACCACAGTCGGGCGCGCTCGACTGTAGCCTTTCCGACTTGTTGTACTTGGGACTATATTTCTTATATGTGACTGTGAGGGTTTCTGTAGTTTTTGATATAAACCGGCTCATTGTCTTTCAATCTCAATTTTTGATTATAAAAATTATTTTTTGTAATTGATTCGTTTTCAAGTCCAAATACATCACTGTATTGGATGCATAATTATACCCTTCAACCATTTAAAATGGTCAAAAAATGTATGTAACAGGCATAAGGACGCGTGGCAGACCCTATAAAGTATATATATTCTTGCTCAGGATCACTAGCCGAGTCGATTGAGCCATGTCCGTCTGTCTGTTGTCTGTCCGTCTGACCGTCTGTCCGTCTGACCGTCTGTCCGTCTGTTTATTTGAGACAACGGATCTCTGCTATTAAAAGAGGTAGAGACACCAAATTTGGCATGGAGGTTCCTATGTTTCCCAAGCAGATGAAGTTTATTTCAAAAGTGGGCGTGGCATCCCACCGCCTCCGCAAATCGGGAATTTACGATTATTAAGCAAAATTTTGTTCCTACAGTTGTGCTTTGGTATGCATAATGCCATATAAATATATTCTCTAAATTACAATCCGATCGGACTAATAACACAGGAGTTATTCAAGTCAATGTTTTCAGTACAAATGAACGAGCAGCAGCCGGCGCGCTAGTTTGTAAAAATTGGTAGAAGGGTATCTTACATTCGGGCGCGCTCGACTGTAGCCTATCGACTTGTTTTTTAAGTATGTTTTTGAAAAGTGGCGGAAAATTTTTGTTAAGCTTTGTCAATACATTTTCCGTTCTTTCTGTGTTATCGGATTTAATGACGTTGTAATTTTCTAATGATTCGTATTCTATTTTATCTAGGTTCACCATTTGATTATTTGCTGTTGTATTTAGTAATCGGACAATAGCCATCTTGGCTTTTGCTAGCATATTTGCTATAGAAATACCGGGTTGAATTTCTTGATTAGGTATTAATATATCAATATCAGACTGACTTATAGAAATTCTACGTATTACTTCAGATCTTGCTGGTAGAAGAGTTGAGTTTTTTCCAGCATTATATGTAATTGGTACATAAATCGGATATTTTAAGTTATTGGGTCTAAATATAAACCAGTCTTCATTCGTTTTGAAGTCAAGTTGGCAATTCTACTTCTTAATAAAGTTAATGCCTAGTATACCATCACATGGTATTGGAAATTTAAAATTAATAACGTGAAAATTATGTGGTATTATGAATTTTCCTGTTTGAATTTCTGTATTGATCATTCCGATGGAGTGTTCGACTCCTTGGCCTTTGCCTTGCTTATTTATCTGTTGATTATTATCAACGTTCGTGGATTTTATGACATTTTCTTTTAAGAGTGAAATGTCTGCTCCAGTGTCTATTAGGAATGTCAAGTTTTTGTTTGTTTCTACATTTGAAAAATTTGCATATATTTGAGATTGATCGAATAAACTTGTTTTGTGTATCTAAGGTCCTTGTTGGTTTTCCGAAGAGCCTTGTGTAATTCGGACATTGTTGTTATTGTTATTTGTGTTGTTATAACTTCTACCTCGATTGGAATTGTTATTACCGCGGTTACCGCTTCCTCGGTTACTTCGGTTATTGTTTCTGTTCCTGTTGTAAAATTTCCATTATTGTTTCTGCCTCTATTTGAGTTGCCATTACGGTTGCCTCTATTATAACGACAGAACAATACTGCGTCGCTTTTCCCAATTGCGTCGGTACAGCTACCAACGAACTTTGAGACAGCGTCGTTCATTGTGTTGAAAGTACCAGTTTCCATTATAAGCTTTACTTTCTCTATGGAACAATTTGTGGTCATAGCCTTGATAGCAATTTGTGTTGTATATTTATTGGCTAGACCGAGTGGAAGTCCATCACTAATATATGCACTTTCAAGAGCCTTAGTCATATGTTAAATCTCTTTCGTGTATTGGTTGGCAGTTTTATTCTTCTGTTGAAGGTTCATCAGCTTTGCTGTTATCACTTCAACTGATTCACCCTTTATGTTTCTTCAAAGACATGAAATTACCTGTGTTATTGTAGTTTCACTGCTTATCAAATTTCTCGCTGTGCCTTTTAATTTGGTTTTTAGAACCGAAATAGCTACAGATTCATGTTCTCCTTTAATTAAGATTTTCACGATCTTTTAATTCCAGGGGTAATAACATTACCTGAATTGCTAGGGGAAGAAAGCTCAGATTCAAATAATTCAATTATTTTTTTTTTTTTTTTTTTTTTTGGACGTTGAATACAATGAATGTATTAGCAAGTGGTCCAACGACACCAAGCCGATGCTTGTTGCACGCGGAACCCAGACGAAGTCCACCTCCCGCCTAACCGACCGAGAGGCTCCGTCGCATAACGGACGACACGGAAACGCGGTAAAAAATGCGAATAGACACGCGAAAGGAAATAACGCTATAAACATAGAAAACGCGGATAGAAGATAGAATATGCATGCAGTAAAAAGAATATCGAGGAAATAATATTACTAATTACGTACTAGATAGAGAAGAATTAAAGACTTCATAGCAGCAATAGAGTTAGTGCTAGCTATGACGTGTTGAAGTTTATTTTAGTCCGAACATAATACCCTGAACGGATCGTGCAGTGCATAGTTCGATCTACAATAAGGAAGAATTAGTGGAAGATAATTACGAGTACTTCTGCATGGGACAGAGAAGTAAAGCTGTCTTACAAGGGCTTCACTGTCAATGTCACCTTGCAGAAGGTTGTTAATAAATAATACCCCTAGCATGGTTCTGCGATTAGTTAGGGAAGGCAAATTTAATAATAAGAGTCTATTGTTATAGGAAGGCAGTCTTAAATTTTCATCCCAGTTAAGGCCACGTAAAGCAAAAAGTAAAAAGTTCTTTTGTACGGACTCGATGCGTTCTTTATGAATGGTGTACTGGGGACACCATACGCATGAACCGTATTCAAGAATAGGACGAACAAGTGAGATGTAGAGGGTCTTTGTAAGATAAGGATCGTCAAATTCCTTAGACCATCTCTTAATAAAGCCAAGGACACCCATGGCTTTATTGACCATATTAGAAATATGATTGGAAAACTTTAGTTTTCGGTCCAAACGGACCCCCAAATCATCAACTAGGGTAATTCTTTCCAAGACACAACCACAAAGAGAATAGGAAGTATACATTGGACTGGCTCGAGAGAATGTCATCAGCTTGCATTTAGAGCTTCAGGTTTAACAAGTGGGTAGGGCTACAGTCGAACGCCCGACAGTAGGATACCCTTCTCCCAATTTTAAAAATCCGTTACAAACGTGTAACCACACTCATAATTTCAAACAGAAATTTTGCACAAATACTTCTACTACATATAGCTTTCTCGCTCACACTCACACAGCGACGCACGTTAAGAGTGACGTCGACGTCGGCGTCAACTACTGAAAGCAGCGCGCAGGCTGCTGCTCGTGCATTTGTACTGAAAACGTTAACTCGAATAACTTCTGTGTTAGTGATCAGATCGGATTGTAATTTGGGTCATACGTCATATGGCATATAGCATTATACATACCAAAGCAGATCTTTCTAAGTTTAATACTTTGCTTAATAATCGTAAATTACCGGTTTGCGGGGGCGGTGGGCTAGGCATCAATCATTTGAAATAAACTTTGTCTGCCTATTATATATAGGAAGTACCATACCAAATTTGGTGTCTCTAGCTTTTTTAATAGCTGAGATCCGTTGTCTCATACAGACGGACAGACGGACAGACAGACGGACATGGCTCAATCGACTCGGCTAGTGATCCTGAGCTAGAATATATATACTTTACGGGGTCTGCCACGCCTCCTTATGCCTGTTACATACATTGCACAAAGTTAGTATACCCTTTTTTGACCATTTTCAATGGTCGAAGGGTATAAAAAGTTGGCACAACACCACGAATAAAAACTATCTAGGTCGGCTTGTAAGTGTGAGTGACAGTGGTCTTCTTTAAATTGATAACAAAGCTTTACATCATCTGCGTACATGAGAGTACGAGAGTTACGTATGACCAAAGGCAGGTCATTGATGAAAAGCGTAAAAAGTAGGGGGCCGAGATGACTCCCTTGAGGAACGCCAGATGTGGCATGTAGTGGAATTGAGAGGCTGTTTTTAAAGAGGACTCTTTGAGTTCTGTCAGTCAGATAGCTTACAGTCCAATTAAGTAATTTAGGTGAGAAACCTAGAAGGTCAAGCTTATGTGCCAGAAGGGAATGATTCACTGAGTCAAAGGCTTTACTGAAATCAGTATAAATGACATCACTGTAGAAACAAAATCAGCCAAAAAGAAAACAAAACCAAAACAAGAAAAGGGATGAGCGCAAGAGAGAGAAATTAACGCGCGTAAAGGGCAGAGAGCAGAGAGAGCAGAGAAAAAGATAAGTGCTGGAGCGGCAAAGTGTGAGAGCAGCTTAGGCACGCTCAAAGAATTAGGAGAGGTAAGGAGAGACAAAAATTAGCGGTGACAAACAACACTAACAATTACGTCGCTTACCGAAAAGAGAATAGATAAATATAGATAAACGAAATGCACCAAACTATGCAGAACCGATGCACAAAACAGAAAAAAAAATAGAATCTAAAATTAGCAAACACAGATTAGTTTGACTAATTTACAGAAGCATACACACGCGTCGTGAACGGGCTAAAGTTAAACTTCGAGTTTAAAGTTAATTAAAGTGATAACACCGGTTGTTTTTAATAAAAAAAGCCGAAAAATCGCAGCGCAAAAAAAAAAACACGTCCGTTCACTAGGAAATGAAATGCTGTTATATTATTATAACAGAAAAAAACAAGACGGTAGGCTACAATCGAGCGCTCGACAGTAAGATACCCGTTTCCCACGTTTCTAAGTCCGTTACAAACGTGTAACGTGTAAATGGTCAAAAAAGGGTATTCTAACTTTGGGCAAATGTATGAAACAGGCATAAGGAGGCATGGCCGACCCCATAAAGTATATATATTCTTGCTCAGGATCACTAGCCAAGTCGACTTAGCCATGTCCGCCTGTCTGTCCGTCTGTCTGTATGATACAACAGATCTCAGCTATAAAATAAGCTAGACATATCCTCCAAAGAACAATCCGGAAGTACGTTTGTCATAGAAGTTATTCAAGTCAACGTTCTCTGTACAAATGTACGAGCAGCAGCCGGCGCGCTGCTTTAAGCATTTGACGTCGACGTCGACTTTGTGTCAAGTCGCTATACTCTTTACGCGCGTCGCTGTGTGAGTGCGAGCGAGTAAGCTATATGTAGGGAAGTATTTGTGCAGAATTTCTGTTTCAGTTTAGTTACACGTTTGTAACGGATATAGTTGTTGCCTTACCGACTTGTTTTCTCTAATCTTGTCTCAAGATACCATGGATCTCCAGTCATGATTCCCCGAATCTAGACTGTGCTCGCTGTAATATATCGATGTTACTTCTCAATGCATTGCCCCATTGCCCGGAGCCATAGGTCCATATGGGTTTTAGAATGGAGTTATACAAAAGGACTTTGTACTCCAGTCTTAGGGGAGAGCGAACCTTTATAAGGCAATGTAGATCCTTTGCTTTCTGTCTCAGATACGTCGTCTTGGTCTATGTATTTCTGCCAGGTGAGACGCTTGTCCAAGTTCCTAACCAAGGACGATCAGCTTTGGTTGTTTAGGGTAAACGTATCCTGATTGCATTTTCGTTTCTTTACCCGTATGCGCCAATCTGCAAGCGACATTGTTAATTGCATGCTAGTTGCATCGTAGCTTTTACTAGACATCTGGATCGACTCAGTATTGCGGTGTCATCAGCGAATGTGGATATGGTTAGCTGGTAGTTTGTTGGGAAGTCCACCGTGTATAGGCTATATAGAATTGGACCCAGAATATTTCTTTAGCACTCCAATTACTATAGGGCAGTCGCTTGAAGTGCTTAAGCTGTATATAACTGCGAACACTTTGGAATAGGTAAGACTTTAGAAGTTTATGTCAGTTATAAGGCTTCAACGTCTTAGAATAAAGCTGTAGAATATTCCCGATGTTCAAAAGCAATTGTGATGGTTAAACTGCAAAATAGCTCCATGTTTTGCCTGAAATTCAAATTGGTGGGATGGGAGTGTGTTGAGTGTTTTAAGGTGGGGACTGATTCCTAGGGCATCCATTTTTTAGATAATTTGGGCTTATTGAGTCGAATACAGTTCATTTTCAAGTTTTCAGTTGCTCTTTAATGACTTTTATTATTTCGCTTGGCCGGAATTCTATGTGCTAAGTCAGTTGCAGTTAGGACTGGGAAAGTTATTGAATTAGTGGCTGGATTTGGTTGAAATACTTTTCTGAAATGATCAGCGAAGGCTCTTGCTCTGTCCATGGCACTACAAGCCCAATTTTATAATGATGAAAAAAAACTTCAAATAACACAAGTGGGTAGGGTTACAGTCGAGCGCTCGGCAGTAAGATACCCTTCTCCTAATTATTCTCATATTTTTACTCATAATTTTAAACAGAAATTCTGCACTAATACTTTTACTACATATAGCTTTCTTGCTCGCACTCATACAGCGACGCACTTGAAGAATGTCGTTGACGTCTGAGTCAACTGCTCATAGCAGAACGCAGGCTGCTGAGAACGTTGACTTGAATAACTTCTGTGTTATTGGTCCGATCGGATTGTAATTTTGAGGATACGTTCATGTTGCATTCAGCTTTGTACATTACGAACTTCATATGTTCAATACTTTGCTAAATAATCGAAAATTACCGAGTTGCGGGGGCGGTGGGCGTGGCATCAAACATTTAACATAAACTTGTTCTGCCCCGGATATATAGGAACCCACATACCAAATTTGGTCTCTCTAGCTCTTTTAATAGCTGAGATCTGTTGTCTCAAACAGACAGACAGACGGACATGGCTCAATCGACTCAGCTAGTGATCCTGAGCAAGAATATATGTACTTTATGGGGTCTGCCACGCCTCCTAATGCATGTTACATACATTTTGCTCATTTAACCATTTAAAATGTTCGGTACGAGCAACTGTGTTGAGCAGTTGCCGTCGACGTCAGTTAGTAATTTCTGCTTCGGTATGTATACAGCTGAGTTCAAATTAAATTATCTAAAATACAATTCTATCGGACAAATAACATGTATGCATATGATGTAATGCTCTATTTTCAATTTAAAGACGGCTTTCTTCAATCTTCCTTTCAAGCCGACCTGAATAGTTTTAACGAAATTAAAGAAAACAAGTGGATATGGCTACAGTCGAACGCCCGACAGTAAGATACCCTTCTCCCAATTTTTAAAATCCGTTACAAACGTGTAACCACACTCATAATTTCAAACAGAAATTTTGCACAAATACTTCTACTGCATATAGCTTTCTCGCTCACACTCACACAGCGACGCACGTTAAGAGTGACGTCGACGTCGTCGTCAACTACTGAAAGCAGCGCGCAGGCTGCTGCTCGCACATTTGTACTGAAAACGTTGACTTGAATAACTTCTGTGTTATCGGTCCGATCGGATTGTATTTTGGAGAATATATTCATATGACATTTAGCATTATACATACCAAAGCAGAACTTTCTAAGTTTAATACTTTGCTTAATAATCGTAAATTTATATGTTCAATACTTTGCTTAATAATCGTAAATTACCGATTTGCGGGGGCGGTGGGCGTAGCGTAAAACATTTGACATAAACTTGTTCTGCCCCGGATATACAGGAACATTCATACCAAATTTGGTGTCTCTAGCTCTTTTAATAGCTGTGATCTGTTGTCTCAAACAAACAGACAGACAGACGGACAGACGGACAGGGGGACAGACAGACGGACATGTTTCAATCGACTCGGCTTGTGATCCTGAGTAAGAATTCATATACCTTATGGGGTCTGTCACGCCTCCTTATGCCTGTTACAAACATTGCACAAAGTTAGTATACGCTTTTTTGACCATTTTCAATGATCGAAGGGTATAATGAGCACAAGAAAGACGAATGTTATTCATTTATACTTAGGTATTACTTAATTAGATTATTTGATGAAATTGAAGTTGAATTTATATTATAGGAACTTTTGAATATATTTGGCTAAAAATTTCAATCGAAATAGGATTAATATTTGTTCTCAATATGTTACATATAAAATTGTTTTCAAATCAGAATACAAGTTTCATTATTTGAAAATACAAAAGAACAATTAGAACGGTACTTCTTATTTTACTAAGCAAACAATTGAAAAATGGGAGATAATGAAGAAAAGAAGGATGCTGATGAAGTAATTAATTTACAAATAACAAATTTTTAATTACTAATTAATATTATATTTTAGTCCGATAACCGCCGAGAATTTTTCTGGAACTATGTAGGGAAGACAATGCGATTAAAACTAGAAAAGTGGACAAAAATGATAACGACTACCGAATTCAGAGTAAGTTTTTCTTAGAGCAGTTAAACAGTTCACTTCTAAAATATTTAATTAAAAGAAATGCAATGAAGGCTATTGTTTTCATCTGCCTATTATATATAGGAACTTCCATACCATAAAATATTCCCGATGTTCAAAAGCAAGTGTGATGCGGTTACCCTGCAAAAAGCTCCATGTTTTGCCTGAAATCCAAATTGGTGGGATGGGAGTGTGTTGAGTGTTTTAAGGTGGGGACTGATTCCTAGGGCATCCATTTGTTTAGATAATTTGGGCTTATTGAGTCGAATACATTTTCAATTTCATTTTCAAGTTTTCAGTTGCTCTTTAATGACTTCCATTATTTCGCTTGACCGGAATTCTATGTACTAAGTCAGTTTCAGTTAGGACTGGAAAAGTTATTGAATTAGTGGCTGGATTTGGTTGAAATACTTTACTGAAATGATCAGCGAAGGCTCTTGCTCTGTCCATGGCACGACAAGCCCAATTTTATAATGATAAAAAAAACTTCAAATAAAGAAAACAAGTGGGTAGGGCTACAGTCGAGTGCTCGACAGTAAGATACCCTTCTCCCAATTATTCTCATAATTTTACTCATAATTTTAAACAGAAATTCTGCACTAATACTTTTACCTCATTAGCTTTCTCGCTCGCACTCACTGAGCGACGCACTTAAAGAATGACGTCGACGTCGGCGTCAACTACTTAAAGTAGAGCGCAGTCTGCTGAGAACGTTGACTTGAATAATTTCTGTGTTATAAGTCCGAACTAATTGTAATTTGGGGGATATGTTGATGTTGCATTCAGCTTAATACATACCAAAGCAGAACTTTATATGTTCGATACATTGCTTTATAATCGTAAATTACCGAGTTTCGGGGGCGGTGGCCGTGGCATCAAACATTTAACATAAACTTGTTCTGCCCCGGATATATAGGAACCTACATACCAAATTTGATCTCTCTAGCTCTTTTAATAGCTGAGATCTGTTTTCTGAAACAGACAGACGGACAGACAGACGGACATGGCTCAATCGACTCAGCTAGTGATCCTGAGCAAGAATACATGTACTTTATGGGGTCTGCCACGCCTCCTTATGCCTGTTACATACATTTTGCACAAAGTTAGCAAACCCCTTTTTGACCATTTACACGTTACACGTTTGTAACGGACTTAGAAAAGTGGGAAAAGGGTATCTTACTGTCGAGCGCTCGACTGTAGCCTACCGTCTTGTTTTTTTCTCTTATAATTGAATTATTTGAGACGCGCTGCTTTAAGCATTTGACGTCGACGTCGACTTTGTGTCAAGTCGCTATACTCTTTACGCGCGTCGCTGTGTGAGTGCGAGCGAGTAAGCTATATGTAGGGAAGTATTTGTGCAGAATTTCTGTTTCAGTTTAGTTACACGTTTGTAACGGATATAGAAAGGTGGCTATGGGAACTTACGGTCGAGCGCGCTCGACTGTTGCCTTACCGACTTGTTTTCTCTTGTATTGTCTCAAGATACCATGGATCTCCAGTCATAATTCCCAGAATCTAGACTGTGCTCGCTTTAATATGTCGATGTTACTTCTCAATGCATTGCCCCAATGCTCGGAGCCATAGGTCCATATGGGTTTTAGAATGGAGTTATACAAAAGGACTTTGTACTCCAGTCTTAGGGGAGAGCGAACCTTTATAAGGCAATGTAGATCCTTTGCTTTCTGTCTCAGATACGTCGTCTTGGTCTATGTATTTCTGCCAGGTGAGACGCTTGTCCAAGTTTGTTATGTCATCGGCTTGTCCGCTTGTGGTTCCTAACCAAGGACGGGCAGCTTTGGTTGTTTAGGGTATCCTGATTGCATTTTCGTTTCTTTACCCGTATGCGCCAATCTGCAAGCGACATTGTAAATTGCATGCTAGTTGCATCGTAGCTTTTACTAGGCATCTGGATCGACTCAGTATTGCGGTGTCATCAGCGAATGTGGATATGGTTAGCTGGTAGTCTGATGGGAAGTCCACCGTGTATAGGCTATATAGAATTGGACCCAGAACTTTTCATTAGCACTCCAACTTCTATAGGGCAGTCGCTTGAAGTGCTTAAGCTGTATATAACTGCGAACACTTTGGTATAGGGAAGACTTTAGAAGTTTATGTCAGTTATAAGTCTTCAACGTCTTAGAGTAGAGCTGTAGAATATTCCCGATGTTCAAAAGCAAGTGTGATGCGGTTACCCTGCAAAGTAGCTCCATGTTTTGCCTGAAATCCAAATTGGTGGGATGGGAATGTGTTGAGTGTTTTAAGGTGGGGACCGATTCCTAAGGAACCATTTTTATTTAGATAATTTGGGCTTATTGAGTCGAATACATTTCATTTTCAAGTTTTCAGTTGCTCTTTAATGACTTCCATTATTTCGCTTGGCCGGAATTCTATGTGCTAAGTCAGTTGCAGTTAGGACTGGGAAAGTTATTATCTTAGTGGCTGGATTTGGTTGAAATACTTTTCTGAATTGATCAGCGAAGGCTCTTGCTCTCTCCATGGCACGACAAGCCCAATTTTATAATGATAATAAAAAAAACTTAAAAAAAAGAAAACAAGTGGGTAGGGCTACAGTCGAGCGCTCGACAGTAAGATACCCTTCTCCCAATTATTCTCATAATTTTACTCATAATTTTAAACAGAAATTCTGCACTAATACTTTTACCTCATTAGCTTTCTCGCTCGCACTCACTGAGCGACGCACTTAAAGAATGACGTCGACGTCGGCGTCAACTATTTAAAGCAGAGCGCAGTCTGCTGAGAACGTTGACTTGAATAATTTCTGTGTTATAAGTCCGATCTGATTGTAATTTGGGGGATATGTTGATGTTGCATTCAGCTTAATACACACCAAAGCAGAACTTTATATGTTCGATACTTTGCTTTATAATCGTAAATTACCGAGTTTCGGGAGCGGTGGGCGTGGCATCAAACATTTAACATAAACTTGTTCTGCCCCGGATATATAGGAACCTACATACCAAATTTGATCTCTCTAGCTCTTTTAATAGCTGAGATCTGTTTTCTCAAACAGACAGACGGACAGACAGACGGACATGGCTCAATCGACTTAGCTAGTGATCCTGAGCTAGAATATATGTACTTTATGGGGTCTGCCACGCCTCCTAATGCATGTTACATACATTTTGCTCATTTAACCATTTAAAATGTTCGGTACGAGCAACTGTGTTGAGCAGTTGCCGTCGACGTCAGTTAGTAATTTCTGCTTCGGTATGTATACAGCTGAGTTCAAATTAAATTATCTAAAATACAATTCTATCGGACAAATAACATGTATGCATATGATGTAATGCTCTATTTTCAATTTAAAGACGGCTTTCTTCAATCTTCCTTTCAAGCCGACCTGAATAGTTTTAACGAAATTAAAGAAAACAAGTGGATATGGCTACAGTCGAACGCCCGACAGTAAGATACCCTTCTCCCAATTTTTAAAATCCGTTACAAACGTGTAACCACACTCATAATTTCAAACAGAAATTTTGCACAAATACTTCTACTGCATATAGCTTTCTCGCTCACACTCACACAGCGACGCACGTTAAGAGTGACGTCGACGTCGTCGTCAACTACTGAAAGCAGCGCGCAGGCTGCTGCTCGCACATTTGTACTGAAAACGCTGACTTGAATAACTTCTGTGTTATCGGTCCGATCGGATTGTATTTTGAAGAATATATTCATATGACATTTAGCATTATACATACCAAAGCAGAACTTTCTAAGTTTAATACTTTGCTTAATAATCGTAAATTTATATGTTCAATACTTTGCTTAATAATCGTAAATTACCGATTTGCGGGGGCGGTGGGCGTAGCGTAAAACATTTGACATAAACTTGTTCTGCCCCGGATATACAGGAACATTCATACCAAATTTGGTGTCTCTAGCTCTTTTAATAGCTGAGATCTGTTGTCTCAAACAAACAGACAGACAGACGGACAGACGGACAGGGGGACAGACAGACGGACATGTTTCAATCGACTCGGCTTGTGATCCTGAGTAAGAATTCATATACCTTATGGGGTCTGTCACGCCTCCTTATGCCTGTTACAAACATTGCACAAAGTTAGTATACGCTTTTTTGACCATTTTCAATGATCGAAGGGTATAATGAGCACAAGAAAGACGAATGTTATTCATTTATACTTAGGTATTACTTAATTAGATTATTTGATGAAATTGAAGTTGAATTCATATGATAGGAACTTTTGAATATATTTGGCTAAAAATTTCAATCGAAATAGGATTAATATTTGTTCTCAATATGTTACATATAAAATTGTTTTCAAATCAGAATACAAGTTTCATTATTTGAAAATACAAAAGAACAATTAGAACGGTACTTCTTATTTTACTAAGCAAACAATTGAAAAATGGGAGATAATGAAGAAAAGAAGGATGCTGATGAAGTAATTAATTTACAAATAACAAATTTTTAATTACTAATTAATATTATATTTTAGTCCGATAACCGCCGAGAATTTTTCTGGAACTATGTAGGGAAGACAATGCGATTAAAACTAGAAAAGTGGACAAAAATGATAACGACTACCGAATTCAGAGTAAGTTTTTCTTAGAGCAGTTAAACAGTTCACTTCTAAAATATTTAATTAAAAGAAATGCAATGAAGGCTATTGTTTTCATCTGCCTATTATATATAGGAACTTCCATACCATAAAATATTCCCGATGTTCAAAAGCAAGTGTGATGCGGTTACCCTGCAAAAAAGCTCCATGTTTTGCCTGAAATCCAAATTGGTGGGATGGGAGTGTGTTGAGTGTTTTAAGGTGGGGACTGATTCCTAGGGCATCCATTTGTTTAGATAATTTGGGCTTATTGAGTCGAATACATTTTCAATTTCATTTTCAAGTTTTCAGTTGCTCTTTAATGACTTCCATTATTTCGCTTGACCGGAATTCTATGTACTAAGTCAGTTTCAGTTAGGACTGGAAAAGTTATTGAATTAGTGGCTGGATTTGGTTGAAATACTTTACTGAAATGATCAGCGAAGGCTCTTGCTCTGTCCATGGCACGACAAGCCCAATTTTATAATGATAAAAAAAAAACTTCAAATAAAGAAAACAAGTGGGTAGGGCTACAGTCGAGTGCTCGACAGTAAGATACCCTTCTCCCAATTATTCTCATAATTTTACTCATAATTTTAAACAGAAATTCTGCACTAATACTTTTACCTCATTAGCTTTCTCGCTCGCACTCACTGAGCGACGCACTTAAAGAATGACGTCGACGTCGGCGTCAACTATTTAAAGCAGAGCGCAGTCTGCTGAGAACGTTGACTTGAATAATTTCTGTGTTATAAGTCCGAACTAATTGTAATTTGGGGGATATGTTGATGTTGCATTCAGCTTAATACATACCAAAGCAGAACTTTATATGTTCGATACATTGCTTTATAATCGTAAATTACCGAGTTTCGGGGGCGGTGGCCGTGGCATCAAACATTTAACATAAACTTGTTCTGCCCCGGATATATAGGAACCTACATACCAAATTTGATCTCTCTAGCTCTTTTAATAGCTGAGATCTGTTTTCTGAAACAGACAGACGGACAGACAGACGGCCATGGCTCAATCGACTCAGCTAGTGATCCTGAGCAAGAATACATGTACTTTATGGGGTCTGCCACGCCTCCTTATGCCTGTTACATACATTTTGCACAAAGTTAGCAAACCCCTTTTTGACCATTTACACGTTACACGTTTGTAACGGACTTAGAAAAGTGGGAAAAGGGTATCTTACTGTCGAGCGCTCGACTGTAGCCTACCGTCTTGTTTTTTTCTCTTATAATTGAATTATTTGAGACGCGCTGCTTTAAGCATTTGACGTCGACGTCGACTTTGTGTCAAGTCGCTATACTCTTTACGCGCGTCGCTGTGTGAGTGCGAGCGAGTAAGCTATATGTAGGGAAGTATTTGTGCAGAATTTCTGTTTCAGTTTAGTTACACGTTTGTAACGGATATAGAAAGGTGGCTATGGGAACTTACGGTCGAGCGCGCTCGACTGTTGCCTTACCGACTTGTTTTCTCTTGTATTGTCTCAAGATACCATGGATCTCCAGTCATAATTCCCAGAATCTAGACTGTGCTCGCTTTAATATGTCGATGTTACTTCTCAATGCATTGCCCCAATGCTCGGAGCCATAGGTCCATATGGGTTTTAGAATGGAGTTATACAAAAGGACTTTGTACTCCAGTCTTAGGGGGAGAGCGAACCTTTATAAGGCAATGTAGATCCTTTGCTTTCTGTCTCAGATACGTCGTCTTGGTCTATGTATTTCTGCCAGGTGAGACGCTTGTCCAAGTTTGTTATGTCATCGGCTTGTCCGCTTGTGGTTCCTAACCAAGGACGGGCAGCTTTGGTTGTTTAGGGTATCCTGATTGCATTTTCGTTTCTTTACCCGTATGCGCCAATCTGCAAGCGACATTGTAAATTGCATGCTAGTTGCATCGTAGCTTTTACTAGGCATCTGGATCGACTCAGTATTGCGGTGTCATCAGCGAATGTGGATATGGTTAGCTGGTAGTCTGATGGGAAGTCCACCGTGTATAGGCTATATAGAATTGGACCCAGAACTTTTCATTAGCACTCCAACTTCTATAGGGCAGTCGCTTGAAGTGCTTAAGCTGTATATAACTGCGAACACTTTGGTATAGGGAAGACTTTAGAAGTTTATGTCAGTTATAAGTCTTCAACGTCTTAGAGTAGAGCTGTAGAATATTCCCGATGTTCAAAAGCAAGTGTGATGCGGTTACCCTGCAAAGTAGCTCCATGTTTTGCCTGAAATCCAAATTGGTGGGATGGGAATGTGTTGAGTGTTTTAAGGTGGGGACCGATTCCTAAGGAACCATTTTTATTTAGATAATTTGGGCTTATTGAGTCGAATACATTTCATTTTCAAGTTTTCAGTTGCTCTTTAATGACTTCCATTATTTCGCTTGGCCGGAATTCTATGTGCTAAGTCAGTTGCAGTTAGGACTGGGAAAGTTATTATCTTAGTGGCTGGATTTGGTTGAAATACTTTTCTGAATTGATCAGCGAAGGCTCTTGCTCTCTCCATGGCACGACAAGCCCAATTTTATAATGATAATAAAAAAACTTAAAAAAAGAAAACAAGTGGGTAGGGCTACAGTCGAGCGCTCGACAGTAAGATACCCTTCTCCCAATTATTCTCATAATTTTACTCATAATTTTAAACAGAAATTCTGCACTAATACTTTTACCTCATTAGCTTTCTCGCTCGCACTCACTGAGCGACGCACTTAAAGAATGACGTCGACGTCGGCGTCAACTATTTAAAGCAGAGCGCAGTCTGCTGAGAACGTTGACTTGAATAATTTCTGTGTTATAAGTCCGATCTGATTGTAATTTGGGGGATATGTTGATGTTGCATTCAGCTTAATACACACCAAAGCAGAACTTTATATGTTCGATACTTTGCTTTATAATCGTAAATTACCGAGTTTCGGGAGCGGTGGGCGTGGCATCAAACATTTAACATAAACTTGTTCTGCCCCGGATATATAGGAACCTACATACCAAATTTGATCTCTCTAGCTCTTTAATAGCTGAGATCTATTTTCTCAAACAGACAGACGGACAGACAGACGGACATGGCTCAATCGACTTAGCTAGTGATCCTGAGCTAGAATATATGTACTTTATGGGGTCTGCCACGCCTCCTAATGCATGTTACATACATTTTGCTCATTTAACCATTTAAAATGTTCGGTACGAGCAACTGTGTTGAGCAGTTGCCGTCGACGTCAGTTAGTAATTTCTGCTTCGGTATTTATACAGCTGAGTTCAAATTAAATTATCTAAAATACAATTCTATCGGACAAATAACATGTATGCATATGATGTAATGCTCTATTTTCAATTTAAAGACGGCTTTCTTCAATCTTCCTTTCAAGCCGACCTGAATAGTTTTAACGAAATTAAAGAAAACAAGTGGATATGGCTACAGTCGAACGCCCGACAGTAAGATACCCTTCTCCCAATTTTTAAAATCCGTTACAAGCGTGTAACCACACTCATCATTTCAAACAGAAATTTTGCACAAATACTTCTACTACATATAGCTTTCTCGCTCACACTCACACAGCGACGCACGTTAAGAGTGACGTCGTCGTCGGCGTCAACTACTGAAAGCAGCGCGCAGGCTTCTGCTCGTACATTTGTACTGAAAACGTTGACTTGAATAACTCCTGTGTTATTGGTCCGATCGAATTGTAATTTGGAGAATATGTTTGTATGATATATAGCTTTATACATACCAAAGCAGAACTTTATAAGTTTAATAGTTTGCTTAATAATCGTAAATTACCGATTTGCGGGGGCGGTGGGCGTGGCATCAAACATTTGAAATAAACTTTGTCTGCTTGGGAAATATAGGAACCTCCATGCCAAATTTGGAGTCTCTAGCTCTTTTAATAGCTGAGATCCGTTGTCTCAAACAAACAGACGGACAGCCGGACAGACGGACAGACGGACAGACGGACAGACAGACGGACATGTCTCAATCGACTCGGCTAGTGATCCTGAGCAAGAATATATATACTTTATGGGGTCTGCCACGCCTCCTTATGCCTGTTACATACATTGCACAAAGTTAGTATACCCTTTTTTGACCATTTTCAATGGTCGAAGGGTATAACAAGTGGGTATGGCTACAGTCGAGCGCTCGACAGTAAGATTCTCTTCTCCCAATTTTCTAAATCTGTTACAAATGTGTATCCACACTCATAATTTCAAACAGAAATTTTGCACAAATACTTCTACTGCATATAGCTTTCTCGCTCGCACTCACACAGCGACGTACGTTAAGAGTGACGTCGACGTCTGCGTCAACTACTTAAAGCAGCGCGCAGGCGGCTGCTCGTACATTTGTACTTAACACGTTGACTAGAATAACTTCTGTGTTATCGGTCCGATCGGATTGTATTTTGGAGAATATATTCATATGACATTTAGCATTAAACATACCAAAGCAGAACTTTCTAAGTTTAATACTTTGCTTAATAATCGTAAATTTATATGTTCAATACTTTGCTTAATAATCGTAAATTACCGATTTGCGGGGGCGGTGGGCGTAGCGTAAAACATTTGACATAAACTTGTTCTGCCCCGGATGTACAGGAACATTCATACCAAATTTGGTGTCTCTAGCTCTTTTAATAGCTGAGATCTGTTGTCTCAAACAAACAGACAGACAGACGGACAGACGGACAGACGGACAGGCGGACAGACAGACGGATATGTCTCAATCGACTCGGCGTGTGATCCTGAGTAAGAATTCATATACCTTATGGGGTCTGTCACGCCTCCTTATGCCTGTTACAAACATTGCACAAAGTTAGTATACGCTTTTTTGACCATTTTCAATGATCGAAGGGTATAATGAGCACAAGAAAGACGAATGTTATTCATTTATACTTAGGTATTACTTAATTAGATTATTTGATGAAATTGAAGTTGAATTAATATTATAGGAACTTTTGAATATATTTGGCTAAAAATTTTAATCGAAATAGGCTTAATATTTGTTCTCAATGTGTTACATATAAAATTGTTTTCAAATCAGAATACAAGTTTCATTATTTGAAAATAAAAAAAGAACAATTAGAACGGTACTTCTTATTTTACTGAGCAAACAATTGAAAAATGGGAGATAATGAAGAAAAGAAGGATGCTGTTTAGAGGAAAACCGAATGTCCACCTTTGCACTAATTGCCAACAAAAAGTTCTTGCTTGTTCAATTGTTTATTTTAGTTAATCTTCACTTGTTGCAATTTTAATAGTCGAATTATAGAATAGACGCGTGTGTACGTGACCAGTAGATGTGTAAGAATGGTAAAGAATGTAATGATCAATGCTAGAGCAACTAGCTTTTTTAAGCATGTACATAACAGAGTCATAACAGAGTTATAACAGAGTTGCAGTCAAAACAAACAGTGGCGCGAAGCATTTACATTTAAATATAAACTAAGCATAAAGTTCGGGTTCTGCTCCCGACATACTCCCCCGTTGGAAGTGATCACTTTCAACCGATATGGTCCGAAAGAGGCAGAACTGCAAGCTTGGTTACAGCTCGCTTGATCAGGCCAACCGAGGTTTGAACCATGGCTACCCTGGGAACGCCATCATCGCCTGGTATCGTGGACTCCACCTTGCCGAGCCTCCATTTTAGCGCAGGAAGATTTTCATCCTTGAGCAGCACTAAGGAGCCAGCCTTGAGGGCCGTTCGTGAAGTTTTCCATTTGCTGCGCTCCTGAAGAATCGTCAGATATTCGGTACTCCATTTGCGCCAGAAATTTTGACGCATTTGGCATACGCGTTGCCAGCGATTGAGACGCCCTTCCTTCAAATGGGTGATGTCAGGCTCATCTATAGCTGTGAACGTAGACCCAATGAGAAAGTGTGCAGGCGTTAGAAAGCTTGAGTCGTCTGGGCTTTCTGAAATTGCATAGAGTGGGCGAGAATTAAGAATTGCCGAAATTTCATAGACTAGAGTACGAAGTTCATCGAGAGCTAAAACAGAGGACCCAGCAGCACGAAAGAAGTGATATTTGGCAGACTTGACTGCCGCCTCCCATAATCCACCAAAATGTGGAGATCGGGGCGGTATAAAGTTCCAATCAATTCCATTAGCTAGACAAACTTCCGATACAGCGCTGTTGTGCGGGTCGCTTAAGAATAATTCTCTCAGTTCAGCTAATTCGTTTTTAGCGCCAACGAAGTTTGTTCCGTTGTCTGTCCAGATAACGCGTGGTTTGCCCCTGATACTTATAAAGCGTCTCAGAGCAGCAATAAATGATGCTGTCGTTAGGTCCTTGACGACTTCGAGATGAGTAGCTTTAGTACTGAAGCAGATAAAAATGGATATGTAGCACTTTTCAGGTGCCTTATTCCTGGTCTCTGGCTTGTAAAGAAAAGGTCCACAGTAATCGATTCCTGTTGTGTGGAACGCTGGATTTGGACGAACGCGATCTGCTGGCAGCCTGCCCATAATATGCTCGGCATATCGTGGCTTCAGGCGAAAGCATCTCAAGCACTTATTGATGACGCTGGCCACAGTTTTGATTCCTCCAATTGGCCAATATGCCTGCCTTATTGTTGCGAGAAGACTTCTTGGGCCTGCATGCAGCAACTTTTGGTGATAATGCACGATGATTGCATTTGTGACCGGGTGCCCTTTAGGAAGCAAAATAGGATGACGCGTCGTAATCCAGTTGCGAATTGTGTAGCCTGCCTCCAACTCTGATGAGTCCATTTCCGTCGATGAATGGGTAGAGAGAAAGCAAATTGCTTTTGGCTGGAAGCGACTTCTTTGAGGAAAGCATCGCATAGTCTATGGCAAAGGCGACTTCTTGTATGTTTTTAACAAAGAGATATGTGCCCATGCGCAGATCCTCGACGGTCAAATTGAGCGTAGCTGGAGTGCATTTCTTCGATAAAGTGAGCCAAAATTTGCGAACATAAGCAAAAATTCGTTGCAAAGAAGTGAACGAGTTTTGATATTTGCAAAAACTGGTTAAATCGTATTTTGTTGTGGTGATCAGCACCTTGCGACGGCGTTCTGGCAAGTCGACATCTGGCAGCACGTTTGTAGGCCACTTGGATTTGGGCTCGTTAAGAAACTGAGGACCATGTTTCCACAGCTTGTCATTCATCAATTCCTTTGGTGTGCAGCCTCGAGATAGTATGTCAGATGGGTTACAGGCTGTTGGCACGTGATGCCAAGTCATTTCCTGAGTTAACTCCTGTATTCTACTGACGCGATTTGAAACAAATACGTTGAATTCCGATGGCGATGATCGAATCCATGAGAGCGTTATTGTAGAGTCGGACCAGCAATGGTATTCACATTGAAATGGAACAATGCGAGCGAGATTAGCGACCAATTCAGCTAGAACCAATGCAGCTGACAATTCCAACTTTGGTATCGTAAGAGTTTTCAAAGGGGCGACTCTAGATTTTGAGCATAAAAGATGTGTTGATATTGAGTCCTGTGATTCCGAACGAAGGTAAATACAAGCGCCGTATGCCAGGCTGCTTGCATCACAAAATGCATGAATTTGAAATGATGCTGCAGGCATCATCGCGTACCGTGGAAATTTGAGTGCACTGACAATGGAAAGTTGAGAGAAAAGCTGGCTCCATGCTGATTGTAGCTCTGCTGGCATTGCGTCGTCCCAGTTGAGTTTATGTTTCCATAATGTTTGGATAAATATTTTGGCCTTTGTAATGATAGGCGCAATTAAGCCAAGCGGATCGTAAGTTCTGGCGACTGTGGATAGAACAGCGCGCTTGGTGGCTGGTCCATCCGGCAAAATTTTTGAAAAATTGAATAAGAAGTTGTCAGAACTGACGTTCCATACCAGCCCCAAGGCTTTCGCGATTCCATTTCGATCATCAAATGTTAGCAGCTTCTCCTTATCCACTTCGAGTTCACCATCGAGCACGGCTGATTCATTAGAGCACCATTTGCGAATGGGGAATTGGCCACGGCTGAGCAGCCCCTTGACCTGGCGTTTAATTTCCACTACGTCTTCAATGCTGTCTCCACCAGACATAAGGTCGTCTACGTAGAAGTCTCTCTGAACGATCCTCGAGCCAATAGGGAACGTTTCCTCCTCATCAAGTGCTAGCTGATGCATAGTCCTTATTGCCAGAAACGCTGCGGATTTGGTACCATATGTGAGTGTGTCCAATTTGTATGCTTTTATGTCATCTTCTGAGTTATCGCGCCATAAAATTATCTGTAAGTATTCATCAGGATGAGAAACTTTGACACATCTGTACATTTTGCATATATCTCCGCATAGAGCTATTTTGAAAAATCGAAATCTGAGCAATGTGGTGAATATTGTGGCTTGAATTGTGGGTCCCGCCAGCAATAGATCATTCAGAGAGTAGCCAGAGGTCGATTTTGCCGATCCATCGAAGACAACCCGAAGTTTTGTAGTTGTGCTATCGAGCTTCTGGACGCAGTGGTGCGGCAAGTAAAATTTGGGTGCCTTGCACTTATCAGAAACAAGAGACATGTGACCTAAGCTGAGGTATTCTTGAATAAATGCAGCGTATTGCGATTTGATGTTGGGATCCTTGGCCAGCTTTGTCTCCAAGCCCCTGAATCTGCGCAAAGCACGATGGTAAGAATTTCCGAGCATGCAAACATCTGTTTTAAATGGAAGCTTGACCGAGTATTGTCCATTTTCAAGACGAGTGTGATTTTGCTTGAAGAAATCCTCACAAAAAGAGTCCTCTTCAGACATCGAAGCTGAAGAAGCATAGTTTTCGATCTCCCAAAACCGTTTGACTAAATCCTCGAGCGAAGAGTCTTGAATTTGTTGAGTTGTCGCCTTGGTAAGAGAAACTAGCGATGAACGTTTAATGTTTGAATGTGAGATTCCGCCAGATACCGTCCAACCCAGTTTGGTTTCCTGCAGAATCAGTTTGCTGTCCAAAATGCGTATTTGCCCAGTGCAAATTAAGTCGAAGAACAGGCCTGCTCCGATGAGCAAGTCGATGCGTTGAGATTTGTGAAAATTCGGATCAGCAAGAATGACGTTGGCAGGTATCTGGAAAGTACTTTTGTTGAAATCATGTTGCGGCTGGTAGTCCGTGATGGTTCGTGTCACGACGGCTACAAATGAGGCTCCATAGCCAGCGTTTTGCGACTTGACAACGATGTCTACTGCCTTATCAGAATCTAGCGCAGATTCTCCGATTCCCGAGATTGCTACATGTGATCGACGAGTTTTTAGCTGTAGTTGATTTGCGAAACGAGTAGTGATAAAATTCAGCTGAGAAGCAGAATCTAAAATTGCACGGCATTGAATGTGCTCTCCAAAACGATTTTGCACCAAAACTATGGCCGTAGCCAGCAACACGTAGTCATCAGGCATATCATTTGAGGCTTGGTGTGGAGGGCATGAAACCGAACTAGATATTAGCGAGGATGAGGCCTGACTTGAATCTGCCAGGGAGGAGCT
Source organism: Zaprionus tsacasi (assembly GCA_018904105.1). Taxonomy (NCBI): domain Eukaryota; kingdom Metazoa; phylum Arthropoda; class Insecta; order Diptera; family Drosophilidae; genus Zaprionus; species Zaprionus tsacasi. The sequence continues at coordinate 190,332 of JAEIFR010000563.1, forward strand.
GGGTGCAGAGTTGGCTGATATATGCAAGAGCGTGTGATGCCTCAATTGACACTGTCTGCAGCTACCTGATCTGCACTGTTGCAGCGTGTGCCCCTTGCGCAAACAATTTAAGCATAAGTGCATTTTCTTAGCTTCCTTATAGCGCAAATTGGGCGAGAGGTTCAAAAATCGAGTACATTTTGAAATATAATGCTCCCCAGAATCACAAAATACGCATGTTGCCTTTGTGTTCGATGTTGAGGACGAAGACAAAGTGATAAGAGAGTTTTTCGTAGATTTATGTGATGATTTTCCCACCTGGTTGCTAGGTGTTAGTGTTACCATAGCATTTTCGACGTTTTCCATAGCTCTGCATCTTTTTTCCAAAAACGAGGCCATTGTTTTCCATGCTGGAAGTTCGTTGGGTCCAATTGACTCCTCCCATCGCTCACGCGTGCGTTGATCAAGTTTCTGAGCGATGACATGAATCAAAAATCCATCCAAGATTTGAACAGGATCTGCCAACGTGTTGATGGCTCTTAAATGTGAGTTCATTTTGTCACTGAGCGTCCGCAAGCCAATAGCCGAGCCCTTCTCCACACCATTTAGCCCAAAAATTGCCTTTACGTGTGCCTGAAAATGAAACAACTTATTATCGAATCGATTACGAAGCAGATTAAGAGCAGTAGTATAGTTGTCTTCAGTCGGCTCAATTGAGCGTATGGTCTCCAATGCGACTCCCTCTAAGCAAGATAAGAGATGTTGGAATTTTTCAACCTTACTCATTTCCAAGTCGTCTTCGATAACTGTGGAGAAGATGGCGTAAAAGTGTGGCCAATCCATGTACGAGCCACTGAATTTGGCCAGTTGCAGCTGCGGAAGCCTTGATGATCGAACCGCGACGATGCTTGGCGTGTCGCTTGTAAAATTACGCACTGCAGTAGAATTTAGAACGGATGATTTGCGCTGCAACGACACGAGTTCACGAGACAGTGCAGACTTAACCTCAATGTATGCATCGTTGAAGTCAGCCCGCGTGTTTGAGGTTAACTCCGAAAGATCAATTTTTTCCAAGGCGACTTGCGCATCATTGAATTCCGTTTTCATCGTTTCCAGATACTCCAATCGAACTGAAAAGTCTGACTCGTCCATTCCAGCGATTTTCTCAGCAGTAAGATTGGCATTCCAAGCATCCAATTGACGTTTCACAGAATCTGCTTTCGCCTTGTAGAAATATTTCTGATTGTCCGCGTCGGTCATTGCAATGCCGAATAGATGAGACTGCCTTTTGAACAAAAAAGAACACCCTGTTTATACGCGCCGTTATGTGCAAAGACCCGTATGTATGTATGTACGAGTATAACTGCACAACAATATGTGCAAAGCAGATGCACCAAATAACTGTTATTAGTTTGCCTTGATATATGTATGTATGCACCCACGACGATTTTAGGCTTTTACATATATTTTTACTGTACAACGATATGTACAGATGCTCACAAGATATATTGTTAACTGTATGAATTTATATGTTTAATTGTCTGCACAACGATATGCACAGAGCGAAAGCACGCACAAGTATATGTATGTATGCACACGAAACTGGGCACAGCAGGTCGAAAGAAATGAGTGTATGTGTGTCACCGAATTTTCGCGCGCGAATCAAAGAGTACACCGATATGTACAAATCTTTAGGTTTTATATTTGTTACCGACATGCAACAATTAACCATGAGCGAACGAATGTCTATATACTGATTTGCCACCGAATTGTAACAAATCAAACGACCACGAAAATTGCAATAAACGACCGACAAACTAAGAAAAAAAATCACGTCGGGGTCACCAAATGTTTAGAGGAAAACCGAATGTCCACCTTTGCACTAATTGCCAACAAAAAGTTCTTGCTTGTTCAATTGTTTATTTTAGTTAATCTTCACTTGTTGCAATTTTAATAGTCGAATTATAGAATAGACGCGTGTGTACGTGACCAGTAGATGTGTAAGAATGGTAAAGAATGTAATGATCAATGCTAGAGCAACTAGCTTTTTTAAGCATGTACATAACAGAGTCATAACAGAGTTATAACAGAGTTGCAGTCAAAACAAACAGTGGCGCGAAGCATTTACATTTAAATATAAACTAAGCATAAAGTTCGGGTTCTGCTCCCGACAGATGCTGATGAAGTAATTAATTTACAAATAACAAATTTTTAATAACTAATTAATATTATATTTTAGTCCGATAACCGCCGAGAATTTTTCTGGAACTATGTAGGGAAAACAATGCGATTAAAACTAGAAAAGTGGACAAAAATGATAACGACTACCGAATTCAGAGTAAGTTTTCTTAGAGCAGTTAAACAGTTCACTTCTAAAACATTTAATTAAAAGAAATGCAATGAAGGCTATTGTTTCTTCATCTGCCTATATATAGGAACTTCCATACCAAATTTGGTGTTGGACAGACACATATGTCTCATTCGACTCGGCTAGTGATCTTGAGCAAGAATAAATATATTTTGTTGGCCCTGTCACGCCTCCTTATGCCTGTTACATATTTTGCACAAAGTTAGCAAACCCTTTTTTGACCATTTAAAATGTTTGGTACGAGCAACTGTGTTGAGCAGTTGCCGTCGACGTCAGTTAGTAATTTCTGCTTCGGTATGTATACAGCTGAGTTCAAATTAAATTATCTAAAATACAATTCTATCGGACAAATAACATGTATGCATATGATGTAAAGCTCCATTTTCAATTTAAAGACGGCTTTTTTCAATCTTTGTTTCAAGCCGACCTGAATAGTTTTAACGAAATTAAAGAAAATAAAACGACCATGACAAATCTTACAATTGCATAAACCAAAATGGAGAAGTATAACCAGACATTGTATATAAGCACGCCAATTAATACACACTCAGAGGGAAACACCTAGAAAAATTCATTTAACACAGTCAAATTTCTAAAAAGGTTCCGCGAGAGCTTGTTGAATGTCAGATAGACACTACTTGAATTTAATTACCACCACGATTTTAAGCACACCTATACTTCCTGAAATCGATTAGGATATTGAAAGTTTATATGAACCTAAATAAGAAATTAAAGAAGAGGATCTTCACGACCTTTTAATTGCAGCGGTAATTACATTACCTGAATTGCTCTGTATGATACAGCAGATCTCAGCTATAAAAAAAAGCTAGACATATCCTAGAAATAACAATCCGGTAGTACGTTTATCATAGAAGTTATTCAAGTCAACGTTCTCTGTACAAATGTACGAGCAGCAGCCGGCGCGCTGCTTTAAGCATTTCACGTCCACGTCGACTTTGTGTCAAGTCGCTATACTCCTTACGCGCGTCGCTGTGTGAGTGCGAGCGAGTAAGCTATATGTAGGGAAGTATTTGTGCAGAATTTCTGTTTCAGTTTAGTTACACGTTTGTAACGGATATAGAAAGGTGGCTATGGGAACTTACGGTCGAGCGCGCTCGACTGTTGCCTTACCGACTTGTTTTCTCTTATATTGTCTCAAGATTCCATGGATCTCCAGTCATGATTCCCCGAATCTAGACTGTGCTCGCTGTAATATGTCGATGTTACTTCTCAATGCATTGCCCCATTGCCCGGAGCCATAGGTCCATATGGGTTTTAGAATTGATTTATACAAAAGGACTTTGTACTCCAGTCTTAGGGGAGAGCGAACCTTTACAATGTAGATCCTTTGCTTTTTGTCTCAGATACGTCGTCTTGGTCTATGTATTTCTGCCAGGTGAGACGCTTGTTCAAGTTTGTTATGTCATCGGCTTGTCCGCTTGTGGTTCCTAATCAAGGACGGGCAGCCTTGGTTGTTTAGGGTAAACGTATCCTGATTGCATTTTTGTTTCTTTACCCGTATGCGCCAATCTGCAAGCGACATTGTAAATTGCATGCTAGTTGCATCGTAGCTTTTACTAGGCATCTGGATCGACTCAGTATTCCGGTGTCATCAGCGAATGTGGATATGGTAAGCTGGTAGTCTGTTGGGAAGTCCACTGTGTATAGGCTATATAGAATTGGACCCAGAATATTTCTTTAGCACTCCAACTTCTATAGGGCAGTCGCTTGAAGTGCTTAAGCTGTATATAACTGAAAACACTTTGGTATAGGTAAGACTTTAGAAGTTTATGTCAGTTATAAGGCTTCAACGTCTTAGAGTAGAGCTGTAGAATATTCCCGATGTTCAAAAGCAAGTGTGATGCGGTTACCCTGCAAAATAGCTCCATGTTTTGCCTGAAATCCAAATTGGTGGGATGGCAGTGTGTTGAGTGTTTTAAAGTGGGGACTGATTCCTAAGGCATCCATTTTTTTTTAGATAATTTGGGCTTATTGAGTCGAATACATTTCATTTTCAAGTTTTCAGTTGCTCTTTAATGACTTCCATTATTGCGCTTGGCCGGAATTCTATGTGCTAAGTCAGTTGCAGTAAGGACTGGGAAAGTTATTGAATTAGTGGCTGGATTTGGTTGAAATACTTTTCTGAAATGATCAGCGAAGGCTATTGCTCTGTCCATGGCACTACAAGCCAAATTTTATAATGATAAACAAGTGGGTATGGCTACAGTCGAGCGCTCAACAGTAAGATACCCTTCTCCCAATATTCTAAATCTGTTACAAATGTGTATCCACACTCATAAATTCAAACAGAAATTTTGCACAAATTCTTCTACTGCATATGGCTTTCGCGCTCGCACTCACACAGCGACGCACGTTCAGAGTGACGTCGACGGCTGCGTCAACTACTCAAACCAACGCGCAGGCGTCAACTACTCAAACCAACGTTGACTTGAATAACTTCTGTGTTATCGGTCCGATCGGATTGTATTTTAGAGAATATATTCATATGGCATTTAGCATTATACATGCCAAAGCAGAACTTTCTAAGTTTAATACTTTGCTTAATAATCGTAAATTTATTTGTTCAATACTTTGCTTAATAATCGTAAATAACCGATTTGCTGGGCGGTGACATAAACTTGTTCTGCCCCGGATATACAGGAACATTGGCCGGAATTCTATGTGCTAAGTCTGTTGCAGTTAGGACTGGGAAAGTTAATGAATTAGTGGCTGGATTTGGTTGAAATACTTTTCTGAAATGATCAGCGAAGGCTATTGCTCTGTCCATGGCACTACAAGCCCAATTTTATAATGATAAACAAGTGGGTATGGCTACAGTCGAGCGCTCGACAGTAAGATACTCTTCTCCCAATTTTCTAAATCTGTTACAAACGTGTATCCACACTCATAATTTCAAACAGAAATTTTGCACAAATACTTCTACTGCATATAGCTTTCGCGCTCGCACTCACACAGCGACGCACGTTAAGAGTGACGTCGACGTCTGCGTCAACTACTCAAACCAACGCGCAGGCGGCTGCTCGTATATTCTGAGCTTAAAACGTTGACTTGAATAACTTCTGTGTTATCGGTCCGATCGGATTGTATTTTGGAGAATGTATTCATATGACTTCAAGCATTATACATACCAAAGCAGAACTTTCTAAGTTTAATACTTTGCTTAATAATCGTGAATTTATATGTTCAATACTTTGCTTAATAATCGTAAATTACCGATTTGCTGGGCGGTGACATAAACTTGTTCTGCCCCGGATATACAGGAACATTCATACCAAATTTGGTGTTTCCAGCTCTTTTAATAGCTGTGATCTGTTGTCTCAAACAAACAGACAGACAGACGGACAGACAGACGGACGTGTCTCAGTCGACTCGGCTAGTGATCCTGAGTAAGAATATATATACTTTATGGGGTCTGCCACGCCTCCTTATGCCTTTGTCTGCCTATTATATATAGGAACCTCCATTCCAAATTTGGTGTCTAGCTTTTTTAATAGCTGAGATCTGTTGTCAGACGGACAGACAGACGGACATGGCTCAATCGACTCAGCTAGATTGCTAGTGATCCTGAGTAAGAATATATATACTTTATGGGGTCTGCCATGCCTCCTTATGCCTTTGTCTGCCTATTATATATAGGAACCTCCATTCCAAATTTGGTGTCTAGCTTTTTTAATAGCTGAGATCTGTTGTCAGACGGACAGACGGACAGACAGACGGACATGGCTCAATCGACTCAGCTAGTGATCCTGAGCAAGAATATATGTACTTTATGGGGTCTGCCACGCCTCCTTATGCATGTTACATACATTTTGCACAAAGTAAGTATACCCTTTTTTGACCATTTTCAATGGTCGAACGGTATAATGAGCACAAGAAAGACGAATGTCATTTATACTTGGGTATTACTTAATTAGATTATTTGATGAAACTGAAGTTGAATTAATATTAAAGGAACTTTTGAATATATTTGGCTAAAAATTTCAATCGAAATAGGCTTAATATTTTTTCTCAATGTGTAACATATAAAATTGTTTTCATATCAGAATACAAGTTTCATTATTTGAAAATACAAAAGAACAATTTAGTATACCCTTTTTTGACCATTTTCAATGGTCGAAGGGTATAATAAAACGACTTTGACAAATCTTACAATTGCTTAAACCAAAATGGAGAAGTATAACCAGACATTGTATATAAGCACGCCAATTAATACACACCCAGAGGGAAACACCTAGAAAAATTCATTTAACACAGCCAAATTTCTAAAAAGGTTCCGCGAGAGCTTGTTGAATGTCAGATAGACACTACTTGAATTTAATTACCCCCACGATTTTAAGCACACCTATACTGCCTGAAATCGATTAGGATATTGAAAGTTTATATGAACCTAAATAAGAAATTAAAGAAGAGGATCTTCACGACCTTTTAAATGCAGCGGTAATAACATTACCTGAATTGCTAGGGGAAGAAAGCTCAGATTAAAATAATTCAATTATAACAGAAATATACAAGACGGTAGGCTGGAGTCGCTCGACAGTAAGATACCCGTTTCCCACTTTTCTAAGTCCGTTACAAGCGTGTAACGTGTAAATGGTCAAAAAAGGGTATTCTAACTTTGTGCAAATGTATGAAACAGGCATAAGGATGCGTGGCAGACCCCATAAAGTATATATATTCTTGCTCAGGATCACTAGCCAAGTCGACTTAGCCATGTCCGCCTGTCTGTCCGTCTGTCTGTATGATACAACAGATCTCAGCTATAAAAAAAAGCTAGACATATCCTCCGAATAACAATCCGGTAGTACGTTTATCATAGAAGTTATTCAAGTCAACGTTCTCTGTACAAATGTACGAGCAGCAGCCGGCAAGCTGCTTTAAGCATTTGACGTCCACGTCGACTTTGTGTCAAGTCGCAATACTCTTTCCGCGCGTCGCTATGTGAGTGCGAGCGAGTAAGCTATATGTAGGGAAGTATTTGTGCAGAATTTCTGTTTCAGTTTAGTTACACGTTAGTAACGGATATAGAAAGTTGGCGATGGGAACTTACTGTCGAGCGCGCTCGACTGTTGCCTTACCGACTTGTTTTCTCTTATATTGCCTCAAGATACCATGGATCTCCAGTCATGTTTCCCCGAATCTAGACTGTGCTCGCTGTAATATGTCGATGTTACTTCTCAATGCATTGCCCCATTGCCCGGAGGCATAGGACTTTGTACTCCAGTCTTAGGGGAGAGCGAACCTTTACAATGTAGATCCTTTGCTTTCTGTCTCAGATAAGTCGTCTTGGTCTATGTATTTCTGCCAGGTGAGACGCTTGTCCAAGTTTGTTATGTCATCGGCTTGTCCGCTTGTGGTTCCTAATCAAGGACGGGCAGCTTTGGTTGTTTAGGGTAAACGTATCCTGATTGCATTTTTGTTTCTTTACCCGTATGCGCCAATCTGCAAGCGACATTGTAAATTGCATGCTAGTTGCATCGTAGCTTTTACTAGGCATCTGGATCGACTCAGTATTCCGGTGTCATCAGCGAATGTGGATATGGTAAGCTGGTAGTCTGTTGAGAAGTCCACCGTGTATAGGCTATATAGAATTGGACCCAGAATATTTCTTTAGCACTCCAACTTCTATAGGGCAGTCGCTTGAAGTGCTTAAGCTGTATATAACAGCGAACACTTTGGTATAGGTAAGACTTTAGAAGTTTATGTCAGTTATAAGGCTTCAACGTCATAGAATAAAGCTGTACAATATTCCCGATGTTCAAAAGCAAGTGTGATGCGGTTACCCTGCAAAGTAGCTCCATGTTTTGCCTGAAATCCAAATTGGTGGGATGGGAGTGTGTTGAGTGTTTTAAGGTGGGGACTGATTCCTAGGGCATCCATTTGTTTAGATAATTTGGGCTTATTGAGTCGAATACATTTCATTTTCAAGTTTTCAGTTGCTCTTTAATGACTTCCATTATTGCGCTTGGCCGGAATTCTATGTGCTAAGTCAGTTGCAGTAAGGACTGGGAAAGTTATTGAATTAGTGGCTGGATTTGGTTGAAATACTTTTCTGAAATGATCAGCGAAGGCTATTGCTCTGTCAATGGCACTACAAGCCAAATTTTATAATGATAAACAAGTGGGTATGGCTACAGTCGAGCGCTAGACAGTAAGATACCCTTCTCCCAATATTCTAAATCTGTTACAAATGTGTATCCACACTCATAATTTCAAACAGAAATTTTGCACAAATTCTTCTACTGCATATACGAGGGTCGTTTGATAAGTCCGTGACTTTTTGAATAAAATATATTTTTTTCGTCAAAGAAGCGTTTTATTTCTCAACATAATCTCCTTTTAGCTCTATACATTTAGTCCAGCGTTTTTCCAATTTTTTTATTCCTTCCAAATAATAGGTTTTCTCAAGGCCCTCAAAATAGTCGTTTGTTTCTGTGATGACCTCTTCATTTGACCCGAATCTCTTACCGCCGAGCCATTTCTTCATGTTTGGAAACAAAAAATAGTCACAGGGGGCTAAATCTGGAGAATATGCTGGATGGGGTAGCAGTTCGTAGCCCAATTTATGAAATTTTGCTATGCTGACTACACACGTGTGCACCCGTGCATTGTCCTGATGGAACAGCACTTTTTTTCGCCAAATGCGGTCGTTTCTGCTTCAAATCAATATCGAATCTGTCCAAAAGCTCTGAATAATATTCGCCGGTGATCGTTTTACCCTTTTCAAGGTAATCGATGTGAATGATACCTTGTGCATCCCAAAAAACTGTGGCCATGACCTTGTTGGCCGACAGACCCACCTTGGCCTTCTTTGGTGCACGTTCACCCGGAGAAACCCACTGTCTTGATTGTTCTTTGGTCTCTGGTGTGGTGTGGTGGATCCATGTTTCGTCTACGGTAACGAAACGGCGCAAAAATTCGTTTGGATTGCGGTTGAACATCGCCAAACACTCCTTTGAAATGGTCACACGGTTGCGCTTATGGTCGTGTGTGAGCAATCGCGGCACCCATCGCGCGGAAAGCTTTTTCATGTCCAAATATTCATGTAAAATGTGATGTACCCGTTCAGTTGAGATGCCTACAGCCTCAGCTACCTCACGCACTTTCATTCTCCGATCATCCAATATCATTCCATGGATTTTGTCGACGATTTCTGGCATGACGACCTCTTTTGGGCGACCTGAACGTTCGGCATCACTTGTACTGGTACGACCACAACGGAACTCAGTAAACCATTTCTTAACCATTGAAATTGATGGTGCAGAGTCCCCATAAGTCTTTCCTTGGTTTCGGTGATGGATTTTTTACGCAAAAAATAATGCTTAATTAGCACACGAAATTCACTTTTTTCCATTTTCGTTAAAATTCACGAGATCGTCTGCTTTCAATGCCTATAAAACGCAAACCAAAAAACGCAGCTTTCTCAAAATTTTACAGTCAGCTGTTAATCGATAACTGCTGACAGGAGCAGTGTTGTATTTAGAGCAGGTGCGCGGCAAATACAAAAAGTCACGGACTTATCAAACGACCCTCGTAGCTTTCGCGCTCGCACTCACACAGCGACGCACGTTAAGAGTGACGTCGACGTCTGCGTCAACTACTCAAACCAACGCGCAGGCGGCTGCTCGTATATTCTGAGCTTAAAACGTTGACTTGAATAACTTCTGTGTTATCGGTCTGATCGGATTGTATTTTGGAGAATATATTCATATGGCATCTAGCATTATACATACCAAAGCAGAACTTTCTAAGTTTAATACTTTGCTTAATAATCGTAAATTTATATGTTTAATACTTTGCTTAATAATCGTAAATTACCGATTTGCTGGGCGGTGACATAAACTTGTTCTGCCCCGGATATACAGGAACATTCATACCAAATTTGGTGTATCTAGCTCTTTTAATAGCTGAGATCTGTTGTCTCAAACAAACATGGGGGCATCTGCGACCCCATAAAGTATATATATTCTTACTCAGGATCACTAGCCGAGTCGATCTAGCCATATCTGTCTGTCCGTCTGTCCGTCTGTCTGTCTGTCTGTCTGTATGAGACAACGGTTCTCAGCTATTAAGAAAGCTAGAGACTCCAAATTTGGCAGAAAGATTCATGTATATCCTAGGCAGTAAACGTCATTTTCAAATTTTGGTTACCACGCCCACCGCCCCCGTAAATAAAAAAAATAGTTTTCTTATGCGATTATTAAGCAAAGTATTGAAGTCATAACTTTCAGCTTTGGCATACATCTAGATAAATACGTTGTGAACTTATCCTATAAATTGCAACCCGATTGGATAATAAACATAGAAGTTAAGCAAGTTAACGTGTTCTATTGATTTGTGATGCCTTGCCTGCAAGCTGCTGCCAACCATGTGCGTTTTCGATCTTTATGGTTATGGTTATGTGTGTATGAGATCGAAATAGTAACTTAGCCGAACAGTTAGTAGTTGCGGCGATAGTCAAATGTGTTGAGCAGCCGACCATGAAGCAAAAAGACGTGGAGAGGTTCAATCCTTGAGAAAGGCAGGCGGCGGCTTTATAATTTTTTTTTTCACTTCTATTTAGAAGTTTTTTTTTTCATCATAAAATTAAGTTTCATATGTACCATATATATGTGATAATTTCAACAAATTATGTCATTCAATCCAGTAGAAGTGTTATTGTTGTACAAGATGACACATTTGAGCTAATGGTCTAAGTATGCAATTTTAGCGTGCGCGGAGTGCAGCGTCGGTGGGCTAGTTGTTCGGATGACGGACTCCAATGCAAACTGCCAGGGTTCGAATCCCCACGGCCACGGCGAAAAAAAAATATACCTATTTTAATTTTTTTATGTTTTGTTGTATTTTATATTTGTTTACATTTATATTTATAAATCATGTACATTTTTCAATTATTTCCCAATTATTGATATTTATATAATCAATTTTATATTAAGTGTTACATTTTGCCTTTTAAGATGTTTTGCATGCTGTACTTATGCGTGCAAGTATACAATACATGCATGCAAAGCTCACACATGCGTACATACATGTGTGTGAGGCAATACACAAAACGTGAGGCAGGTGAGTGCATTCTTAACGGACGTCTAAATTAAAGAAGAAGCAGTTGACGCTGGTGTGTGTGTGTGAAACGAATATTGGCACGCGCCAAAAATGCACATATCTCTCTCTCGTTCTAACTTATTCTATCGACTCTTGTCTATTCTGCTTGTTTGTCATATTTCAACAAAATATCTCATTCAATCCAGTGGAAGTGTTATTGTTGTACAAGACAATATGACTCATTTGATGCAATTTATGCAATTTTGGAGTATACGATGCACAGCGACGGTGGTCTCGTTGTTCGCATGACGGACTCCTATGCAATCGGCCAGGGTTCGAATCCTCACGGCAAAAAAAAAAAATTTACCCATATTAATTTTTGTATGTTTTGTTGTATTTTATATTTGTTCACATTTATATTTATAAAGCATATACATTTTTGAATTATTTAACATTTATTAATATTTATCTAATCAATTTTATATGAGGTGTTAAATTTTGCCTTTTAAGATGTTTTGCATGCTGTACTTATGCGTGCAAGCATACAATACATGCATGCGAAGCTCACACATGCATACATATGTATGTATATGCGTGTAAGGCAATACACAAAACGTGAGGCAGGTCAGTGCATATTTAACGGACGTCTTAATTAAAGAAGAATCAGTTGACGCTGGTGTGTGTGTGCGTAACGAATCTTAGCGCGCGCCAAAAATTCATATATCTCTCTCTCCTTCAAACTTATGCTATCTACCCTTGTGTATTCTGCTGGCTTTGTCCCTTAACTATTTTTTTTATGGTTTACTTTAAATATATATGTACACTAAAAACCCATGGCCTCTTACAGTCACCGCGTGACTGTAGCCTTACCGGCTTGTTTAATAGCTGAGATCTGTTGTCAGACGGACAGACGGACAGACAGACGGACATGGCTCAATCGACTCAGCTAGTAATCCTGAGCAAGAATTAATGTACTTTATGGGGTCTGCCACGCCTCCTTATGCATGTTACATACATTTTGCACAAAGTAAGTATACCCTTTTTTGACCATTTTCAATGGTCGAAGGGTATAATGAGCACAAGAAAGACGAATGTTATTCATTTATACTTAGGTATTACTTAATTAGATTATTTGATGAAATTGAAGTTGAATTAATATTATAGGAACTTTTGAATATATTTGGCTAAAAATTTTAATCGAAATAGGCTTAATATTTGTTCTCAATGTGTAACATATAAAATTGTTTTCATATCAGAATACAAGTTTCATTATTTGAAAATACAAAAGAACAATTAGAACGGTACTTCTTATTTTACTAAGCAAACAATTGAAAAATGGGAGATAATGAAGAAAAGAAGGATGCTGATGAAGTAATTAATTTACAAATAACAAATTTTTAATAACTAATTAATATTATATTTTAGTCCGATAACCGCCGAGAATTTTTCTGGAACTATGTAGGGAAAACAATGCGATTAAAACTAGAAAAGTGGACAAAAATGATAACGACTACCGAATTCAGAGTAAGTTTTTCTTAGAGCAGTTAAACAGTTCACTTCTAAAACATTTAATTAAAAGAAATGCAATGAAGGCTATTGTTTCTTCATCTGCCTATTATATATAGGAACTTCCATACCAAATTTGGTGTTGGACAGACACATATGTCTCATTCGACTCGGCTAGTGATCTTGAGCAAGAATAAATATATTTTGTTGGCTCTGTCACGCCTCCTTATGTCTGTTACATATTTTGCACAAAGTTAGCAAACCCTTTTTTGACCATTTAAAATGTTTGGTACGAGCAACTGTGTTGAGCAGTTGCCGTCGACGTCAGTTAGTAATTTCTGCTTCGGTATGTATACAGCTGAGTTCAAATTAAATTATCTAAAATACAATTCTATCGGACAAATAACATGTATGCATATGATGTAAAGCTCCATTTTCAATTTAAAGACAGCTTTTTTCAATCTTTGTTTCAAGCCGACCTGAATAGTTTTAACGAAATTAAAGAAAATAAAACGACCATGACAAATCTTACAATTGCATAAACCAAAATAGAGAAGTGCAACCAGACATTGTAAATAAGCACGCCAATTAATACACACCCAGAGGGAAACACCTAGAAAAATTCATTTAACACAGCCAAATTTCTAAAAAGGTTCCGCGAGAGCTTGTTGAATGTCAGATAGACACTACTTGAATTTAATTACCACCACGATTTTAAGCACACCTATACTGCCTGAAATCGATTAGGATATTGAAAGTATATATGAACTTAAATAAGAAATTAAAGAAAAGGATCTTCACGACCTTTTAATTGCAGCGGTAATAACATTACCTGAATTGCTAGGGGAAGAAAGCTAAGATTCAAATAATTCAATTATAAGAGAAAAAACAAGACGGTAGGCTACATTCGAGCGCTCGACGACGTAAGATACCCGTTTTCCACTTTTCTAAGTCCGTTCCAAGCGTGTAACGTGTAAATGGTCAAAAAAGGGTATTCTAACTTTGTGCAAATGTATGAAACAGGCATAAGGAGGCGTGGCAGACCCCATAAAGTATATATATTCTTGCTCAGGATCACTAGCCAACTCGACTTAGCCATGTCCGCCTGTCTGTCCGTCTGTCTGTATGATACAACAGATCTCAGCTATAAAAAAAAGCTAGACATATTCTCCAAATAACAATCCGGTAGTACGTTTATCATAGAAGTTATTCAAGTCAACGTTCTCTGTACAAATATACGAGCAGCAGCCGGCGCGCTGTTTTAAGCATTTGACGTCGACGTCGACTTTGTGTCAAGTCGCTATACTCTTTACGCGCGTTGCTGAGTGAGTGCGAGCGAGTAAGCTATATGTAGGGAAGTACTTGTGCAGAATTTCTGTTTCAGTTTAGTTACACGTTTGTAACGGATATAGAAAGTTGCCGATGGGAACCTACTGTCGAGCGCGCTCGACTGTTGCCTTACCTACTTGTTTTCTCTTATATTGTCTCAAGATACCATGGATCTCCAGTCATGATTCCCCGAATCTAGACTGTGCTCGCTGTAATATGTCGATGTTACTTCTCAATGCATTGCCCCATTGCCCGGAGGCATAGGACTTTGTACTCCAGTCTTAGGGGAGAGCGAACCTTTACAATGTAGATCCTTTGCTTTCTGTCTCAGATAAGTCGTCTTGGTCTATGTATTTCTGCCAGGTGAGACGCTTGTCCAAGTTTGTTATGTCATCGGCTTGTCCGCTTGTGGTTCCTAACCAAGGACGGGCAGCTTTGGTTGTTTAGGGTAAACGTATCCTGATTGCATTTTCGTTTCTTTACCCGTATGCGCTAATCTGCAAGCGACATTGTTAATTGCATGCTAGTTGCATCGTAGCTTTTAGGCATCTGGATCGACTCAGTATTGCGGTGTCATCAGCGAATGTGGATATGGTTAGCTGGTAGTCTGATGGGAAGTCCACCGTGTATAGGCTATATAGAATTGGACCCAGAATATTTCATTAGCACTCCAACTTCTTTAGGGCAGTCGCTTGAAGTGCTTAAGCTGTATATAACTGCGAACACTTTGGTATAGGAAAGACTTTAGAAGTTTATGTCAGTTATAAGGCTTCAACGTCTTAGTGTAGAGCTGTAGAATATTCCCGATGTTCAAAAGCAAGTGTGATGCGGTTACCCTGCAAAATAGCTCCATGTTTTGCCTGAAATCCAAATTGGTGGGATGGCAGTGTGTTGAGTGTTTTAAGGTGGGGACTGATTCCTAAGGCATCCATTTTTTTAGATAATTTGGGCTTATTGAGTCGAATACATTTCATTTTCAAGTTTTCAGTTGCTCTTTAATGACTTCCATTATTTCGCTTGGCCGGAATTCTATGTGCTAAGTCAGTTGCAGTAAGGACTGGGAAAGTTATTGAATTAGTGGCTGGATTTGGTTGAAATACTTTTCTAAAATGATCAGCGAAGGCTATTGCTCTGTCCATGGCACTACAAGCCCAATTTTATAATGATAAACAAGTGGGTATGGCTACAGTCGAGCGCTCGACAGTAAGATACCCTTCTCCCAATATTCTAAATCTGTTACAAATGTGTATCCACACTCATAATTTCAAACAGAAATTTTGCACAAATACTTCTACTGCATATAGCTTTTGCGCTCGCACTCACACAGCGACGCACGTTCAGAGTGACGTCGATGTCTGCGTCAACTACTCAAACCAACGCGCAGGCGGCTGCTCGTATATTCTGTGCTTTAAACGTTGACTTGAATAACTTCTGTATTATCGGTCCGATCGGATTGTATTTTGAAGAATATATTCATATGGCATTTAGCATTATACATACCAAAGAAGAACTTTCTAAGTTTAATACTTTGCTTAATAATCGTAAATTTATAAACTTGTTCTGCCCCGGATAGACAGGAACATTCATACCAAATTTTGTGTCTCTAGCTCTTTTAATAACTGAGATATGTTGTCTCAAACAAACAGACAGACAGACAGACAGACGGACAGACGGACAGACGGACAGGCGGACAGACAGACGGACATGTCTCAATCGACTCGGCTTGTGATCCTGAGTAAGAATATATAGACTTTATAGGGTCGGCCACGCCTCCTTATGCCTGTTACAAACATTGCACAAATGTAAACATACCCTTTTTTGACCATTTTCACTGGTCGCAGGGTATAATGAGCACAAGAAAGACGAATGTTATTCATTTATACTTAGGTATTACTTAATTAGATTATTTGATGAAATTGAAGTTGAATTAATATTATAGGAACTTTTCAATATATTTGGCTAAAAATTTTAATCGAAATAGGCTTAATATATGTTCTCAATGTGTAACATATAAAATTGTTTTCATATCAGAATACAAGTTTCATTATTTGAAAATACAAAAGAACAATTAGAACGGTACTTCTTATTTTACTAAGCAAACAATTGAAAAATGGGAGATAATGAAGAAAAGAAGGATGCTGATGAAGTAATTAATTAACAAATAACAAATTTTTAATAACTAATTAATATTATATTTTAGTCCGATAACCGCCGAGAATTTTTCTGGAACTATGTAGGGAAAACAATGCGATTAAAACTAGAAAAGTGGACAAAAATGATAACGACTACCGAATTCAGAGTAAGTTTTTCTTAGAGCAGTTAAACAGTTCACTTCTAAAACATTTAATTAAAAGAAATGCAATGAAGGCTATTGTTTCTTCATCTGCCTATTTTATATAGGAACTTCCATACCAAATTTGGTGTCGGACAGACACATATGTCTCATTCGACTCGGCTAGTGATCTTGAGCAAGAATAAATATATTTTGTTGGCCCTGTCACGCCTCCTTATGCCTGTTACATACATTTTGCACAAAGTTAGCAAACCCTTTTTTGACCATTTAAAATGTTCGGTACGAGCAACTGTGTTGAGCAGTTGTCGTCGACGTCAGTTAGTAATTTCTGCTTCGGTATGTATACAGCTGAGTTCAAATTAAATTATCTAAAGTACAATTCTATCGGACAAATAACATGTATGCATATGATGTAAAGCTCTATTTTAAATTTAAAGACGGCTTTTTTCAATCTTTCTTTCAAGCCGACCTGAATAGTTTTAACGAAATTAAAGAAAACAAGTGGATATGGCTACAGTCGAACGCCCGACAGTAAGATACCCTTCTCCCAATTTTTAAAATCCGTTACAAACGTGTAACCACACTCATAATTTCAAACAGAAATTTTGCACAAATACTTCTACTGCATATAGCTTTCTCGCTCACACTCACACAGCGACGCACGTTAAGAGTGACGTCGACGTCGTCGTCAACTACTGAAAGCAGCGCGCAGGCTGCTGCTCGCACATTTGTACTGAAAACGTTGACTTGAATAACTTCTCTGTTATCGGTCCGATCGGATTGTAATTTGGAGAATATGTTCGTATGGCATATAGCATTACATACCAAGGAACTTTATAAGTTTAATTGTTTGCTTAATAATCACAAATTACCGATTTGCGGGGGCGGTGGGCGTGGCATCAAACATTTAACATAAACTTCATCTGCCTATTATATATAGGAACTTCCATACCAAATTTGGTGTCTCTAGCTTTTTTAATAGCTGAGATCCGTTCCCTCATACAGACGGCCAGACGGACAGACAGACGGACATGTCTCAATCGACTCGGCTAGTGATCCTGAGCAAGAATATATATACTTTATTGGGTCTGCCACGCCTCCTTATGCCTGTTACATACATTGCACAAAGTTAGTATACCCTTTTTTGACCATTTTCAATGGTCGAAGGGTATAACAAGTGGGTATGGCTACAGTCGAGCGCTCGACAGTAAGATACCCTTCTCCCAATTTTCTAAATCTGTTACAAATGTGTATCCACACTCATAATTTCAAACAGAAATTTTGCACAAATACTTCTACTGCATATAGCTTTCTCGCTCGCACTCACACAGCGACGCACGTTAAGAGTGACGTCGACGTCTGCGTCAACTACTTAAAGCAGCGCGCAGGCGGCTGCTCGTATATTTGTACTTAAAACGTTGACTTGAATAACTTCTGTGTCTCATGTCTCAATCGACTCGGCTTGTGATTCTGAGTAAGAATATATATACTTTATGGGGTCTGTCACGCCTCCTTATGCCTGTTACAAACATTGCACAAATGTAAACATACCCTTTTTTGACCATTTTCAATGGTCGAAGGGTATAATGAGCACAAGAAAGACGAGTGTTATTCATTTATACTTAGGTATTACTTAATTAGATTATTTGATGAAATTGAAGTTGAATTAATATTATAGGAACTTTTGAATATATTTGGCTAAAAATTTCAATCGAAATAGGCTTAATATTTATTCTCAATGTGTATCATATAAAATTGTTTTCATATCAGAATACAAGTTTCATTATTTGAAAATACAATAGAACAATTAGAACGGTACTTCTTATTTTACTGAGCAAACAATTGAAAAATGGGAGATAATGAAGAAAAGAAGGATGCTGATGAAGTAATTAATTTACAAATAACAAATTTTTAATAACTAATTAATATATTTTAGTCCGATAACCGCCGAGAATTTTTCTGGAACTATGTAGGGAAAACAATGCGATTAAAACTAGAAAAGTGGACAAAAATGATAACGACTACCGAATTCAGAGTAAGTTTTTCTTAGAGCAGTTAAACAGTTCACTTCTAAAACATTTAAGTAAAAGAAATGCAATGAAGGCTATTGTTTCTTCATCTGCCTATTATATATAGGAACTTCCATACCAAATTTGGTGTCGGACAGACACATATGTCTCATTCGACTCGGCTAGTGATCTTGAGCAAGAATAAATATATTTTGTTGGCCCTGTCACGCCTCCTTATGCCTGTTACATACATTTTGCACAAAGTTAGCAAACCCTTTTTTGACCATTTAAAATGTTCGGTACGAGCAACTGTGTTGAGCAGTTGTCGTCGACGTCAGTTAGTAATTTCTGCTTCGGTATGTATACAGCTGAGTTCAAATTAAATTATCTAAGGTACAACTCTATCGGACAAATATCATGTATGCATATGATGTAAAGCTCTATTTTAAATTTTAAGACGGCTTTCTTCAATCTTTCTTTCAAGCCGACCTGAATAGTTTTAACGAAATTAAAGAAAACAAGTGGATATGGCTACAGTCGAACGCCCGACAGTAAGATACCCTTCTCCCAATTTTTAAAATCCGTTACAAACGTGTAACCACACTCATAATTTCAAACAGAAATTTTGCACAAATACTTCTACTGCATATAGCTTTCGCGCTCGCACTCACACAGCGACGCACGTTAAGAGTGACGTCGACGTCTGCGTCAACTACTCAAACCAACGCGCAGGCGTTCTGAGCTTAAAACGTTGACTTGAATAACTTCTGTGTTATCGGTCTGATCGGATTGTATTTTGGAGAATGTATTCATATGATATCAAGCATTATACATACCAAAGCAGAACTTTCTAAGTTTAATACTTTGTTTAATAATCGTAAATTTATATGTTCAATACTTTGCTTAATAATCGTAAATTACCGATTTGCTGGGCGGTGACATAAACTTGTTCTGCCCCGGATATACAGGAACATTCATACCAAATTTGGTGTCTCTAGCTCTTTTAATAGCTGTGATCTGTTGTCTCAAACAAACAGACAGACAGACGGACAGGCGGACAGATAGACGGACATGTCTCAATCGACTCGGCTAGTGATCCTGAGTATATATATACTTTATGGGCTATGCCACGCCTCCTTATGCCTTTGTCTGCCTATTATATATAGGAACCTCCTTACCAAATTTGGTGTCTAGCTTTTTTAATAGCTGAGAACTGTTGTCAGACGGACATGGCTCAATCGACTCAGCTAGTGATCCTGAGCATGAATATATGTACTATATGGGGTCTGCCACGCCTCCTTATGCATGTTACATACATAGTTATACAGCTGAGTTCAAATTAAATTATCTAAAATACAATTCTATCGGACAAATAACATGTATGCATATGATGTAATGCTCTATTTTCAATTTAAAGACGGCTTTCTTCAATCTTCCTTTCAAGCCGACCTGAATAGTTTTAACGAAATTAAAGAAAATAAAACGACTTTGACAAATCTTACAATTGCATAAACCAAAATAGAGAAGTGCAACCAGACATTGTATATAAGCACGCCAATTAATACACACCCAGAGGGAAACACCTACAAAAATTCATTTAACACAGTCAGTCAAATTTTTAAAAACGTTCCGCAAGAACTTGTTGAATGTCAAATAGACACAACTTGAATTTAATTACCCCCACGATTCTAAGCACACCTATAGTGCCTGAAATCGATTAGGATATTGAAAGTTTATATGAACCTGAATAAGAAATTAAATAAGAGGATCTTCACGATCTTTTAATACCAGCGGTAATAACATTACCTGAATTGCTAGGGGAAGAAAGCTCCGATTCAAATAATTCAATTATAACAGAAAAAAACGACGGTAGGCTACAGTCGAGCGCTCGACAGTAATATACCCGTTTCCCACTTTTCTAGGTCCTTTACAAACGTGTAACGTGTAATTGGTCAAAAAAGGGTATTCTAACTTTGTGCAAATGTATGAAACAGGCATAAGGAGGCGTGGCAGACCCCAAAAGTATATATATTCTTGCTCAGGATCACTAGCCAAGTCGACTGAGCCATGTCCGCCTGTCTGTCCGTCTGTCTGTCTGTAACAATCAAACTAAGAATCCGATAGAACGTTTAGCATAGAAGTTATTCAAGTCAACGTTCTCTGTATAAATGTACGAGCAGCAACCGGCGCGCTGCTTTAAAATGCAAAGTCGATGAGACTTTGTGTCAAGTCGCTATACTCTTTACGCGCGTTGCTGAGTGAGTGCGAGCGAGTAAGCTATATGTAGGGGAGTATTTGTGCAGAATTTCTGTTTCAGTTTAGTTACAAGTTTGTAACGGATATAGAAAGTTGGCGATGGGTATCTTACTGTCGAGCGCGCTCGACTGTTGCCTTACCGACTTGTTTTCTCTGATATTGTCTCAATGACAAGTTTAGTTTGAGGATCTATGTGTATTTTCTCGTTCCGAAGATACCATGGATCTCCAGTCATGATTCCCCGAATCTAGACTGTGCTCGCTGTAATATGTCGATGTTAATTCTCAATGCATTGCCCCATTGCCCGGAGCCATAGGTCCATATGGGTTTTAGAACGGAGTTATACAAAAGGACTTTGTACTCCAGTCTTAGGGAAGAGCGAACCTTTATAAGTGTAGATCCTTTGCTTTATAATGTAGATCCTTTGCTTTCTGTCTCAGATACGTCGTCTTGGTCTATGTATTTCTGCCAGGTGAGACGCTTATCCCAGTATGTTTTGTCATCGGCTTGTGCGCTTGTGGTTCCTAACCAAGGACGGGCAGCTTTGGTTGTTTAGGGTAAACGTATCCTGATTGCATTTTTGTTTCTTTACCCGTATGCGCCAATCTGCAAGCGACATTGTAAATTGCATGCTAGTTGCATCGTAGCTTTTACTAGGCACCTGGATCGATTCAGTATTGCGGTGTCATCAGCGAATGTGGATATGGTTAGCTGGTAGTCTGTTGGGACGTCCGCCGTGTATAGGGTATATAGAATTGGACCCAGAATATTTCTTTAGCACTCCAACTTCTATAGGGCAGTCGCTTTAAGTGCTTAAGTTGTATATAACTGCGAACACTTTGGTATAGGTAAGACTTTAGAAGTTTATGTCAGTTATAAGTCTTCAACGTCTTAGAATAAAGCTGTAGAATATTCCCAATGTTCAAAAGCAAGTGTGATGCGGTTACCCTGCAAAGTAGCTCCATGTTTTGCCTGAAATCCAAATTGGTGGGATGGGAGTGTGTTGAGTGTTTTAAGGTGGCGACTGATTCCTAGGGCATCCATTTGTTTAGATAATTTGGGCTTATTGAGTCGAATACATTTCATTTTCAAGTTTTCAGTTGCTCTTTAATGACTTTCATTATTTCGCTTGACCGGAATTCTTTGTGCTAAGTCAGTTGCAATTAGGACTGGGTAATTTATTGAATTAGTGGCTGGATTTGGTTGAAATACTTTTTTGAAATGGTCAGTGAGGGCTCTTTCTCTGTCCATGGCACTACAAGCCCAATTTTATAATGATAAAAAAAAACTTCAAATAAAGTAAACAAGTGGGTAGGGATACAATCGAGCGCTCGACAATAAGATACCTTTCTCCCAATTATTCTCATAATTTTACTGATAATTTTAAACAGAAATTCTGCACTAATACTTTTACTACATATAGCTTTCTTGCTCGCACTCACACAGCGACGCATTTAAAGAATGACGTCGACGTCGCAGTCAACTGCTGTAAGCAGAGCGCAGGCTGCTGAGAACGTTGACTTGAATAACTTCTGTGTTATTGATCCTATCGATTGTAATTTGGAGGATACGTTCATTTTGCATTCAGCTTTATACATTACGAACTTATGTTCGTATACTTTGCTAAATAATCGTAAATTACCAAGTTTCGGGGGCGGTGGGCGTGGCATCAAACATATAACATAAGCTTGTTCTGCCCCGGATATATAGGAACCTACATACCAAATTTGGTCTCGCTAGCTCTTTTAATAGCTGAAATCTGTTGTCTCAAACAGTCAGACGGACAGACAGACGGACATGGCTCAATCGACTTGGCTTATGATCGTGAGCAAGAATATTTATACTTTATGGAGTCTGCCACGCCTCCTTATGCCTGTTAAATACTACTGCACAAAGTAAGTATACTCTTTTGTGATCATTTTCAATTGTCGAAGGGTATAAACATAAAAACCGCCTTCTCGAGGGTTATACCACCATCTCCTTTTTGTTTGACTATCGGCTACCCTACACATTTGACTGTCGATGCAAATATTTGATGTGCGGTTAAGTTACTATTTGCATCTCATTTACAAATTTTAACCATTTTCGAATTTAAAAGATCGAAAACGGACATGGCTAGTAACAGTCCGCAGGCAAGGCATCACAAATCAAAAGAAAACGTTAACTTGCGTAACTTCTATGTTTATTATCCGATCGGATTGCAGTTTATATTATAAGTTTACAACGTATTTATCTAGATGCATGTCAAAGCAGAAAGTTAAGACTTCACTTTTACATTTGGATTACTACAGGTTTCTGTTTGCATACAAAAACCCTGAATTCCGCCGATTTCTATGGCAGCTTTATGTTATAGTAGTCCGATTTTGATATAATTTTGGCATCATATTAAAAACGTTATAAGAATAAGATTTGCCAAATCTTGTTGCAATATCTAAAAGACAACAAAAATCGGCCGATAGTTTCTATGGCAGCCGTACGATGTATCGCTCCGATCAGGCTCGTTCCGACTTATTTACAGAGTGCAACAATAAGAAGCTTGTGGTCCAAGTTTCATGAAGTTAGCTTAAATACTGACAGACTAGATGACGTTGCAACACACAGACGGACGGGTACATATCTCAGTCTCGCCAGGGTCTTTACAGAAAATTTATAAATATTAGGACTACTATGACTTTAGTAAGAGAGGCAGTGTTGCGGAACGCATCACTAAATATTGTTAAAAATAATCGTTTGAAACTATTATATTAAGTTATCGATATGAAGTCGATATTATTGTTTGTCCATGACTGAATGAGTGCTTTTTAGAAAAAACAGAACGACGCAACAGACGCGCAAATTATTATTGTTATGATTTTATTAAATAAATGTTTAAAAACAAAGTGAGACATTTACCTAAAGTGATTTTGGTCGTTCAAGCCGGATAATTCATATATATACTAAACGTATATTGTCACCCGTCAGGTAATTCCCCCACCAACAGGCAGGTCATACCGTACTGAGATATGTACAGGGTATAGGCGATATACGTGGTCCACGTCACGTACGTGTGCTCGCTAGCCACGTGGTAGTGGACTCTACCACCACACGATCCTTTTGGGGCTCACGTGCATATGTCGCGTGTTACGCGTCCTGGCTGGCGGCTTATCGTGAGGACCACACGTGGCCGCGAGTACTTTCGCTTGCACTCCCCAAGTCGCTCGTTGGTGTATTCAACCATCCGCAACTAGGTAGAGAGCACGCCCACGCGCCTCGCTTGCCAGCTATCGCCCACTCACGACGCCTCTCACGATCGATCGTTGGTCGTACAGAAGGTGTTCTTGTCTGTACCCCCAGGACACGCTCAGTGAATGTAACACTGGGTACTTTGTATAATCACTGCGGGTTGGGTTTTCATTTAATATTTAATAAAACGGTTTTATTCCATGGTTCGTTGATTCCTAGCACTAGTTCTTATCCTAGTTAGTCCCTGCCTTCCTGCCTACTTCACACCATCACGTTAGCTCTAACTTCGCTTTCGATATACATATTTTTTTACAGCTCACCTTGATTCTCCTGCCACAAGATTCATCTTTCTAGGTTTGGAGGTCCTTGGGCTGGCACTTGACACTACCCTTGCACTTTTTATTTTTTTTTTCTTTGCCTGTCGCCGCTGCCTTCGTCCGATTTTGCCTGGCTGCTGCGGCTCTGCTCGCACTTCGCTGCCTGCACGGTGCCGTTCGCATTTTCCGCATGTCCGCGTCGCTGCTTGCCTTGCGTCGCTGCCTGCTTAGCGTCGCTGCTGGCTTAGCGTCGCTGCTTAAAATTGGTCGCGAAGCCGTTGGCTTGTGCAGTCTGTGCATGAGCTCTGTGTGCCCAAACTCCGTTAC
This sequence comes from Zaprionus tsacasi, assembly GCA_018904105.1. Lineage (NCBI taxonomy): Eukaryota > Metazoa > Arthropoda > Insecta > Diptera > Drosophilidae > Zaprionus > Zaprionus tsacasi. Next base: position 214,998 of record JAEIFR010000563.1, read on the forward strand.
TTGTGCAAGTGTGCTATGCTGCCTGACCAAATGCGTGAGCTCTGGTTACCGAGGCACCGTTACTTGTGTGTGCACCGTTACTAGGAATGGGTGCCGAGAGTCTGGGTTTTTCCTTCGTTATGTGCCTTGTTTCGCATGTTCTGCCCTTACCTTTGCCTATGCTTCTATCTCTTCAAGAATCTACTACTGGGTATGTCGGACTTAAATATATCTTATCTCTTTTCATTTTAAAGTTAAATTACATCTTAAACTAAATGATAATGTGGCGTCGCTTCATGCGGCGTCACAACGGACGGACGGACGGACGATTTTTCGACTCCTCTGTTAATGCTGATTTAGAATATATACATTTTATAGGGTCGGAGATGTCTCCTAAGGTGTGTTGCAAACTTCTGGCTAAAATGGTTACCCTCTACAAGGGTATAATAAGTGGTTAGGCTACCGTCGAGCGCTCGACAGTAAGATACCCTTCTTCCAATTTTCTAAATCTGTTACAAACTTGAAGCCACACTCATAGTTTCAAACAGAAATTCTGCACAAACACTTTTACTACATAACATATAGCTTACTCGCTCGCACTCACACAGCGACGCACGTAAAGAGTAAAGCAACACGACGTCATCGTCAACAACATCGGCGTCAACGTCTTAAAGAAGCACGCACTTTTATCGGGTAATCACAGTACTCGTATGTAATCATAACACACAATCACATTGTAGCACCTTGTTGCAATATGAACATAAACAGTCCGCCCTAAGTGAATGCGTAATACGAGTATCCACTTGAAGGGGCTAATATACATACATACATAAATGCATAGCATTCTCACGCTGGCTATACGCTGACCGCTTACTATGTGTGCCTTAAACATTCCTCCTCCTCAAGTCGTGGCTTGCCGACAATTTATATATACAAATTAAATTATATTATTAATTTGTTTTATAAAAAAAACCAGTTGTTATTTATTTGGAGACAAAATTAAGACTAATTGAATTTTCTCTGCCGACGTCGTTGTGGTCGCTGCTGTTGCTACTGCCGTTGAAGCCGCTCTTGCCGTTTTAGCCGCTGATAGTATCCGATGTCGTTGACGTTCCCACGACTTGCCCAATGCAGACTTTCTGCTGACGCGGCTCATGTGACGGATGCACTGCCGTCGTAGCTGGAGTCAATGTGTCTTTTAGTCGTTTAGACAGACGGACATGGCTCAATCGACTCGGCTTGTGATCCTCAGCAAGAATATATAAATTAATTTCCGTTTTATTAAAACTCAGAAATTGTGACTGAACAGAAGAGTCTTAAAAATACCCTAATTTAGCTGTGGGTGTTAGGCAGCGACGCAGCAGAGCTCTGCAGATCTGGATTGAACCGGCCATGATCTGCAATGTCAGCAATTTGTCGTCAAGGGTCGAAAGGGCGTACGCAAGACAAACTGCGGACGCTGTTGGTGGCATTTGCGACGTTTTGGGCGGATGTTTAGTTTATTGAACTGAACAATGTAATACAATGTTGCAGTTCTTACTGGATAGGCGGATGTTTAGTTTATTGAACTGAACAATGTTTCAATTCTTGTTAAATATAGGCAATTCTTGTTAAATGTCGTTGTGAATTAAGTTGCCGGTGTAGTTGGTAAGTGGTATTAAGCTGCCATCGATCTCTTCTATTTCCTGGACGTGTTCCGCGTTACTGAAGTCACACAGCGCTTCCTTTCCCTCAATCAACTTAGCAATAAATTTTGTTTGTCTTACGTTAACAGTGTTTTCTTTTTTACATACTTTTAGTTAATTAGATACTTTACAATTTTTAGGTACGTTAATAATTTCATTTCCTGCCACAAATATTTCGTTCGTCTCTATGTGTACAATGGAGTTATTTTTAATGACGGGTTTTATTAAGTAGTGATAAATAGTGGGGTCTAGTTCAGGTATTTTAATAATATAGATAATTGCTGTTTTATTGTGCAATACCGAGACATCGAAAAATTTTAGCATTTCTTCGACTGATAAAGAGGTTACATTATTTTTTTGAAAAATTTTGTGTACTTCATTAATATCAAATTCGTTTAAAAGGAGTGAAGAGCTCTGCAGATATGGATTGAACCGGCCATGATCTGCAATGTCAGCAATTTGTCGTCAAGGGTCGAAAGGGCGTACGCAAGACAAACTGCGGACGCTGTTGGTGGCATTTGCGACGTTTTGGGCGGATGTTTAGTTTATTGAACTGAACAATGTAATACAATGTTGCAGTTCTTACTGGATAGGCGGATGTTTAGTTTATTGAACTGAACAATGTTTCAATTCTTGTTAAATATAGGCAATTCTTGTTAAATGTCGTTTTATGTTTATTAGCTTTAAGTACTATTTATTGATTAGTTAGCTGTTTGTATTGTTTTATATTTATTGTTGTTAACTCTCCCTCCTTAAAATAGGGAATATTGTTGAACTCTAGTTGTATTGGCTTTGGTTTTAAATTGTTTTTTTATTTTATTATTAAGCGTGGGGAGCTCTTGTTGAATTTGCACGGTTATTTTTTCCCTTGGCCTTAACCATACTTTGGAAATTATTGCCAAAAGTATGATAATGCCCAGTAAGCAGAAGATTGCAATGCGATTTATGGTGGAGTGTGTTATTATATTGTTTAAGTATTGTGTGTTCTTAATGTGAAGGGCCTCCAGTGATTTTAGTGATAAGATTTTGAACCGCTCCATTTCGATGGGTGACATTTGGATTATTGGTGTTCCAGGTTTTAGTATAGTTTTTTCTTTATTGTTATATTGTTTTTTATTGATTTGAACAGTATCGTTCCAGAAATGGACCAGATATGTCCCTTTTAGATTGTAGGTTATGTTGTTGTGAATTAAGTTGCCGGTGTAGTTGGTAAGTAGTATTAAGCTGCCATCGATCTCTTCTATTTCCTGGACGTGTTCCGCGTTACTGAAGTCACACAGCGCTTCCTTTCCCTCAATCAACTTAGCAATAAATTTTGTTTGTCTTAAGTTAACAGTGTTTTCTTTTTTACATACTTTTAGTTAATTAGATACTTTACAATTTTTAGGTACGTTAATAATTTCATTTCCTGCCACAAATATTTCGTTCGCCTCTATGTGTACAATGGAGTTATTTTTAATGACGGGTTTTATTAAGTAGTGATAAATAGTGGGGTCTAGTTCAGGTATTTTAATAATATAGATAATTGCTGTTTTATTGTGCAATACCGAGATATCGAAAAATTTTAGCATTTCTTCGACTGATAAAGAGGTTACATTATTTTTTTGAAAAATTTTGTGTACTTCATTAATATCAAATTCGTTTAAAAGGAGTGTGTTAATTATGTTAATTTTTGCCCATTGAATTGCATATTTAATGTTCTCAATTTCTTTTTTTATCAGTCTGACTTGATTTTGCAAACTTGTTGCTATGTCATTGATAAATGTGTTATCTCTTTTTATTGTATTTGTAAGCATATTTGACATTGTTGTTAAATTATTGATTCTACTTTGCAATTGTTTGTTTATTATGACTTCATCATTGTTTGTTATAAGGCTAATTAAATTATTCTCGATCATAACCAAGTTTATTGGCTGGTATGGGCTGCCCTTCATGATCGGATTGATACCCGCAGTCGGACGACGGCTGGTAAATGTGATTGGACTTTTATATATTTTTTATATATTGTAGCGTGTGGAATTGCTGTTTTGTATATACCACTAGTATTGACTATATGATAGGCTAAGAAGATGCGTGCACTTCTGGCTTCTCTCTGGTCTAAGCTCGTCGGATGGGGTGTGGGTTCTTTTCTTGCCTAAACATATACGCGCTAAGGGGAAAATAATGATCAAGTGCACTACGGAAATGAAAATCGACAACTAAATTGTAATTAAATAAACCACACTGTTTACGGATGCTGTATGCTGGTTATATTGCGCTAGGATACTAAGATGTTGATCGTATCCCGCTCTGTACCCTCCCTACCATGATAGCTCGCGGACTTCTCTGCTATCCCTTGTTCAACACTATGTATAAGTATTAAATTTCACTATTATGGGCGTTCATTTGGTCGGCGATGAACCCCATTAAATTATTAAACTGGCATGATTAGATGAATATCATATTTCGAGTTTTTATTCACTAGGCTTAAAGCATTCTAATGCGAAGATTTTCAGAGATTTCATATTCAATTTTAAGGCTAATAACAATTCGTAACGAAAAGAGTAAGAAAATATATGATTGGCATTTTATAATAATTTCATATGGATATACATTTATATGGACCACACCTAAACAACATAACTACATTGGCAATGCAGATGGCATACCGTAGACGATATCAATTTATATATATTTGGTTACTCACAGATAATATCCGCTTGATCGATGGGCCCGCCGATGTAGCTGCTGTGCTGTTTTGGAAGAATGTCAATGTAGTTATATATATGTGTCCATAACTGTATGTCTGTATTCAGGTGCTACTGCGAGTTGTACATGTTTCAAATTGCCTTAGGAATATAAGTGTACGAAAGACGTTATTAGATAGAGTTTAATTGAAAATATTTGAAAGAAAATGTATTTATACTACTGCGATACTTTTGTTGGCATGCCGCCTTCGGGCTGCCGTCAAAGACAGAACGCCTCAGCGCTTCTCTTCGCTGCTGGGGTTTGAAAAGCCTATGCCAGGCTGTTATAATTGTATGACTCCGGTCTGCAACTATATAAATCCCGATACTTGTAGCTCTCAAACTATAGTGGCTTTGCGGTCATCTAAATGACGTCGGAGTCACGTCGAATTAGGAAGTCGCATCTGTGGTCAACCGATATACATATAATTTTGGCGCGTTCCCGCGAGACCAATATATTGCAGTGTCCGAGTAATTCCACTGTTTCGTCACTCAGTGCACAGTTTTTCAGTGTCTGAGTGATTCGCCCCAGTGTACAGTTTTGCAGCCACTGGGGGCTCCTTTGGACACGACCAGGCCTGGCTTGTAGCTGACAGCGTGAAAACGCTTTTCAAGGCCGGCCGTGTTTAAATCAAATGTCGTGGCTATGAATAAATATATAATTAGCATTGACTATTTGTTTAAAATTCACTTAATATCACCTTTTTGTATGTGCACACAATTCCTTTCAAACTGTGCAGTCGCTCTGCTGGCAAAATTATGCAGAAATTTGCGCTGCTATTTTAGAATGATCCAGAACTTGGCTTTTATTATAAAATTTAATAACTCTTTTTAAAGTATTTTATGAATATATTATATATTCTTTGCAAGAGGTTTGATTTTAAACGTTTAAACTGTAGTATACATATATATTGAATATCTACTGTACCAAGTTTGTTGCAAAGTTTACATAACCAGAGCCCGGGTCTTTAGCCTAAGTGGCCGAAATATGAGTCGATCGACGCGCACAAAGAAAGAGCATATGTAAGCATTCTGTTACATGCGCCGACCGCCCGATCGAACTCAAGTGCATGCACATACCACAGCACTCCAGCTTAAAGAGAGCATACATATATATAACATATAAGATATATACATAACCGTCTCTCTGCTGTCCAACTGTGGGCAGCGCAGCAAGGAGACCTAGGCTTAATTAGAACCTAAGAAAGAATGTTTAAGTCAGATCCATTTTGACATGGGAAGCGGCACCTTCGCTGCTCCCAAAATAAACTTTATATGAAACAACCAAAGGTCCACGGCGTTGTCATTTGATTATAATACAGACGTTTCGGTACAAGTCTCGCTGTGATCTGATTAAAAATGTGAACGCCGTTGAATTCGCCCTCTTTCATAGACAACGAGAGAGAACATTTGTCGTTCCAATGCACGCAGTATTTGAACGGTTGTTGCCAAAAGTAACGGTTGATTGTCTTATTTCTTTATGTTCCCCATTTCTATCTGCATTATGCGAGAGCATTGAAATGAGACGACGGCGAATTGGGAATTGTCGAATTATTTGAGTGCCTTTTGACAATTTGAGTTAAAGAGAGTTTAATGAGTGCAAGCTAGACAACGGCCACTACACCACAGATAATGCTGCGACAGATGTATCTCGAGTAGTCATTATCTGAAGAAAAACAGTGCAAGGGTCGAGCTTACATTAGATTTTGATGTCTTTTAAGTGGTAAACACCTAGCTTTTTGCCTGCTTCGTTCTGTTACTCATAATATGCTGGACTAAGTTGTTTAGCTACTGAAGCCTTTACAAATACAGGGGCAAGTTTACTGCTGAAATTCTTAGCCGCGCTGCTCTGCGCGAAATTTCTGGCATAAACTGTGTCTCCTACTTTTAGTCGAAGGGATCTACTTCTTAGATTGTATCGTCGAGCGTTTATATCATGAGTGTGGTCTATGTTAACTTTGGCCTAACTTTTGCGCGCGCCAATTGCATCACGTCTGGCCGCTTCAAGGTTGTGTCGTCGGACAACATATTCAGCATCATATTTTGTCCGAAGCATAAATAATACGGAGAATATCCGGTGCTTCTATGAATATTAGCTCTTATTGACGCATTAATTTCATTTAGATTCATATCCCAATTGATATGTTCTTTACCAATGTACCGTTCGCTTGCACTCGCTTTTGGCGAATAAATGGCTGTACAAATCTGAGAACAAATCTTGAAATATCCTGATTTGAATTGCGATCCATTATCTGTTAATACAGTCTCTGGGACTCCAAAGGTATAAAACACATTTTCCAAAAACTCGCAGATCTTGCTTGATGTGAATTTCTTTAATGGTTGTAGGAAGTGAAATTTAGTATTGTGATCCACCACAATCAAAAGTCCTATGTTTCCACTTTTTGATCTAGGATATGGGCCTAAAATGTCCAAATACAACTTTTGGAAAAGTCTGTCTGATGACATTGGCTTTCCCATTGGAGGTCTAAGAATCATATTTGCACTCTTAGTAGATTTGCATATTGAACAGTTTGCTACGAAATTACGAATTTGCGTAACCATGCCAGGCCAAAATAGATAGCGTCTTAACTTAGCGATAAGTCTGGCTGTACCGCAGTGGGCTGAATCTGGAGGATCGTGTGCTCTATGAAGAACATCGTTTATCAAACCATTTGGAATCCAAAGTTTCCAAGATTCTGCTTCTTGCTTTTCTTCTCCACTAGCAAACTCTGTTTGTTTGTATAAAAAGTCATCACAAATTTTTAAATCCGACAGTTTAGATTGATTCTGAATGACGCTTTTCAATAAATTGAGGTATTCTGGTGATTTAAATTCCTTAGATTTTAAGTCAATTATTGGACCAGCATCTACAAATTCAGAGACTTCGTTTTCGTCTCGGCGCGATAAAGCGTCGGCAACGACATTATGACATTATGAGAACCTTTTCTATGCTGGATTGTACATTCTAAACCGCGTAATTGCAATGACCATCTGGCCAAGCGCCCTGTAAGATCTTTTTGGTTTAACAACCATTTCAGAGAAGCATGGTCAGTGATTATTACAAACGCTTGTCCTTCTATGTATGAACGGAACTTTTGTACGCCTTTTAGGACAGCTAAACATTCTAGCTCAGTTACCGTATAGTTGCGTTGTTGTTTGGTTAATTTAACCGACATATATGCGATTGGTAACTCCAAGCCATCAACGCTCAGTTGAGCTAACACGCAGCCGAGTCCATGCACACTGGCGTCGCACAACAATAAAAATGGCTTTGAGAAATCTGGTGTACTCAGAATGGGTGCTGATGTTAACTTGCCTTTCAAAATCTCGAATGCTTCTTGAGCTTGTGGATTCCACTTGAATTGCTTATTTTTCTTTAAAAGTTCTGTCAGTGGCAGAGTAACAGAAGCATAGCCGTCGACGAAACGTCGATACCATCCTGTCATACCGAGAAATCTTCTCAATTGTTTGACAGTAGTCGGTATCGGGAATTCGTTTATTGCCGTGAGCTTTCCTGGGTCTGTTTTTATTTTACCGTGTCCTATGATAAATCCAAGATATTTTATTTCTTGCATACAAAATTTGGACTTGGCGATATTTATAGTCAGGTTCGCATTGCGCAAGTAACCTGCTATTTCGCTTAAGAGTACCATATGGGATTCGAAATCTTCCGAGAGAACTAATAGATCATCCAAGTAAACGAATACTCTCGTGCGCAAATGTGCGGGAATAACTTGATCCATTAATCGAACTAAGGTTTGTGCAGCGTTGCACAGTCCGAACGGCATCACTTTGTATTGATACAAAGGGCGATTTGGAATTGTAAACGCCGTTATTTGGCGTGATTTCTCCTGTAATGAAACGAGCGGGTGGTAACCTGCTAAGTATTCCATCAACGTGTGGAAGAGCATATGCATCCTTGCAGGTGCATTTATTAATCTCTCTTGAGTGCAGGCATAAGCGAACTTTGTCTCCTTTTCTCACGAGGACACAATTGCTGCTACATGCGCTCTTAGACTCCTCGATGACGTCTAAATCGAGCATATTTTGGATCTCAGAGAACATAAGCTTCTCCTTAGCTGGGGATATAGGCCAGTGCCTTTGCTTAATTGGTTTAGCGTCGCCTACGTCGATACTGTGTTCGATCAATTTAGTACGGCCCAAACCTTCCTTTTCGAATGATGGAAGTTTTAGTTTAACTCGTTCCAGTTCGATACGCTGATGTTTGGAGAGAGACTGAACTTTCGGAGGACCTTCGTCAAGATCCGCATCTCTACCTACATCGAGCTCATTTACTTGGCTTGAAGATTGAACTATTTTAGTTTAACAGACCAAAGTCTCGCCAAAAGTCGATGCCAAGATATGCATCTTGCTTAAGTGTTGGAATTATATAGAATTCAACTGGTTTGGTTATGCCACGATATGCTATATCACAAACTAATCGACCTATCACTGCACATTCTGAGTTGTTTGCTGTCTTGATACGACTTGAAGATTTTTGAATGTTTGGGTGGGATTTCAACTGTGCTGCTGCTTTACCGCCAAGACAGCTGATCGTTGCTCCCGAATCTAGAAGAGCGACAAATGAATGCCCTTCTAATTGAATATCTGTATATAAACGATTGTCGTTATTCATAAAAATGGCTGAAACTAGTTTATGTCGGCACGCGCGAACTTTCTTCCAAAAGACGCGCATACGGACCGTAGAACGTTTGGATTTCTTCCGTGGCTCATAACTGTCCACGTGACCGAAAATTCGACTACGTGTCGCCAGGTAATGTGCCAGTCTCTCATGGAAAGGTTTATGTTCTTTCTTAATAATTTCGTTTTGTTTAGTGTTAATTCGTAAGGCTACATTTTGGTTAAGATCTGTTGAATGTTGTTGGATCTGATTATTTACGTCTGGGTTTACAGTCGTGGATGCGACAGTGCGGATCTGGCCTGCGCATCCACCGACGAGTTTTCCGGATTGTTACTGTAAAGAAAATACACTTTACAATACTTGTACGAATTTATTTTGAACTGTCAATGTAGAATGTACGTCTCTACACTTTGTGAGTTTATTTGAAAACTGTTTCTTAAAATCTAATGCGGTGTTGTAAGAAACGCGGTGGTGGTTGTTTTTTCTTATCTCTATTTATATACTTGTATGCTGCACTTGAAAGACGCAGCGTGTGATAATTATTATTGAATACAAATAGAATAGTTGCGTTCCCTTCTTTCTTATCGTAAACATGTGTGTACGCCGGGTCATAAAATATTGTAGACGGTCGTAAACACAGATAAGGGATCGCTGCATGGGGTCATGTGGCTGCTATCACTTGAACTATACAGCGGTACAGTGCCGTGCAGTTCAGTGCAGTATTGTCACATGTTCATGCTGGTGCCTGAACATTCTGCGGGGGGCCAGGAAACACGACAGCCATTAGTTCACGCCTTTGATCCCTTTTTTTCTTGTAATATATCCATATTCCAGCTATCACAATAGTCACAAGGCCAAGTGATATGTGTCCGTTCACGGTGTGGAAAACCAGATCCTCGATGCGTACCCTCTTGCCTTACAGCTCTTTCAGGCTCTTTCGTACGTGATACAACTCAATTGAATTATTAACCACGACGTGGTGAATGGGTGTTGGTACCCAAGTTTGGCCATCATCTAGGACCTTTAGAATATGGGGTGAGAAGGTTACAGTGTCAGTCGACGTGATTATCTCTGGAGAGATAATTGTGATGTCAGCTATCCGAGTAGTACATCCGGCAGGTACATTGATTATTGCCAGGCTTGGCAATTTGACTACTTCATGGTTGTCTCCGCAAGCCATGTGGGCTGATATGTTCTTGAAGGTTTTAATCAGCCAGCGGTTTCTTCCATTAAGCCTCTTGTAGTACAAGTCCTCGGTAAACTCATCCATTTCGCAGGACTGTTTATTGTTCGGTTTGATCGGAGATATCTCACAGCTATGATCGTCTGCATCCTTCCAGGCCCAGCTTGCTTCGTATAACCAGGTATCCTCGTTTTCCTGTTGACAGCGATTAACTTCTCCCTCAGTGATGGGGTGATATGTGTTAAGTTCGGTGCTGTAGATAAGGGATTCTGTTTTTATCTTCGGAATCCACTTCCTGTCCTTGATTTGAAGTGGTATTGGGACGACATTGAACAGACTAGCCTGTTGATTGACGTAAATAGGTAGCCGTGCATCGACCAGAAGTACGTTGTCCTTAAATCTTGCCTGAGCTTTCGTTAGCTTGTATGCTAACTGTAGCCTGCTAGGGGACCTTCCGCCGGGTAAGAGCTGATCCCTTTTTAATTTATTTTGAATTTTATCCAGCTCGGCTACCATCTTTTTTGGGTCAATCAAGGCGGGATGTACCTTTCCAAGGTTAACGTCCGTTACAAGGGCGATGACCGCGGATTGTAGTTTTTCCGCGTCGTCAACCCAGTTCCTCACTTGGTTTAGCAGCATAAAGAACTTAGTCGCTTCGGAGTACACATAAAAATGATCCTTAAGCGTGTTTTGTATTTTGTTCATTTCGCTTGTAACGCGTTCGAAGTTTTTGTTTACTTCCTCTGTGGTTATTCGCACTAGATCGGAAGTTGCATTTATAATGGAGGCCTGGCTGCCCATATATTCAGTCAGTTGCTTCTCATTTTTGATAATTTTCTCCATATTCTCCTTGAGTCTTTCTGCTGTGCCGATGTCGAAGAACATAATGAACCTTCTTTTCCTTTTTGATGATTGAGTTATTATCTTATTTCTGTCCTGTATGCTGTCTACTTTGGCCTTCATGGTACTGCAGACTGATGAGCAATAATCGGTGAATCCTCCCAATTTTCCACAAATTGAGGTAGTTGTGGCCAGGAAATCATCGGCTTGTTGAAGGAAAGTGAAGTAAGCTTGCATATCGTAGTAGAATAAAAGCTGCCAACTTGACGATACGACTTCAATTTTCTTAATTTTATCCATTATTATTGTCGATTTCTCCTCCAAATTTTGGATATTTAGCCTGCTTACATTGGTTGCATGCGTTGCAGCGGTGCTCGCTACTTGAAGTATCATCAGAAGGCTCACGATCGCATTTTTTGGCGTGAATTTTGCTTTATTCCTGAGCTGCCTCTTTTTATCGGTTGGCTGGTGGACAGGATCTTGCGTTTTCTCGCTGTTTTGTTCCCCTCCATTCGACGGCAGCAGACAGATCTTATTCAATGGCCTTTTAACTTCGCCATTGTTGGTCTTTATGGTGACTACTCGGACTTTATTATCCTGTCCCTTGGTCGTCTTCACGATTCGCCCCATTGGCCATCTGGCTGGAGGCGTGTTTTCATTTTTAATGAAGGCTAATTGGCCTTCTTCCGGGTTTGGCCTATCCTGGCGCCATTTTGTCCTCTGTTGAAGAGTCACCAGGTAATCCTCCTTCCACTTTCTCCAGAATTCCCCTCTGATGCGCTGCAGATGTCGCCATCTATCCAGGGATCCCACTCTTTGATTTTAATTAAAGTGTTCTGGAGCTCCAATAAGTGATCTTCCCACGATGAAGTGTCCTGGCGTCAATATCTCCTCTCCTTGGTCGTCATTATTAAGACTCAACAACGGCCGGGAGTTTAACACTGCTTCGAATTGACAAAGGAGTGTTGTGAACTCCTCAAAGGTGAAGCTGTTTTCGCCGATGACACGCCTGAGATGGTGTTTCACCGACTTAACACCAGCTTCCCACAATCCTCCCATATGGGGGCTTGCCGGCGGGATAAAGTGCCAGTGGATGCCTTCCTTAACGAGAATTGGCGCCAGATGATTATTGTTTCTAAGCGCGGTTACAAGCTCCTTGTCCAATATTCTGGCTGCTCCTACGAAGTTAGTGCCGTTGTCCGAGTACAGGTGTTCGCTTTTCTCTCGTCTAGCAAAAAATCGCCGTAACGCTTCCAAAAATCGATCTGTTGAAAGATCGCCGACTGCTTCCAAATGAATTGCCTTCGTTGCCATACAAACAAAAAGGCATATATATCCTTTGAAAGTCTTTTGACCTCTTCCATTCTAACATTGGATTTGAAAGGGTCCAGCGTAGTCGATCCCAGTATTTTGGAATGGATGTTCTCCTGTTACTCGATGTACTGGCAAATTCCCCATTAGTTGATTTGTCACATCTTTTTGTATCTTATACAAGTAACACATTCTTGAAGAAACTTTTTTAATTGGTTCCGCAGTCCGACAATCCAGAATTCTCCTACTCTTAGGATGCCATCTCCGTCCAAAAAAGGGTTGAGCGCCTGCAGTTTACTTTTTGCTTCAAGAGGTCTTTTCTTTTGAAGCAACAGAATTTCTTGACCAAAATCTAGCTGTTGCTGTAACTTTACAACGGCTGTTTTGGCATTCTTGAATTCTTCCACGGAAAGGTAGGTTGACTGAGGTGCTTTTCTTCGTAGTTTAGCTATAAAGCGTAATACATACGCCATTACGCTATTAAGCTTGTCTACCGAAGAATACTTCCATAATAGCGGAGTAAGGCTGTTTTCCTCTACTGTTATTGTTGTAACAGCAACAATTTCCGGTAGTTCGGGCTGGATCCATTGACTCGGTGGTTTTGCCAACCAGTGTGGTCCTTTCCACCAGATGTCACATGCTGCCAATTGCGTTGGAGATATTCCCCTTGAAGCCACGTCTGCTGGGTTCTCCTCAGATTGCACGTAGTTCCATTGAACGTTTGGCAGTTTTTTATTTATATCGTCAACTCGGGTTTTGACGAATTTGTCCTTGCTGCGTTTGAATCCAAGCCAGAGTCACTCCATGCTTGCGATTTGATCCGATCTCCCACTATGTCTTGTATTCTACATAGTAGCTTGCTTAGGAGATGAGCGGCACAAAGTTCCAATTTAGGAATCGTTTTTTTATTTTTTATTGGGTTTACCTTGCTTTTTGCAGCCAGCAAGGTTATCTTAGCTCCAATTTTGGCATACACCACTGCTGCATATGCTTTTTCAGAGGCATCGCAAAACCCATGAATTTCTATGTCGTCCGCAGCTGAGCTTCCAGACCAGCGAGGTATGCTTATATATCCCAGACTTGGTAGCTCGCTAGCATATTCTTGCCAGATCCGTGCAAGATTGGGGTCCAACTCAGTATCCCATGCAAGCGGCAATTTCCAGAGCTCCTGAATATAACATTTTCCTTGCAGAGTCACTGGTGTAAGCCATCCGAGAGGGTCGAAGATCCTTGCTAATTGCGAAAGAACTAACCGTTTTGTAATTCGTGTTAGTTTAGGGCAATCGACCATAAAAGAAAAGACATCCTTTTTGGGGTCCCATTGCAAGCCAAGAGTCTTAATTGACTCGTCCTCCTGGATGGTAATCTTCTCAGTCGAGTCGCCACCTTGAATTCCAGCGATGATTCGATCGTCGTTGGAGACCCATTTGCGCAGGTGTAAGCCAGCCTTCTCCATAATGCTTCGGAGTTCGACTTGTATTTTGACGCAGTCATCGATGGAGTCCCCACCAGTAATAAGATCATCCATGTAGAAGTCTTCTCTTAGGGTTGTCAGCAATCGTGGATTGTCTTTGCAGTATCGGTTTGCCAACTCTTGAAGACATCTGACGGCTAAAAATGGTTCTGCTGAAGTTCCATATGTTACTGTAGTCAGTTAAAATTCCTTGACTTCTGCTTTGGGATTATCTCTCCATAGAATATACTGATATTCTTGGTCTTCTTTGGCTATTTTCATTTGGCGATACATTTTCTCGATGTCAGCTGTCATCACATATTGCCATTGTCTCCATTTTAGCAAGATATCAAAAATGTCCTTTTGTATTCTTGGACCGACGAGCATCACATCGTTGAGGCTCAATCCATTGGAGGTTTTTGCAGAGGCGTCAAACACTACCCTAAGTTTGGTAGTTAGACTGTTCGGTCTAATGACTGCCTGATGTGGCAAGTAGTATTTTCCTTTTCCACTTGTGTTGACCGGTTCCATGTGCCCCAGTCTTACGTATTCTTCCATAAAGGCACAATAATCGCTGAAGATCTGTGGACTTCTCTTGAACCGTTTCTCCATTTGAAGGAGTCTAGCCATGGCTTGTTTCCTAGAGTCTCCGAGTTCAAACTCTCTGCGGAAAGGTATGGAAACCACAAGCCGACCTTCATTATCCCACGTAGTGGTTTTCTGGAAGTGTTCTTCACACTCTAGGTCTTCTTCTCGTTCTTTCCAATTCCCAGAAGCGCTCGAGATCGTCCAACCGTATTGTTGTAGCTGCGCTGATCACCTTCTTATTAAACTCTGTGGATAATTGCCCAGAGACTATCCATCCAAGGCTGGTTTTCTGTCCCAAGATCTGTTTGACTCTTTTAATTTTTCCTGTCATGATCGACGGCAACAGGTCAACTCCTATTATAAGGTCGATCCTGCTAGGCTCGTTGAAGTGTGGGTCGGCTAGCTCGCAGCCCTTCCAGTCCTTGGCAACGTTTGTATTTATTTGTTTGCTTGGTAGAGCTCTTCGCAGCTTTGGGTGAACCAAGGCTTGCGTTGTCGCTTGAAAACTACTTGCAAACCTTGGTTTTATTTCCAGTCGCACAATACTTTTCACCACGTCGACGTCTTCTGAAATCCCCTGGACTTCTATATTGCTTTTCGTCCTCTGAAGTTTCAGAAGTTGCACTGCTTCCTCTGATATTAGAGTTTTTTGTGAGCCTACATCAATAAGGGCTCTCAACTGCTCATAATTTCCAGTTTTGTTTTTTACTAGAACAAGAGCTGTGGCCAGTAACGTATCTTGCCCTTTATTCTGTTTAAGGCAATTGCTAGTTACGACCTGATTTTTGGCTCCATCGTCGTGAAGCCAGTTATGATGTGCTTTAGGGCACCGTTCACATGTCCAGGTCTTTTTACAATCCTTCATGTTGTGTGCTCCTAAACATTTGTAGCAAAGCGAGTTTTTGTTTACAAACTCTCTACGCTTTCCAATAGGCTCCGCTTTGAATTTCAAGCATTTACCTATTTCATGCCCCTCTTTTTGGCAAAATCGACATTTCTTATTGCTTGTCCTTTTGGCTTCATTATAGGGGGCATTATTTTGCATTGAGGTTATTGAAATATGTAACTGTTCAATAAAACCCAGCACATCTTGCAGAGACTGAATCTCTCTAGCCTTCCTTACGTGTTGTTCGTATAGTTGCAAGACCTCTGTAGAGAAACGTCGAATCAATATTTGGGCGAATAATACATCAAAATCTTGGCCTATTTGCTCTTTTATGATGCATATGTTTTCCCTCGCTGTATCCAGGAACTTGCGGATACTGCCTTCATTATGATTCTTCAGCAGTTCCAAGTCCATCAGCTGGTTGAAGCGATCGGCAAATATTTTGCGCTTATTTGCATAGCGCTTGCATACCAGCTCCCATGCCAAATTGTAATTGGCCGAGGACCCATTTAATAGGTGTCCAACGACTAATCTCGCGTCTCCCGTGAGGTGAGTCCGTAGGTAGTTCAGTTCCCTAGTATCACTGATATCTTCCCTCGAATCAATAGTTAGTGAGAAAATCTCGTAGAACGATTGCCATTCCTTCGGATCTCTGCTAAATGTAGGCACAGTCGTTTTCGGAAGTTCCGGTATGTCGTCCTCTCTATTGCGTACGTTGTGTATCTTCCTTTCGAGTTGGTCAGATAAGACATAGACATCCACATCCATTTCTACAAGCCTTGACATATCAACGGCATTATTTTCATAATCTGCGTTTATTGACTCTTGCAATTTTGACCACAGATAGTTTAATTTGCACTTATGGCTTTCCAAGATAGTCACATCGCTTTTTTTCATGCCGGCTTTGACTTCGGCTATATGCTGCGTTAACAGCTTCGTTAGTGTGTCCGAGGTATCTCCCAAGGGAACCGGGGTAGGCGTGTTTTACTTGTCTTGCCCTAATCCTTTAGGGTCTTGCTCTCCCTTTGTCCTTTAGAGGTACTTGGCCTGGTATCCAGCACTTCCCTTTGTCCTTTAGAGGTACTTGGCCTGGTATCCAGCACTTCCCTTTGTCCAGTTTTCTCTAGCTGAAACGGTTCTTCGCCAATCGTGGCTTCTTCGACCTTCATTTCCGACTCCAAGTAACTACGGACTTCAGCCATTTTGGATTCATAAACCTTCTCGTTGAAGTATTGATGATCGATAGGCCCAATCCTTACCAGCGACGTGTGGATGCTCCTGAAAATGGCGCTTAATTCCCTCACGCTCGATGAGTTTCCTCTCTCCGCTAGTAGCTCCTGGATTTGTTGTAGCACTTCATTTTGCCTTTTTAGCAGTGCCAACGTTTGTTCGGACATCATTCTGATTTGCTTTTTATTTTAAAAAACTTTTCAATTAACTTGGCTAATCGTTGGAGGTATTTTTTGTTTGATCGCCTGGTTGATCAAGCTGTGCCTCGACTCACAACTTGTTGATATTAGCCAAGAATACAAAAGAATGCAAAACAGAATTTTCACTAGATTTTTACTTGGTACACCCGCGGACGGCTCGAAGGACCAAAAAATGTAAAGAAAGTACACTTTACAATACTTGTACGAATTTATTTCGAACTGTCAATGTAGAATGTACGTCTCTACACTTTGTGAGTTTATTTGAAAACTGTTTCTTAAAATCTAATGCGGTGTTGTAAGAAACGCGGTGGTGGTTGTTTTTTCTTATCTCTATTTATATACTTGTATGCTGCACTTGAAAGACGCAGCGTGTGATAATTATTATTGAATACAAATAGAATAGTTGCGTTCCCTTCTTTCTTATCGTAAACATGTGTGTACGCCGGGTCATAAAATATTGTAGACGGTCGTAAACACAGATAAGGGATCGCTGCATGGGGTCATGTGGCTGCTATCACTTGAACTATACAGCGGTACAGTGCCGTGCAGTTCAGTGCAGTATTGTCACATATTCATGCTGGTGCCTGAACAGTTACAATGGATACAATTGGGCTTAAAAACGTTTGCTGCCCCTCACCCGTAACAAAAAATAGATCTAGGCTCAAGACAACTGTCATAGCGATGACCTACTTTTCCGCAGTTTCAACATTTCATACTTTTGCGCTGAATCGCGGCTATTTCTGTTTGTTCGTCAAGCTCTGAAACGAAGGGACGCGGCTGTCTATAAGACTGCTGTCTTGTTTGCTTGCAAAACTGCTCGTGAGTGCGGATTTCCTCGCGCAGTCGAGCTAATGTTCTTATGCCTAGATGCATTAATTCGTAACGCAGCGACATTTTGGAATTTCTAATTAAAATTCGCACTAATGACTCTTCTGCAATAGAGTTACGTAAACGGCTAACGAGTTTTTCAATTTCAAACTGAAATTCTTCAAACGGCTCCTTTTCGCCTTGTTTTCTGGCATTTATGGAATCCCATATATCCATATCAGTGTCTGCATCTTCATATTTCTTTCGAAACTCTTCACAGAATTTCTCCCATGTGAAATAAGGATTGTTTCTATGGAATTTCCAAAACCAATCACTGGCTTTGTCTCCTAAAAGCAAATGCAAATGATCGCAAAGTAAGTTATGGTCACCATATAGGTTTTGTCTCGTCATTGAACGAACTCTGTACAGAAAATCTTCTGTAGAAATACCCTGTCTCGATCCGTCAAATTTCAATCTCCAATTGAGAATGATATTCGACACTTTCTCTGGAGGAATTGAAGAATATCTTCGAGGTAACGTTGGACTACTGCCAGTTGTTTGGCTTGCCGGAGGCTGATCAGTCTGTTCTGCCCTGACATTAGAATTCATTTCCTGTTGACTTCCGTTATTTATCTGAATATTTGCGAACTGTGCTTGAATCTAGGCTGACAAGTTTCGCATTAGTTGCTGCTCTTGCTGTTGCATGGCTGACTGAACTATTTTATCTATATCTTCCCTGTTTCCTTCTTTCGATGAATCCATAGTCAGACTACTCTGATTTGCTTCATCGTTCTGCATCGCACGTTGTGCAGACCTCGTGGTCATACCTCTACGTGTAATGCCGCCTCTGCGGTTTCTATTATTACGTCTATTGCTGTTATGATCTGTGTTCTGATCAGGCGCTGGTAATATAGGGTCAGTGGCGTTGCCTGCTGCATTTAATTCAGCGGCCAAATTATTGTTTGACAATGATAACTGTCTGGCTCTGCATGGATTTTTACATGTGGGACAAATATTTGTATGTTGCAACGCCCTCTGTATACACTCGTGATGAAACCTATGTTGGCATGGGGACGTTGCTATTAAATTGTTTGGTTGCATTGGCTGGTGGCAACAGCCGCAGAAGGGGTCTTGTTGTAATAAAATATTACTGAGATTTTCTGTGTCTTATTGACATATTTATACTATAGTTTTTCTTTTTTTTTGTTCATATAATTATTGGTTCATCGCTATCCAAAATAAACACTCCATAATGTGTTTAAAAATATAACCTGCATACAGCTTATTGAAAATCTAAAGGATACTATTGCTCTACTCAAGACTGACTGTTGCTAATATTGGTCGAGTTCCCCCAAAAATATTCTAGGTGCTCGCGGTGCCTAATATTTGCTATCGAAAGCCTTATAGTAGCTTATTATTTAAAGGAAAATTATATTTAGCAAATTTTGCCGTCACTGAATACAGGCTCAGTATGGTCGACTGACCCGATTAAAACGAGAGAGATCGCGATTCCGATATCTGAGATTCTGTAACCTTGATGCCATATTGCTATACACATTCTCCCATTTCTAAAAATGGAGATTTCCAAACATGAAAATTATTCGGCAACTTCCAGACTTTTCTCAGTCGATTCATCCAAATTTATAAATTGTAATCGCAATTCGCGAAAATAAGTTGCTGGGCTGCATAACATCAAATCTGAAAAAAATCATTTCGTTTTGAATTTTCTAAAAAAGTGAAATTTTTAATGGCTGGATTCAAAGAGCTTTTTGAAAGGTCGAACGCGATGTTATGTCGATATTAAAGGATTCATATTTCGATTCTTTAAGGCTATTTGTGGGCTTGTATACATATTGCAGCCTGAAGACCATGCCCCGTCTCTTGATTAAGATTAAAACAACAAATAATTCCGAAATTTTGCCTGTACTGATCAAACCTTTCGGGTTGGGCCTCAATTACTTTTATAATTGATGAGATAAGTAAGGTCTGTAAATTTTGATAACCCTCGAGCTTCACGCTTAAAAGCCAATTATTTTTAAAAATAAATATTTTCAACAAATACTTGGCTAAAAGGAATTCCTCCCTTGCTCTAATTACTGTCTGTAATTGATAAAGGAATAGGATCTGAAACTTTTCCATACCTCTCGTGCCAATTATTTTTCTGTAATTCTCGGGCCCCACGTTGGGCGCCAATTATTTTTCGACCCTATGTAGCGTGTGGAATTGCTGTTTTGTATATACCACTAGTATTGACTATATGATAGGCTAAGAAGATGCGTGCACTTCTGGCTTCTCTCTGGTCTAAGCTCGTCGGATGGGGTGTGGGTTCTTTTCTTGCCTAAACATATACGCGCTAAGGGGAAAATAATGATCAAGTGCACTACGGAAATGAAAATCGACAACTAAATTGTAATTAAATAAACCACACTGTTTACGGATGCTGTATGCTGGTTATATTGCGCTAGGATACTAAGATGTTGATCGTACCCCGCTCTGTACCCTCCCTACCATGATAGTTCGCGGACTTCTCTGCTATCCCTTGTTCAACACTATGTTCATTTGGTCGGCGATGAACCTCATTGAATTATTAAACTGGCATGATTAGATGAATATCATAATTCGAGTTTTTATTCACTAGGCTTAAAGCATTCTAATGCGAAGATTTTTAGAGATTTCATATTCAATTTTAAGGCTTATAACAATTCGTAACGAAAAGAGTAAGAAAATATATGAATGGCATTTTATAATAATTTCATATGGATATACATTTATATGGACCACACCAAAATAACATAACTACATTGGCAATGCAGATGGCATACCGTAGACGATATCAATTTATATATATTTGGTTACTCACAGATAATATCCGCTTGATCGATGGGCCCGCCGATGTAGCTGCTGTGCTGTTTTGGAAGAATGTCAATGTAGTTATATATATGTGTCCATAACTGTATGTCTGTATTCAGGTGCTACTGCGAGTTGTACATGTTTCAAATTGCCTTAGGAATATAAGTGTACGAAAGACGTTATTAGATAGAGTTTAATTGAAAATATTTGAAAGAAAATGTATTTATACTACTGCGATACTTTTGTTGGCATGCCGCCTTCGGGCTGCCGTCAAAGACAGAACGCCTCAGCGCTTCTCTTCGCTGCTGGGGTTTGAAAAGCCTATGCCAGGCTGTTATAATTGTATGACTCCGGTCTGCAACTATATAAATCCCGATACTTGTAGCTCTCAAACTATAGTGGTTTTGCGGTCATCTAAATGACGTCGGAGTCACGTCGAATAAGGAAGTCGCATCTGTGGTCAACCGATATACATATAATTTTGGCGCGTTCCCGCGAGACCAATATATTGCAGTGTCCGAGTAATTCCACTGTTTCGTCACTCAGTGCACAGTTTTTCAGTGTCTGAGTGATTCGCCCCAGTGTACAGTTTTGCAGCCACTGGGGGCTCCTATGGACACGACCAGGCCTGGCTTGTAGCTGACAGCGTGAAAACGCTTTTCAAGGCCGGCCGTGTTTAAATCAAATGTCGTGGCTATGAATAAATATATAATTAGCATTGACTATTTGTTTAAATTTCACTTAATATCACCTTTTTGTATGTGCACACAATTCCTTTCAAACTGTTCAAAACGCTCTGCTGGCAAAATTATGCAGGAATTAGCGCTGCTATTTTAGAATGATCTAGAACTTGGCTTTTATTATAAAATTTAATAACTCCTTTTAAAGTATTTTATGAATATATTATATATTCATTGCAAGAGGTTTGATTTTAAACGTTTATACTGTAGTATACATATATATTGAATATCTACTGTACCAAGTTTGTTGCAAAGTTTACATAACCAGAGCCCGGGTCTTTAGCCTAAATGGCCGAAATATATGTCGATCGACGCGCACAAAGAAAGAGTATATGTAAGCATTCTGTTACATGCGCCGACCGCCCGATCGAACTCAAGTGCATGCACATACCACAGCACTCCAGCTTAAAGAGAACATACATATATATAACATATAAGATATATACATAACCGTCTCTCTGCTGTCCAACTGTGGGCAGCGCAGCAAGGAGACCTAGGCTTAATTAGAACCTAAGAAAGAATGTTTAAGTCAGATCCATTTTGACATGGGAAGCGGCACCTTCGCTGCTCCCAAAATAAACTTTATATTAAACAACCAAAGGTCCACGGCGTTGTCATTTCATTATATGGCGACCGTGACATAGAGACCCTAAAGAATTATTAAAGAATTAAAAAGTGGCAAAAAAAGTGACAAAGTACGAGTGGCAATCCGTCACTTGTACCGACGGTGGAATATATGCAGACGAGTGCATATGAATAAATCGGCAACAAAAAACAACTACAAGTATGCAGAGGCGAGCATTTGGATAAATCGGCAGCAACTACAAGTGTGAAAGGCAATCCGTCCCTTACACCAGCGCGGGAGAACGAGAAACTGGACAAAAAAAAAAAAAAACCAAAAAAAATTACTGAGTGAGTAGAGTGCGGTGATGGGACGCGGAGGTCTGAAAAACAAGATCAACAAAATAATAGCACATATTAAATGGCTATTATATACAAATAAAACGCCACCCCCATGGGCAGCGGCGCAGAAGCAAACAACATAACTTGATTTTCTGAGAGAAAACCTCCAGCAGAGACTGCAAAAACCCGCAACTCACTCAGTAAATAAAAAATCATAAATGAAAAAATAACTAAAAAACCTCCATCTCCCAAGCCATTGCCGAAGAGGAAGGACGAATGCCCGAATGACTGCCCTGGACCATTGTACGACACAGCGTGTAAGTCTACATGCTTAACCTGAAGACCTGTGCGAAGACCAGCACCGGTCCCGCCTGAGCCCATAGGCCCAGGACATCAGCAGCAGTAATCAACAAGTGCGGGAGGCACTCCGCCACCTGCACCTGCGAGGGTGGATCAGAGGACCAACCGGAGAAAAAATTTATTTTTTTCTGTTGCCCTGTGTGGCACACCAAAGAATTTTTTTGTTGCCCTGTGAGGCACACCAATTAATTTAAAAAAAAAAAAAACAAATTGTAAAATTGTGCGGAACCATCTCCGCTCGATTAGAAGTGTAGCCCGTAAAGCTATACGAAACGATAGGCAGGAAAATTTGTTAAAAGTAAATGCAGAGTAATGCAATAGATAAATTTTCTGAGAACACAATTAATAATTATACATACAGTTTAAAAATATATATACCCGAAATGGGGCTAGTAGACGTCAAATCTGTGGACTCCACAGCCAACGTCATTAACAAAGTAGAGTCCAATAATTATGACTTTTATTTAGTACACATATTGTTAATAATAATTGTTGTTATAATGTGCGCAAATTGTATTTACAAATTGTATAAATTGCATAATAAATGCTTGAAAAAGAAATATATGAGCCAGGCAAATGATTTGGACAAAATAAAAAAAAGAAAGCACAAACAACATTTAACATTCATTTAAATAACACAATGTTTAACTTTAATTGAATAAAATAAATTACAAATAAAAACTTAAATAAATTACAAACTAAAATATATAAAAAAAGGTATGGCTACACTACAGGCATTTATAGAAATACATGATAAAGAGTTCATATCCATAAAATAATGGAATGGAATGATATATATGAAGAATTAAACAACATAAAAATCAACTTTGACAAATCATATAAATCACTAACACAAAACAGGCCAATTCAAAAAAATACTATAAATAAACATTCAGAGACATTAGTAAATTGCTTTAACCAAGCACGAACACTTATATTTGGACAGAAAGATAAATTAAATCAAGATCATTGGTCCCGAGTATCAAAATTTTTGATCAGACTACGATCTAATCTAATATCAGTTAAACTAAAGTTTAATCTGGATATATCTGTACCAACTATACTCAATACTTCTCTTACTATCGAAACTAGTGAAACTGGCACTGACCAAATAGAGCCAGAAGATCAGGAAGCAAACCCTAAAATAGAAGAGGAGGATTTAAATAACCTCACTATTCCATCTGTTTTGACGTCAGATCTGGATAATTTCACAGATTCCGACACTTCTTCAAGCACAATAGAGAATAAAGTAGGCAACAATAGAACAATGGCGCAAAATAATATTGAGTTTATTAATACAGCAACTAAGCTTGTACCAGTTTTTGATGGTAAAGCTGAAAACTTGCAAAGTTTTATTGATGCACTAGAAATATTGGAACTAATAACAGGCGAACACGAAGTATTAGTAGTTTCCATAATAAAATCAAGACTAAAAGGTGCTGCCAGAAATTTAATCGGAAATGAAACAACAATAACTGAAGTAATTTCCAGATTAAAAAGCAATGTCAAAGGCGAAACTGTAGAAGTACTATCAGCAAAACTGATGAACCTACAGCAACGCAACAAAACTGCTAACCAATACACACTAGAGGTTGAGCAGATGACAAAAATGTTAGAAGGTGCATATATAACGGACGGCTTACCGCTAGAGTTAGCCAGAAGTTATTCCACCCAGCATGCGGTCAAAGCAATGACTAAAAATTGCACAATTGATAAGGTAAAACTTATCATGCAAGCTGGTACCTTCAACAATATGAATGAGACAGTATCTAAATTTGTAAATTGTTGCACAGAAGCAACCGGACAGCCAAACTCTGTTCAATATTATAAAAATAATCCACAACGCGGCGGATACCGCGGGCGTGCAAATTACAGAGGTAACTTTCGTTATCGTAATAATAATTACAATAACCAATATAATAACGGACGAGGCCAATATAGAGGAAACTCAAGAGGCCGGGGCAATTCGAATCGAGGCCACAACCACAATAACCGTAGTAACGTCCGAGTAACCAATACATCGCAAAACTCACAAAACCCTTTAAATACTCAACAGTAAAAAATGCAAGGATTCATACCATTAATCTCAGTCAGAACGTATTTGTATCATTCAACCATGTAGCTACAGGAAAAGAACTTGTCTTTTTAGTAGACACAGGTGCCGAAATTTCAATAGTTACAGAAAATTCTGATGTCTTTCATGACGTACAAGAAAATGATATTATCGATATAACAGGAAAAAGTTAAGCAGTAACCAAATCCAAGGGGTTAACTTCTATTGAGATACAGACCACTAAGTATATACTTCAACACGATTTTCATATCGTGGATTTACAATTCGCTATTCCTTGTGATGGCATTTTAGGAATCGATTTCATTAGAAAATTCAACTGTCAATTAGACTTCAAGCAATCTGAAGATTGGCTTATAATAAGACCTAATAACTTAAAATTTCCAATTAATGTTCCTATAACATACAGTTCTGGCAACAACTCAATACTTCCGCCAGCAAGATCCCAAGTTATTAGAAAAATAGAGCTAGATTCAAAAGAAGACAGTGTACTGATTCCAAATCAAGAAATTCAGCATGGTATTTACATAGCAAGTACCATCTAAAAGCGCTTTTATAAGACTACTTAATACAACAAATAAAGATCAAGTAGTCAGTACAAATAATTTAGCGTACGAATCACTTTCGAACTACGATGTAGTCAAAACTAATCCAGACAATAGAAACAAATCTGTATTATCTCAACTAAATAAAAACTTTCCTCCACAATTCAAATCACAACTTTCAAGCTTGTGCACCCAATATTGTGATATATTCGGATTGGAATCTGAACCAATAAGCACTAATAATTTCTATAAACAAAAACTGAGATTAAAAGATGATGATCCAGTGAATGTAAAAAATTATAGAAGCCCACACAGTCAGGTGAACGAAATACAGAAACAAGTTGGAAAATTGATCACTGACGGCATTGTTGAACCATCTGTATCTGAATATAACAGCCCACTATTACTTGTCCCTAAAAAACCATCTCCAGGTTCAGACCAAAAGAAATGGCGATTAGTAATTGACTATCGTCAAATTAATAAAAAATTACTGTCCGATAAATTTCCACTCCCAAGAATTGACGACATTTTAGATCAACTTGGACGAGCAAAATATTTTTCATGTCTTGACTTAATGTCAGGATTTTATCAAATTGAACTCGAAGAAAGTTCAAGAGATATAACGTAATTTTCAACGAGCAATGGATCATATCGCTTCACGCGACTACCTTTTGGTATTAAAATAGCGCCTAATTCATTTCAGAGAATGATGACTATAGCATTCTCTGGATTAGAACCTTCACAAGCATTCCTTTATATGGATGATTTAATAGTTAAAGGTTGTTCTGAAAAACATATGCATAAAAACTTAACAGACATTTATGAGAAATGTAGGAAATACAATCTAAAGTTACATCCAGAAAAATGCTCATTTTTGATGCATGTGGTGACTTTTCTCGGTCATAAATGCACAGACAAAGGAATACTTCCGGATGACAAAAAATATGACGTCATTATGAATTACCCTACGCCGCACAATGCGGACAGCGCTAGACGTTTCGTCGCGTTTTGCAATTATTATAGACGTTTCATCAAAAATTTCGCCGAATATTCACGGCACATAACAAGATTATGTAAAAAGAATGTTCCTTTCGAATGGACAGATGAATGCCAAAACGCATTCCAATATTTAAAAACAAAACTTATGGAACCTACTTTGCTACAATATCCTGATTTCAGCAAAGAATTCTGTATAATTACTGATGCAAGTAAGCAAGTGTGCGGAGCGGTTTTAACTCAAAACCATAACGAACTCCAACTTCCCATTGCATACGCATCAAGAGCTTTCAGTAAAGGAGAAAGTAATAAATGTACAACTGAGCAGGAATTAGCTGCAATACACTGGGCAATATTACATTTTAGACCATACATTTATGGAAAACACTTCACAATTAAAACAGATCACAGACCATTAATATATCTATTCTCTATGATCAATCCGAGTTCTAAACTGACACGCATGAGGCTAGAATTAGAAGAGTATGACTTTACAGTCGAATATTTAAAGGGAAAAGACAATCATGTAGCTGATGCGTTATCAAGAATAACCATTAAAGATCTACAAAAATTGACAGAAAATCCGCGCGGATAACAACAAAATAGAATTGCCTACGCAATCTTTAGAAAAAGCTTCTAAGCCCAACGTATATGAAGTCATAAACAATGACGAAGTACGTAAAGTAGTGACCTTGCATGTAAAACATATGCTATGTTTATTTAAACATGGTAGAAAAATTACTGCAAGATACGACGTTAGCGATTTATATACTAATGGAATCCTCGACTTTGGTCAATTTTTCCAAAGGCTTGAAAAGCAGGCCGGTATAAATAAAATCAGCCAACTCAAAATGGCACCGTGGGAAAATATCTTTGAACATGTTTCAATAGATAATTTTAAACAAATGGGCAATAAGATATTGAAAACATTAAGAGTAGCGCTACTCAACCCGGTGACCTTAATAGAAAAACAAAAAGATAAAGAAGCTATACTGTCTAAATTCCATGACGACCCAATACAAGGAGGTCATATCGGCATTTCAAAAACCTTGGCCAAGGTCAGAAGACATTATTATTGGAAAGGTATGACTCGAGATATTACTGAGTATATACGAAAATGTCAAAAATGCCAAAAAGCTAAAATATCAAAGCATAGTCTTATTATGAAATGAAACAGGTCATAAGCTAGAATATAAATATACTGGTCCGTATAAAGTAACGGAAATAGGAGATAGAAATAACATTATAATAACGAATAATAAAAACAAAAAAACAAACAGTACATAAGGATAGGTTAAAAATGTTTATTTCATAATTGTTGTTAGTATGGCCATGCTAAGACAAAAATACTTATCTATATTTGAATGTTATTTGTAATTTAATATATTCAAAAAATATATAACATATAAAAAAAAAAATGGAAAAAACCCATTGTTAATTAAAAATTAATCTTTTGAGTAAAATCTAAAAAAATGACTCCAAATATATTACGTAATTTTTCAAAAGGAGGGAGATGAAGTATACATATATATTGAATATCTACTGTACCAAGTTTGTTGCAAAGTTTACATAACCAGAGCCCGGGTCTTTAGCCTAAGTGGCCGAAATATGAGTCGATCGACGCGCACAAAGAAAGAGCATATGTAAGCATTCTGTTACATGCGCCGACCGCCCGATCGAACTCAAGTGCATGCACATACCACAGCACTCCAGCTTAAAGAGAGCATACATATATATAACATATAAGATATATACATAACCGTCTCTCTGCTGTCCAACTGTGGGCAGCGCAGCAAGGAGACCTAGGCTTAATTAGAACCTAAGAAAGAATGTTTAAGTCAGATCCATTTTGACATGGGAAGCGGCACCTTCGCTGCTCCCAAAATAAACTTTATATTAAACAACCAAAGGTCCACGGCGTTGTCATTTCATTATAATACAGACGTTTCGGTACAAGTCTCGCTGTGATCTGATTAAAAATGTGAACGCCGTTGAATTCGCCCTTTTTTATAGACAACGAGAGAGAACATTTGTCGTTCCAATGCACGCGGTATTTGAACGGTTGTTGCCAAAAGTAACGGTTGATTGTCTTATTTCTTTATGTTCCCCATTTCTATCTGCATTATGCGAGAGCATTGAAATGAGACGACGGCGAATTGGGAATTGTCACTTGAGTGCGGCGAATTATTTGAGTGCCTTTTGACAATTTGAGTTAAAGAGAGTTTAATGAGTGCAAGCTAGACAACGGCCACTACACCACAGATAATGCTGCGACAGATGTATCTCGAGTAGTCATTATCTGAAGAAAAACAGTGCAAGGGTCGAGCTTACATTAGACTTTGATGTCTTTTAAGTGGTAAACACCTAGCTTTTTGCCTGCTTCGTTCTGTTACTCATAATATGCTGGACTAAGTTGTTTAGCTACTGAAGCCTTTACAAATACAGGGGCAAGTTTACTGCTGAAATTCTTAGCCGCGCTGCTCTGCGCGAAATTTCTGGCATAAACTGTGTCTCCTACTTTTAGTCGAAGGGATCTACTTCTTAGATTGTATCGTCGAGCGTTTATATCATGAGTGTGGTCTATGTTAACTTTGGCCTAACTTTTGCGCGCGCCAATTGCATCACGTCTGGCCGCTTCAAGGTTGTGTCGTCGGACAACATATTCAGCATCATATTTTGTCCGAAGCATAAATAATACGGAGAATATCCGGTGCTTCTATGAATATTAGCTCTTATTGACGCATTAATTTCATTTAGATTCATATCCCAATTGATATGTTCTTTACCAATGTACGCTCTGATGGCAGCTAAGACTGACCGGTTCAACCGTTCGCTTGCATTCGCTTGTGGCGAATAAATGGCTGTACAAATCTGAGATACTCCAAACTGAGTCAGAAATGCTTTGAAATATCCTGATTTGAATTGCGATCCATTATCTGTTAATACAGTCTCTGGGACTCCAAAGGTATAAAACACATTTTCCAAAAACTCGCAGATCTTGCTGGATGTGAATTTCTTTAATGGTTGTAGGAAGTGAAATTTAGTATTGTGATCCACCACAATCAAAAGTCCTATGTTTCCACTTTTTGATCTAGGATATGGGCCTAAAATGTCCAAATACAACTTTTGGAAAGTTCTGTCTGATGACATTGGCTTTCCCATTGGAGGTCTAAGAATCATATTTGCACTCTTAGTAGATTTGCATATTGAACAGTTTGCTACGAAATTACGAATTTGCGTAACCATGCCAGGCCAAAATAGATAGCGTCTTAACTTAGCGATAAGTCTGGCTGTACCGCAGTGGGCTGAATCTGGAGGATCGTGTGCTCTATGAAGAACATCGTTTATCAAACCATTTGGAATCCAAAGTTTCCAAGATTCTGCTTCTTGCTTTTCTTCTCCACTAGCAAACTCTGTTTGTTTGTATAAAAAGTCATCACAAATTTTTAAATCCGGCAGTTTAGATTGATTCTGAATGACGCTTTTCAATAAATTAAGGTATTCTGGTGATTTAAATTCCTTAGATTTCAAGTCAATTATTGGACCAGCATCTACAAATTCAGAGACTTCGTTTTCGTCTCGGCGCGATAAAGCGTCGGCAACGACATTATGACATTATGAGAACCTTTTCTATGCTGGATTGTACATTCTAAACCGCGTAATTGCAATGACCATCTGGCCAAGCGCCCTGTAAGATCTTTTTGGTTTAACAACCATTTCAGAGAAGCATGGTCAGTGATTACTACAAACGCTTGTCCTTCTATGTATGAACGGAACTTTTGTACGCCTTTTAGGACAGCTAAACATTCTAGCTCAGTTACCGTATAGTTGCGTTGTTGTTTGGTTAATTTAACCGACATATATGCGATTGGTAACTCCAAGCCATCAACGCTCAGTTGAGCTAACACGCAGCCGAGTCCATGCACACTGGCGTCGCACAACAATAAAAATGGCTTGGAGAAATCTGGGTGCTGATGTTAACTTGCCTTTCAAAATCTCGAATGCTTCTTGAGCTTGTGGATTCCACTTGAATTGCTTATTTTTCTTTAAAAGTTCTGTCAGTGGCAGAGTAACAGAAGCATAGCCGTCGACGAAACGTCGATACCATCCTGTCATACCGAGAAATCTTCTCAATTGTTTGACAGTAGTCGGTATCGGGAATTCGTTTATTGCCGTGAGCTTTCCTGGGTCTGTTTTTATTTTACCGTGTCCTATGATAAATCCAAGATATTTTATTTCTTGCATACAACCTGCTAACCTGCTATTTCGCTTAAGAGTACCATATGGGATTCGAAATCTTCCGAGAGAACTAATAGATCATCCAAGTAAACGAATACTCTCGTGCGCAAATGTGCGGGAATAACTTGATCCATTAATCGAACTAAGGTTTGTGCAGCGTTGCACAGCCCGAACGGCATCACTTTGTATTGATACAAAGGGCGATTTGGAATTGTAAACGCCGTTATTTGGCGTGATTTCTTCTCAAGAGGGATTTGCCAGAAGGCATGCTTCATGTCTAGGCCTGTAATGAAACGAGCGGGTGGTAACCAGCTAAGTATTCCATCAACGTGTGGAAGAGCATATGCATCCTTGCAGGTGCATTTATTAATCTCTCTTGAGTCCAGGCATAAGCGAACTTTGTCTCCTTTTCTCACGAGGACACAATTGCTGCTACATGCGCTCTTAGACTCCTCGATGACGTCTAAATCGAGCATATTTTGGATCTCAGAGAACATAAGCTTCTCCTTAGCTGGGGATATAGGCCAGTGCCTTTGCTTAATTGGTTTAGCGTCGCCTACGTCGATACTGTGTTCGATCAATTTAGTACGGCCCAAACCTTCCTTTTCGAATGATGGAAGTTTTAGTTTAACTCGTTCCAGTTCGATACGCTGATGTTCGGAGAGAGACTGAACTTTCGGAGGACCTTCGTCAAGATCCGCATCTCTACCTACATCGAGCTCATTTACTTGGCTTGAAGATTGAACTATTTGGTTTAACAGACCAAAGTCTCGCCAAAAGTCGATGCCAAGATATGCATCTTGCTTAAGTGTTGGAATTATATAGAATTCAACTGGTTTGGTTATGCCACGATATGCTATATCACAAACTAATCGACCTATCACTGCACATTCTGAGTTGTTTGCTGTCTTGATACGACTTGAAGATTTTTGAATGTTTGGGTGGGATTTCAACTGTGCTGCTGCTTTACCGCCAAGACAGCTGATCGTTGCTCCCGAATCTAGAAGAGCGACAAATGAATGCCCTTCTAATTGAATATCTGTATATAAACGATTGTCGTTATTCATAAAAATGGCTGAAACTAGTTTATGTCGGCACGCGCGAACTTTCTTCCAAAAGACGCGCATACGGACCGTAGAACGTTTGGATTTCTTCCGTGGCTCATAACTGTCCACGTGACCGAAAATTCGACTACGTGTCGCCAGGTAATGTGCCAGTCTCTCATGGCAAGGTTTATATTCTTTCTTAATAATTTCGTTTTGTTTAGTGATAATTCGTAAGGCTACATTTTGGTTCAGATCTGTTGAATGTAGTTGGATCTGATTGTTTACGTCTGGGTTTACAGTCGTGGATGCGACAGTGCGGATCTGGCCTGCGCATCCACCGACGAGTTTTCCGGATTGTTACAATGGATACAATTGGGCTTGAAAACGTTTGCTGCCCCTCACCCGTAACAAAAAATAGATCTAGGCTCAAGACAACTGTCATAGCGGTGACCTACTTTTCCGCAGTTCCAACATTTCATACTTTTGCGCTGAATCGCGGCTATTTCTGTTTGTTCGTCAAGCTCTGAAACGAAGGGACGCGGCTGTCTATAAGACTGCTGTCTTGTTTGCTTGCAAAACTGCTCGTGAGTGCGGATTTCCTCTCGCAGTCGAGCTAATGTTCTTATGCCTAGATGCATTAATTCGTAACGCAGCGACATTTTGGAATTTCTAATTAAAATTCGCACTAATGACTCTTCTGCAATAGAGTTACGTAAACGGCTAACGAGTTTTTCAATTTCAAACTGAAATTCTTCAAACGGCTCCTTTTCGCCTTGTTTTCTGGCATTTATGGAATCCCATATATCCATATCAGTGTCTGCATCTTCATATTTCTTTCGAAACTCTTCACAGAATTTCTCCCATGTGAAATAAGGATTGTTTCTATGGAATTTCCAAAACCAATCACTGGCTTTGTCTCCTAAAAGCAAATGCAAATGATCGCAAAGTAAGTTATGGTCACCATATAGGTTTTGTCTCGTCATTGAACGAACTCTGTACAGAAAATCTTCTGTAGAAATACCCTGTCTCGATCCGTCAAATTTCAATCTCCAATTGAGAATGATATTCGACACTTTCTCTGGAGGAATTGAAGAATATCTTCGAGGTAACGTTGGACTACTGCCAGTTGTTTGGCTTGCCGGATGCTGATCATTAGAATTAATTTCCTGTTGACTTCCGTTATTTATCTGAATATTTGCGAACTGTGCTTGAATCTAGGCTGACAAGTTTCGCATTAGTTGCTGCTCTTGCTGTTGCATGGCTGACTGAACTATTTTATCTATATCTTCCCTGTTTCCTTCTTTCGATGAATCCATAGTCAGACTACTCTGATTTGCTTCATCGTTCTGCATCGCACGTTGTGCAGACCTCGTGGTCATACCTCTACGTGTAGTGCCGCCTCTGCGGTTTCTATTATTACGTCTATTGCTGTTATGATCTGTGTTCTGATCAGGCGCTGGTAATATAGGGTCAGTGGCGTTGCCTGCTGCATTTAATTCAGCGGCCAAATTATTGTTTGACAATGATAACTGTCTGGCTCGGCAAGGATTTTTACATGTGGGACAAATATTTGTATGTTGCAACGCCCTCTGTATACACTCGTGATGAAACCTATGTTGGCATGGGGACGTTGCTATTAAATTGTTTGGTTGCATTGGCTGGTGGCAACAGCCGCAGAAGGGGTCTTGTTGTTGTAAAATATTACTGAGATCTGTGCTGTGTCTTATTGACATATTTATACTATAGTTTTTTTTTTTTTTTTTTTGTTCATATAATTATTGGTTCATCGCTTTCCAAAATAAACACTCCATAATGTGTTTAAAAATATAACCTGCAAACAGCTTATTGAAAATCTAAAGGATACTATTGCTCTACTCAAGACTGACTGTTGCTAATATTGGTCGAGTTCCCCCAAAAATATTCTAGGTGCTCGCGGTGCCTAATATTTGCTATCAAAAGCCTTATAGTAGCTTATTATTTAAAGGAAAATTATATTTAGCAAATTTTGCCGTCACTGAATACAGGCTCAGTATGGTCGACTGACCCGATTAAAACGAGAGAGATCGCGATTCCGATATCTGAGATTCTGTGACCTTGATGCCATATTGCTATACACATTCTCCCATTTCTAAAAATGGAGGTTTCCAAACATGAAAATTATTCGGCAACTTCCAGACTTATCTCAGTCGATTCATCCAAATTTATGAATTGTAATCGCAATTCGCGAAAAGAAGTTGCTGGGCTGCATAACATCAAATCTGAAAAAAATCATTTCGTTTTGAATTTTCTAAAAAAGTGAAATTTTTAATGGCTGGATTCAAAGAGCTTTTTGAAAGGTCGAACGCGATGTTATGTCGATATTAAAGGATTCATATTTCGATTCTTTAAGGCTATTTGTGGGCTTGTATACATATTGCAGCCTGAATACCATGCCCCGTCTCTTGATTAAGATTAAAACAACAAAGAATTCCGAAATTTTGCCTGTACTGATCAAACCTTTCGGGTTGGGCCTCAATTACTTTTATAATTGATGAGATAAGTAAGGTCTGTAAATTTTGATAACCCTCGAGCTTCACGCTTAAAAGCCAATTATTTTTAAAAATAAATATTTTCAACAAATACTTGGCTAAAAGGAATTCCTCCCTTGCTCTAATTACTGTCTGTAATTGATAAAGGAATAGGATCTGAAACTTTTCCATACCTCTCGGGCCAATTATTTTTCTGTAATTCTCGGGCCCCACGTTGGGCGCTAATTATTTTTCTACCCTATGTAGCGTGTGGAATTGCTGTTTTGTATATACCACTAGTATTGACTATATGATAGGCTAAGAAGATGCGTGCACTTCTGGCTTCTCTCTGGTCTAAGCTCGTCGGATGGGGTGTGGGTTCTTTTCTTGCCTAAACATATACGCGCTAAGGGGAAAATAATGATCAAGTGCACTACGGAAATGAAAATCGACAACTAAATTGTAATTAAATAAACCACACTGTTTACGGATGCTGTATGCTGGTTATATTGCGCTAGGATACTAAGATGTTGATCGTACCCCGCTCTGTACCCTCCCTACCATGATAGCTCGCGGACTTCTCTGCTATCCCTTGTTCAACACTATGTTCATTTGGTCGGCGATGAACCTCATTGAATTATTAAACTGGCATGATTAGATGAATATCATAATTCGAGTTTTTATTCACTAGGCTTAAAGCATTCTAATGCGAAGATTTTTAGAGATTTCATATTCAATTTTAAGGCTTATAACAATTCGTAACGAAAAGAGTAAGAAAATATATGAATGGCATTTTATAATAATTTCATATGGATATACATTTATATGGACCACACCTAAACAACATAACTACATTGGCAATGCAGATGGCATACCGTAGACGATATCAATTTATATATATTTGGTTACTCACAGATAATATCCGCTTGATCGATGGGCCCGCCGATGTAGCTGCTGTGCTGTTTTGGAAGAATGTCAATGTAGTTATATATATGTGTCCATAACTGTATGTCTGTATTCAGGTGCTACTGCGAGTTGTACATGTTTCAAATTGCCTTAGGAATATAAGTGTACGAAAGACGATATTAGATAGAGTTTAAGTGAAAATATTTGAAAGAAAATGTATTTATACTACTGCGATACTTTTGTTGGCATGCCGCCTTCGGGCTGCCGTCAAAGACAGAACGCCTCAGCGCTTCTCTTCGCTGCTGGGGTTTGAAAAGCCTATGCCAGGCTGTTATAATTGTATGACTCCGGTCTGCAACTATATAAATCCCGATACTTGTAGCTCTCAAACTATAGTGGCTTTGCGGTCATCTAAATGACGTCGGAGTCACGTCGAATTAGGAAGTCGCATCTGTGGTCAACCGATATACATATAATTTTGGCGCGTTCCCGCGAGACCAATATATTGCAGTGTCCGAGTAATTCCACTGTTTCGTCACTCAGTGCACAGTTTTTCAGTGTCTGAGTGATTCGCCCCAGTGTACAGTTTTGCAGCCACTGGGGGCTCCTTTGGACACGACCAGGCCTGGCTTGTAGCTGACAGCGTGAAAACGCTTTTCAAGGCCGGCCGTGTTTAAATCAAATGTCGTGGCTATGAATAAATATATAATTAGCATTGACTATTTGTTTAAATTTCACTTAATATCATCTTTTTGTATGTGCACACAATTCCTTCCAAACTGTGCAGTCGCTCTGCTGGCAAAATTATGCAGCAATTAGCGCTGCTATTTTAGAATGATCCAGAACTTGGCTTTTATTATAAAATTTAATAACTCTTTTTAAAGTATTTTATGAATATATTATATATTATTTAAATATATTCTTTGCAAGAGGTTTGATTTTAAACGTTTATACAGACGTTTCGGTACAAGTCTCGCTGTGATCTGATTAAAAATGTGAACGCCGTTGAATTCGCCCTCTTTTAAAGGCAACGAGAGAGAACATTTGTCGTTCCAATGCACGCGGTATTTGAACGGTTGTTGCCAAAAGTAACGGTTGATCGTCTTATTTCTTTATGTTCCCCATTTCTATCTGCATTATGCGAGAGCATTGAAATGAGACGACGGCGAATTGGGAATTGTCACTTGAGTGCGCGAATTATTTGAGTGCCTTTTGACAATTTGAGTTAAAGAGAGTTTAATGAGTGCAAGCTAGACAACGGCCACTACAATATTTCATTGTTTTATTTATATATATAATGAATGGACTTAGGTTTAATTTCTAGGAGTTTTTCGGACTTTTTAGAATTTAAAAAAAATTTCTAGTCTCTTTACTTTTATGAACAACTCGTCCGGCTTCGGTGACGATAGTTGTATGTCTATTTTCTTTTACTATTTCCTTTTTATACCGTGGGGATAGTTTATAACCTAGTCTTGTGTTTTGTTTTATGAATACTGCCTGTCCTGGCTCATAATCCTTGATCTTTTTGTTTTTTTTTGTTATTGTTATTTAAGTCGGTTGTCTGTTTTGATTTCAGTTTTTCTATGTTGTTTTGTCTGGTTTCATCATATTTTTCTGGGTCAATGGTTATATTTCTGCCAAAAAATATTTCTAAAGGGCTTTTTTTTGTTACAGAATGAATTGTGAAATTATATTCATAGACAGCTGAATCTAATAGTTCTTCAAATGTGCGGTGTATCTGTTTAGTTTTTAAGCATCTCATAATTTCGGCGAGGGTAGAGTGAAACCGTTCTATCTGTCCATTTACGGAACTTTTCTAGGGGGGTGCTTTGAAAATTTGTATACCTAAGTAATCTTTCATCATAAAGGTTATAGTGGCGGAATTAAAAGATTTTTCGTTATCCACTACAACGTACTTTGGAATATAGAATAAGATATCATATAAGGGTTTTTTAATATCTTCTATTGATTTTGAATTTATTATTTATTATTTTTGCTTGCGCAAGCTTAGAAAATTTGTGAATTGCCGTAAGTACCAGTTTTTTTTCTGTGGAGAAAATGTCTATGTGAATTGTGTGTCCCGGAAACTCAGGAATTGATGTTTCCGTTATTTCTGGGTTTGTGGGATGCCTATCATATTTTCCTTCTTTGCACACTTGGCACTGTTTTATTAGAGTAACTATTTTAGATTTCATTGTGGGGAAATAGCACTTTTCGGATAATTGAATTTTTTTCTCGTCAGCATTTCTATGTGCCCTATTATGAGTTTTTAAGATAAGCTCATCTTGCTCTGTTTCATTTGTTATGTCCTCTACCTTTTTTTTTGACTAAATCTGACTTTAAAGGATCCAAAATGTTCTGGATAAATTTGTATGTATCTGACCCATTATATCTTCTGTTGTATGGATGTCATTAATGACTGTGGGATATAGGTATTTTCTTAAAATTTGTATTAGGCCTTCGTCTGAATATGTTAACTGCGATATTGTGTGCCTATGGAATGTTGGAAATGGGAGGGTAAATTTATAATCGGTGGCTCTTCTTTAAGTATAAAAATTTGATTTTTAAATACATTGATCGGAGATTCAACGCTCGCTATCAGATTGTGTCCGGAAGTTTGAGCACTATGTTGAGTTGCTGTTAATGAATTAACTTCAACTTGCTTTGGTGCCCTTGATAGTGCATCTGCCACTACATTTTCTTTCCCTGGCTTGTAGAGCAGTTCTTTATTGTATTCGTCTAAGTAAGACTTCCATCTTCTAATTGCTATCACGCCTTTCCAATTGCAATCATGTGTGAGTGGTTCGTGATCGGTATAAATTTTTACCTTTGAACCACCATAAAGAGAACCCTTGAAGAAGTTAACAGCCCAATGTATGGCTAACATTTTTTCTTTGCTGTTTCATATCCTTCTTCGATTTTAGATAGGGTTCTAGATATAAATGAAATTGGTCTGTCTGATTGTGATAGTACTGCTCCTATTGCATAGTCAGAGGCTTCTGTGGTTAGGGTGAATTCTTTCTTAAAGTCGGGGTAGTGGAGTATTACGTCGATAGATATCAGAGTACTGCGTAACTGTTCAAATGCTTTTATCGCTTTGTTGTCTAAATGGATCTGTTTCTTTGCAGACATTCATTTTGAAATACGTCCGTCTTTCCCTCTAAGCAAATCAGTCAGTGGCTTAGCCATAGTAGCATAGCCAAAAATAAACCTTCTGTAATAACCTGATAGGCCGAGAAAGGATCTAAGTTCCTTTAGGGTTTTTGGGCGCCGATAATTAGCTATGGCTTCTTCCTTTACTGGGTTAGTTTCAACTCCTTTGTCCGATATAACGAATCTTAAAAATTCTACTTTGTTCTTAAAGAACTCGCACTTGTCAAGTTGGCATTTAATGTTTGCTGCGTTTAGTGTTTTAAAAATCATTTGTAGATTTTTGCAATGGGCCTCTTCGTCGTTGCTAAAGACAATAATATCATCAGTATAAATGTAGCAAATGTTTCCTATGTGCTCCCTAAGAATATCATCAAGGGTGCGTTGGAATATTGAAGGGGCATTTTTCAAGCCAAAAGGGAGTCTAGGAAACTCGTATTTTCCTTTGTTTACGGAAAATGCTGTTTATACCCTTCGACCATTGAAAATGGTCAAAAAAGGGTATACTAACTTTGTGCAATGTATGTAACAAGCATAAGGAGGCGTGGCAGACCCCACAAAGTATATATATTCTTGCTCAGGATCACTAGCCGAGTCGATTGAGACATGTCCGTCTGTCTGTCCGTCTGTCCGTCTGTCCGTCTGTATGATGGAACGGATCTCAGCTATTAAAAAAGCTAGAGACACCAAATTTGGTATGGAAGTTTCTATATATAATAGGCAGATGAAGTTTATGTTAAATGTTTGATGCCACGCCCACCGCCCCCGCAAATCGGTAATTTGTGATTATTAAACTATTAAACTTGTAAAGTTCTGCTTTGGTATGTATAATGCTAAATACCATACGAACATATTTTCCAAATTACAATCCGATCGGACCGATAACACAGAAGTTATTCAAGTCAACGTTTTCAGTACAAATGTACGAGCAGCAGCCTGAGTTACCACATGCACCCTTCCCCGGTCAGCATCGTACCCCCTCCTAAACCGAAGCGGGAGAACAACAAAGAGAGTAATACGACTCCAACTCTCGACGGCGGTACTTATATTTACTCTTAAACACTTACACACTAAAATGAAACTCATGTGTATATTTATATATAAGTTAACCCAAACCCAAGAGTACATTGCTCCAATTAAAATAACAAACAGGAAAAGGGCCAGAATGCTGAATAGGCATCGTTGCAACATTGTAAATTCTTAGAAGCACAAAATATGTTCTGAGTCGTTTTAAGTATCGAGTGGTGTTGAATAAATTCATTCTGTATCTTACATCCAAAACAAACGGACGTGTTTAAGTTCCAAACTCTTCCCTTTTATTAAAACTACAAGTGAATAGTACAGTTAAAGGAAAATAAAGTTAAACTATTCAACGTCATTTCATCGATCGGACGAAGAAGATCCCTTCTTCCCGTTTTGGTTCAACAAACAAACCCTCGGGAACATCGTTGGATCTATAACTGGCGCAGCCGGACTTAAAGGACCATGCAGTCGACTCCCGCACTTTTTGTACTCATGTAAGATAGCAACGGTAGTAGGGAAAATTAAAACATTAACGAATAAATGAATTAAACAAAATTTAATTAAAATGCAAAAATTACACACAACCAATCTCAGTACGAAAATCACAACGCATCGTCAGCGAAAACTCGGTGGCCGCTCTTGACGGCCGCAGCCACGTATCGGATTGCATATATTTTTTTAGCAAGCGAGTACGTGGCAGCATAAGTCCATAGCGACTTCGGTTTAGTGATGTATGCATGTGATGTATAATGTACATACGAATACCCAGATTAAAAAAGCGAAAAGGCTTACGCAATAAGGCGACACGATAAGGTGTTCTGGAGTTATTCAAGAGAATGGAAAAGCAACAAGGCTTACAAAAATGTGTATAAGATATATCTGAAAAAAAAAATAATATATATATATATATATACAAGCAATAAGGCTTCCGCAAATAAGTGCGAGATAAATCAAAAAGAAATAAGTAAGACTTGATCGGCAGACGCTAGCTGATTATTAAGCCCACTTAAAATAATATGAAAAATTAACAAATGCAAAACAAAAACAATAACTACCGATTGCACTAGATTCATTAGTTTACACATACACACCGAAACTAAAAAATCCTTCATTACAGGAAATTTTAGAAGACACCATCAACACACACCACAACACATCGTTAACGAGACACGCGAGATAGAATAAGTTAATTATAATAATAGTAATACACACATACATTAGAAACTAACAAAACAATACACACATTAGATACTAAGAAAACAATACACACTAGAAACTAAGTATCAACAAACATTAAAAATTAAGTCAATAACACACAAACACACATTGTGCAGATTAGCAAGAGAAGAGTAATTAGAAATTCACTGACATAATCGAAAATGCTGTTTTGTCTACCTTGATGATATTGTCGTGTTTTCTAGTTCTCTTCAGGAGCATATGACACACTTAAAGTTGGTTTTTCAGAAATTAGTTTAAGCTAATTTAAAGCTCCAAATAGAAAAGTCAGAATTCTTAAAAAAAGAAATAGAGAACTTAGGTCATATTATGACAGCAGAGGGGATTAAACCTAATCCTAAGAAAATTGAAGCATTTAAAAAATTTCCTATTCCCCAGACTAAAAAGGAAATTAAATCGTTCCTCGGACTACTAGGTTATTATAGAAAGTTCATTAGGGATTTCGCAAGAATCACTAAGCCGTTGACGAGACAGCTAAAAGTCAAATTAAAAACAATAAAAATAGATGAAGAATTTACTGACACTTTCGAGACGTGTAAAACGCTCCGATGCAACGATCCAGTGTTGCAATACCCTGACTTCGACAGAGAATTCATTCTGACAACAGATGCCAGCAATGTGGAAATTGGGGCAGTTTTGTCGCAGGGTAATTTAGGGAAAGATAAACCAGTTTCTTTCGCAAGAAGGACTCTTACAGATACGGAATTAAATTATTCCACGGTCGAAAAGGATATGTTGGCCATAATCTGGGCCACGAAGTACTACAGACCATACTTATATGGACGAAAGTTCAAAATTATCACTGACCACAAACCATTAACTTGGCTAATAAGTTTTAAAGAACCTAACTCGAAACTTGTCCGGTGGAAATTACAACTACTGGAGTTCGATTTTGAAGTCATTTACAAAAAGGGTTTTCAAAACGTAGTGGCAGATGCGTTAAGTAGGGTACAAATAGATGTGAATGTCAATGATCACGATTCAATAGTGGCTTCAGCGGGGGACACCATACATTCCAGCCTAGAGGAGCCTGATGAAAATCTGTTCATATCGGAAAAACCTATAAATGAATTTAAGATTCAACTTATGTTCGAAATAGGTCCGAATTCAAAAGTTAAGACGACGGCTCCCTATAAGAACAAAATTAGGAAAACCATATACGAACCACAATTCACGGACGAAAATACAACTAAACTATTAAAAAATAGGGGAATAGATGAAGTATCCGCCCAGCTGAAAAGAAAATGTTACTTCCCTAATATGAAACAAATAATAAGAGAGACAATAAATAACTGTAACATATGCAAATTATTAAAGTATGACCGATCACCACCAAGAATTAAGTACTTGGAGACAGAAACTTCTTCAGCCCCAATGCAAATATTACACACGGACTTGTATACTTTTAACGGTAATTACGTAATGACTTTTTTTTTTTTTCAAACTTATTTCGTTATTTATTGGATCTTCTCTTTTTGTGAGACTAACAATAATTATTCAAATCTTATTATATAACTTATATTAATTACAATATGAAGGAATTTTATTAGTTAGAGACGGCCCTAGGATTTCTTTGCTGGGCTGGAGAATCTTTGCGCTTCAGTCGGCTCCGACTGTAGACTCGCGTAAGCGACTTCGCGAGAGGATTTTCGTGTGCGGCGAGCTTTGCTTGATGTTTACTTTTTTTCATCTGAATTTCCTCATTGACAAGATTTAAATGGAGGTCTCTATGGATGCTTTCGCTGCGTAGGTACCATGGTGCCCCAGTGATAGTTCGCAGAATCGTGGACTGAGCTCGCTGTATGATTTCAATGTTGGTTTTTGAAGCGTTTCCCCATAGTTCACATCCGTATGTCCAGATGGGTTTCAGCACGGTATTGTAGAGGATTACTTTGTATTCCAGACTAAGGTGAGAGTTGTAATTAATAAGCCAGTGAAGATTGGCTGCTTTAAGCTTCATATGAGTCCTCTTAGATTCTATATGTCGCCGCCAGGTGAGGCGTCTATCTAGGTGAACGCCGAGATATGTTACTACGTCTGCTTGTGGGATAAATGTATTGTTCAGGGTACAGGGTGGGCAGGTTTGTCTGTTCAGTGTGAAGGTTACATGTCTGCTTTTGGTCTCGTTTATCTTAATGCGCCAGTCCGCAAACCATCTTTCCACTATTTTAAGATGGCAGGCAAGTTGCTCTGTTGCCTTTGCTGGGCATCTAGATCGGCTAAGTATTGCGGTATCGTCAGCAAACGTAGAGGTTGTGAGCTGATAGTTTGTAGGCATGTCTGCTGTGTATAGGGTGTAAAGAACGGTGCCCAGTACACTACCTTGGGGGACTCCAGCATTGATAA
Organism: Zaprionus tsacasi; assembly: GCA_018904105.1. Classification (NCBI taxonomy): domain Eukaryota; kingdom Metazoa; phylum Arthropoda; class Insecta; order Diptera; family Drosophilidae; genus Zaprionus; species Zaprionus tsacasi. The sequence goes on from JAEIFR010000563.1 coordinate 257,446, forward strand.
CGCGGTCGTGTGAAGTCGAACTGTTACACCTGGTTGAGAACACTCTTTTAAAGAGATAAGATTCGAACACTTTGTGCGTGTTCTAGGGAAGCAGTTTTGTTATCTTGTACATTAGTCCTTCCAGCCAGACTCGGTCAAATGCTTGTGCAACATCTAAGAATATAGTTGAACAGTATTCCCGGTGCTCAAAAGCGGTACGAATTTCGTTTGTGATGCGATTAACCTGTTCGATCGTTCCGTGATTTTTGCGAAAGCCAAACTGATGCGATGGTATTGTATTTCGCCTTTTTAAGTAGGGATTTAGTTGTTTAAGAAATGCCTTTTCAAACAGTTTCGAGAGACACGTTAGGAGACTGATTGGTCTGTAGGATGAGGGTTGCGTTTTGTCTTTGCCTGGCTTGGGAATCATTACTATAACCACCTTTCCACCTTTGGGGATAGTATCCAAATTTCGTAATAGCGTTGAAGAGATCGCATAAGGTCAGAACCGCACACGGTGGGAGTTCTATGATCATTTTTGGTGTCACCAAGTCATGTCCAGGTGATTTTTTGGGCTTAAGATCTTTTATGATAGATGCTATCTCACTTTGGCTGAAAGTTACTGGATTTATAGGGGGCAAGCTTTTAGTTACTACAGGGAGGACAAATGAGTTGCTAGCAGGATTTGGTTGGAATACTTTCTGAAGGTGATCGGCGAACGCATAAGCTCTATCTTCGTCGCTGCGTATCCAGCTTCCAGAGGGACCTCGCAGTGGAACGACTGTTTCTGCTGGTGGCTGTATGCTTTTGTGTGATTTCCACAAAGGGTTCCTTTTGCTTGTGGGCGATAGTTGTTTGATATATGGGCTGGGCGTTGGCTTCCTCAAGCTTAAGTGCCCTGGTTAGTTTACGTGTTGCTATTTTTAGATGTTCTTTAGCCGTTGGGGATCTATGATTCTGCCATTCTCTTCTTAGTCTTCGTTTTTCAAGTACTAGCTGTTCGATTTCACGATTTGTCTTGCTATGATTTGTCATTTTGTGTGTGTCTGGAGGTGTAGAGGCCTTGGCTGCAGCAACAAGTGTTTCCTCTATCGATTTCACCAGGCGATCAACATCCTCGTCGGTGAATACTGTTTGAGTTGGTTCCATGTACCTTATTTCGCGTACCTTGCCCAGTTGGTCCTGTTGCCTGTCAGCCTGTAGGGCCGCTCATTTGTATGTGGTCGGTGCCAGAGAGTAAGTAGAACTGGAGAGTGATCAGATGATAGTTCTGCAAGTGACTCGGCCGTAATATTATTTCTTGGAATCTTTCTTGTTATTGCGCAGTCAATGAGATCCGGTAGCTTATTTGGATCTGACTTAATGACTGTAATTGATATGTTTTCTAAATTCGCTGCGGCATACACTATCCCCACCAGAAATAGTATAAATATTGTAAAATCAATGCAACAGTGCATACAATATTTCGGTATTCCTAAGAAGATCGTTTGCGATCAAGGAGCGGAATATAATTCGAACTTGTTCAAAGATTTTTGCATACAGTATGGAATAGAGTTGCACATGACTTCTTTTCAACAGTCATCTAGCAATGCACCAGTAGAGAGGTTGCACTCAACATTAACGGTAATATACAGAATTATAATGGAAAAGAAAAAGACAGAAAATTTAAACATAGAACATGACAGTATATTGACCGAAACTTTAATAACCTATAACAATGCCATCCATTCGGCAACAAAACTCACACCGTTCGAACTGTTCTCAGGTAGAACTCATTCTTTTAATAAGAATATCGAATTTAACGACCAACATGACTATCTCAAACAACTAAACGCCTTTAGGGAAAAACTCTACCCGGACGTAACTAAACAAATGAGTTTGATGAAGAGTCAGAAGGAAGAGAAGACCCACAACACTTAGAAACAGGAGCAATAATATTTAGAAAAGAAAATAGAAGGAATAAATTGACACAAAGATTTACTAAACAGAAAGTACTAGAAGACAGTGGGCATACATTAACCTCAAACAAAAAACAGAAGTTACATAAGTCAAAATTAAGAATAGACACTAAAAGTAACAATACAAATTGACTATAAAACAATAACATTACAAATACCCCATGAAAATATTTACAGGTTTGCCCTAGCAGAGGGTCAATTCGTTAACGTTCAGTACTTGGAACCAGGAACTCCGATGGTGAGTCTAGAATTAGGAACAGCTAAAAATATACATAACTATACAATTATAGCTCATATTATCTGTATTGAAGATTATAAGAAGAATATAGAACAGTTGCAAAGTGCACTGCAGGAAATGAAAACAGTAGAGTTTTCGGGAGAAGCTATTAAAACATTAGAGGAAAAACTTAACCAGGTTAAAGAAAAAATTAATATTGTAACTCCATGAAAGAGACAAAAAAGAGGAGCAATTATTGGATTAGGAAGTTTAATAAAAACAATATGGATGCAGGAGATTCTAATAAAATAAAAGATGAGTTTCAAAATATACATTATAGCTTAGGCGAGTTAGCATCAGAAATTAATAACGAAAATGAAGTTGTAGTAAGATTCCAAAACATAACTAAACACATAAACCAAGAGCAAATAGTAATAAGCAAGTTCATTAAGAATTTTAAAAACGAAATTTTTAAACATTTCACACAAGAACACAATGAAATTCATGCTCTACAATATACAAACAGATTAGGATATAACATCGATATATTATATAATCACATTTCAAACATATTAGAAAGCATATTGTTAACTAAATTAAGAATAATACCTAAGTTTATATTGTCAACGGAAGAAACAGATAAAATTATGGATATATTTACAGAACAAAATGTTAAAATAGAATCTCAAGAACATTTATACAGACTAATAGAAATGGATACATTTATAAACAAAACAAATGTTATTTTTTATATAAAAGTACCTATGTTCGAACTCGAGAATTATAAACTCGCTCATATTATACCAATACCCTTAAACAAGACAAAATATCTGCAAAACAAAAATGTCTTAAAATCTGTAAAAGAAAAATGTGACAAAGTTCACGAACAATATATTTGTAAATCTAAACTAGAAGATAACCCCAATGGAGACGAAAGGTGCCTTCGATCAATCGCCAACGCGGATTTGGCGGTCTGTGACGCGGTTGAAATGGACGACAAGGAACGTACTTTTGAACCTGAAAGAGGAAAAGTTTTGGTATTAAGTGGAATTCAAACGCAAATACAATCAAATTGCGTGAGGCCATTCCAAGTAACGGGAAATGCTATCGTTACCTACAAAGACTGCAACCTGACTTTTAATGGATTTACGTACGGAAATGCAGAGATAAAGATCGACGAATCAATAAAGCTTGTTATTCCCCTGTACAAAAGGGTGGAAATCAATAAGACAATAGAAGATCTAAACCTCCCAAAGCTGCATTTGGAAAACGCAAATAACCGGAATAAATTGGTTTATATCCAAAACGTGACGCGCTTTTTACATCGCTTTGGCCATACTAGAAGGGACCATCATAACGATAATGATGGTAAAGCGGAGAGCTGCCGTATTCACACCGTCGACTCCACTGGTAGATTTCGTGCCGACACTTCCCTCGATGTGGCCATCACTTCAATCCAGGGGGGAGGAGTTACCACATGCAGCCTTCCCCCGGTCATCATCGTACCCCCTCCTAAACCGAAGCGGGAGAACAACAAAGAGAGTAATACGACTCCAACTCTCGACGGCGGTACTTATATTTACTCTTAAACACGTACACACTAAAATGAAACTCATGTGTATATTTATATATAAGTAAACATAAACCCAAGAGTACATTGCTCCAATTAAAATAACAAACAGGAAAAGGGCCAGAATGCTGAATAGGCATCGTTGCAACATTGTAAATTCTTAGAAGCACAAAATATGTTCTGAGTCGTTTTAAGTATCGAGTGGTGTTGAATAAATTCATTCTGTATCTTACATCCAAAACAAACGGACGTGTTTAAGTTCCAAACTCTTCCCTTTTATTAAAATTACAAGTGAATAGTACAGTTAAAGGAAAATAAAGTTAAACTATTCAACGTCATCTCATCGATCGGACGATGAAAATCCCTTCTTCCCGTTTTGGTTCAACAAACAAACCCTCGGGAACATCGTTGGATCTATAACTGCTGCGCACTGCTTTCAGTAGTTGACGCCGACGTCGACGTCACTCTTAACGTGCGTCGCTGTGTGAGTGTGAGCGAGAAAGCTATATGTAGTAGAAGTATTTGTGCAAAATTTCTGTTTGAAATTGTGAGTGTGGTTACACGTTTGTAACGGATTTTAAAAATTGGGAGAAGGGTATCTTACTGTCGGGCGTTCGACTGTAGCCATATCCACTTGTTTTTCTATATCCCTTTCCTTTAGTGGAATTTGGTGAAATCCACTTTTCAGGTCTAGAATAGAAAAGAGCTTATTATTACCTAACTGTGCAATAAGTTTGGGTAATTTCTGACTAGACGGTTTAATTCAATTCACTGATTGCGTGTAAGATGATCTGACCTTGGTATTATTACGTTAACTGAATCGAATTTTTTCTTTAATGGGGACATTTGTGCCGTTTCTTAAAAACATTATTTTGTTTTTTGTGTCAATGACTGCACCTAACTCTTTTAAACTGTCATTGCCTAATATCGCGTCAAAAGTTTTAAGAGTTGGTAGTATAAAGAATTTAATTAATGTATCTGTGTCATTAAATAGATTGGCGTTTTTACTCTAAAAAATTGAGGTGGGTATAGTCATATTGTAGTTCTTGGTCATTGCTATTGATAAGTTCTGTGTATTCAGTTAGTGTTTCTTTACAGTTCGTCTGTTCTTCTTATTCTGCCAGTGTTTGTTCGTAGTCGGTCCTTGACAATTCCTCTTGCTCTGGCTCTGTTTGCTCTTCCACCTCTGTTTGGATATTAAAGTTTCTTTGCCTCTTAACGGGGTCTGCGATAGGTATTGGGGGTCTTTTTCCGGTGGGATCATATTGAGGTCTGTTCATATAATTAAGTTGCCTACTGTGAAGGCTTCTATCTACGTCCATTGGCTCTGGTCGTGGTTGGGGTTTGGTTGCAATCGGACGAGGTGGTTGATATGGTTGATGTGGTGGAGCTTGTGCTATAGGTGCTGGTCGAAATTGGTAACCGAAACTATTCGGCACTGGTCGGTATTGTGGATGCTCAAAGTTAGTATAAGGCAATCCCATCGGCATGGGTAAAGGTGGTAACGGCAAAGGTCTGGGAGGTAGCATAGGTCTAGCTTGAAAACCCATATTATTAGGTATAGGTTGGGGGCGTGGTAGCGGCCCTTGAGGTGTGTTTCTAAAAGTGCTCTGCTGAAATCTTGAAAGTTAGTATAAGGCAATCCCATCGGCATGGGTAAAGGTGGTAACGGCAAAGGTCTGGGAGGTAGCATAGGTCTAGCTTGTAAACCCATATTATTAGGTATAGGTTAGGGGCGTGGTAGCGGCCCCTGAGGTGTGTTTCTAAAAGTGCTCTGCTGAAATCTTGCCGAAGCGTAATTAGTACGGTACGTCTGATTCTCTAGCTAAATCCATGCAGTTTATTTTATTGAGTATTAAAGACAGATGTCTATAAACAACTTGATGAAATTCTTCAACCGTCTGATTGGGTCTTTGGTATATTGTAGTCATTTGATATTCCAAAGTACCGAGGTCGCGTTTGTCTGCATAATGTAATGTTAAACACCTGGAGATAGCTGTCCAATTTAAAGGGACGATATAAGAATCGATGTCAGCGGTGCCTTTTATCTTATTTCGAATTGTATGTAGGATACCAAAATACTTTGCTGTACCTATGGTGTGAGCATAGGTTTCTAATATTCTATCTACACTCTTTTTCCAAGAGCCAAACTCAGCTGGATCGCCGGAAAATTCATGAAGAGATTTGACGATATCAAGGACTTTGTCTAAGTCTTGTAGATCAAGTCGGTCTTCTGGGGTAATACCCTGGCTTTCGACATTCGCGAAATCGAAGCCAGCATTTTGACTTTGTTCTAAGAGAATCGGAAGTTGTTCGCTTAGAATCTGACGAATGGTTGCAGTTAATTGTGCGGGTTGTTCCATTATGTTTCTGTTTTGTTGGTGTGTTTCTTGTCTTGTAAGTTGTCTGCGTTGTTGGTGTAAACTATGTGAGTTAGGTTCTGTTGGTTCAGCTTCTCTTTCTATATCAAGTACTGGTGGTCTGATTAAATTGTTAAAATTAGCCATAAAGGGGAATATTCATTAAGGTAAAATATTACTGTGACATAGGGTATTTAAATTGTTTCGGTATTGGAGAAATAAAGTTTGTTTGGTATTGAAATTCGCTTAGAATTAAAGTGTGTGTGTTTGTTTCTGTTGTTTTCACTTATTCACTAGCTTACATTATCTGAATGATGCGGCTACTCCTCCTGATGGTCCGGATGTTGTCCTGTTCGCTATCTACTTGGGATCCTGCGACGCACATAAAGTAGAGGGTGTGCTGCGGGCGTACCTGACAAGACTTGTAGACCGTCGATAGATCAGCAAAATTTAATTTTCCAATCCTGTGTTGCTTTCCGATTTCCAAATTAATGGAAAGAGTCACTTCGAATTACATATGGGTTTGGGCCAGTGGAGTCGCACAATAACTTTTAGTTTTTTTTTTTGCACTCAAATGAACTTAATCACTTGTCCTCACACTGGTCCCTGCTCGGGCGTCAATTAATTTCCGTTTTATTAAAACTCAGAAATTTTATTTTGATGTCGTTTTATTCAACTCCAAATTGTGACTGAACCGAAGAGTCTTAAGAATACCCTAATATAGCTGTGGGTGTTAGGCAGCGACGTGGCAGAGCTCTGCAGATCTGGATTGAACCGGCCATGATCTGCAATGTCAGCAATTTGTCGTCAAGGGTCGACAGTGCGCACGCAAGACAAACTGCGGACGCTGGTGGTGGCATTTGCGATGTTTTGGGCGGATGTTTCGTTTATTGAACTGCAATTCTTGTTAAATATTTCGTTATTTATTAATAAGGCTATTCTTGTTAAATGTTGTTTTATGTTTATTGGCTTTAAGTACTATTTATTGATTAGTTAGCTGTTTGTATTGTTTTATATTTATTGTTGTTAACTCTCCCTCCTTAAAATCCTACTTGTCCTCAAGTGGGCGTTAGAAATAGGGAATATTGTTGAACTCTAGTTGTATTGGCTTTGGTTTTAAATTGTTTCTTTTTATTTTATTATTAAGAGTGGGGAGCTCTTGTTGAATTTGCACGGTTATTTTTTCCCTTGGCCTAAGCCATACTTTGTAAATTATTGCCAAAAGTATGATAATGCCCAGTAAGCAGAAGATTGCAATGCGATTTATGGTGGAGTGTGTTATTATATTATTTAAGTATTGTGTGTTCTTAATGTGAAGGGCCTCTAGTGATTTTAGTGATAAGATTTTGAACCGCTCCATTTCGATGGGTGACATTTGGATTATTGGTGTTCCAGGTTTTAGTATAGTTTTTTCTTTATTGTTATATAGTTTTTTATTGATTTGAAAAGTATCGTTCCAGAAATGGACCAGATATGTCCCTTTTAGATTGTAGGTTATGTTGTTGTGAATTAAGTTGCCGGTGTAGTTGTTAAGTAGTATTAAGCTGCCATCGATCTCTTCTATTTCCTGGACGTGTTCCGCGTTACTGAAGTCACACAGCGCTTCCTTTCCCTCAATCAACTTAGCAATACATTTTGTTTGTCTTAAGTTAACAGTGTTTTCTTTTTTACATATTTTTAGGTAATTAGATACTTTACAAATTTTAGGTACGTTAATAATTTCATTTCCTGCCACAAATATTTCGTTCGTCTCTAAGTGTACAATGGAGTTATTTTTAATGACGGGTTTTATTAAGTAGTGATAAATAGTGGGGTCTAGTTCTGGTATTTTAATAATATAGATAATTGCTGTTTTATTGTGCAATACCAAGACATCAAAAATTTTAGCATTTCTTCGACTGATAAAGAGGTTACATTATTTTTTTGAAAAATTTTGTATACTTCATTAATATCAAATTCGTTTAAAAGGAGTGTGTTTATTATGTTAATTTTTGCCCATTGAATTGCATATTTAATGTTCACAATTTCTTCTTTTATCAGTCTGACCTGATTTTGCAACCTTGTTGCTATGTCATTGTTAAATGTGTTCTCTTTTTATTGTATTTGTAAGCATATTTGAAATTGTTGTTAAATTATTGATTCTACTTTTCAATTGTTTATTAATTATGACCTGATCATTATTGTTTGTTATAAGGCTATTTAAATTATACTCGATCATAACCAAGTCGTCATGATCTGGGTTACCAACCACATATTTCCAAGCTGAACCAATCCAATTGTTTGATCGAACTTTGCGATATTTGGAGGTAAGTGTACTTAATGCAGAAATTCATTCAAATGAATTAATTTTAAATTTCGTACCGCAGCAAGGCGTCTTCTTATGAAGAGCATTGAAAGTTCGACGCAAAGGCGTCAAGTAAAATCTTAATATATAGAAAGGCAAATTTAAAGTTAAATCTAACCATTCTAAATTGCTAGATTGCTTCACCATAGATAATATATATATATATAAAAAATATAAATATAAAACGAAGATGATTCTTTTTTTTTTTTGAATAAGTGCATGCCTGCTTAACCCACTGGTTCGTAATTTATATATAATAATATTTTTTACTGCCACTTTTACCTTTTTCGACTCTTCTTTTCGGAGAGCATCTGTTTTCTTTGTGCACTCTTTTCCAAATTTATTTCGGTGTTGGCATTTGTTGTTGCAGTTCCGCTGCAATTACACTAATACTAAGCCTCGCTCTCGCGCTCATACACTAGCTTTGGCATTCGCTCTTTCTCTAAACGCTAACTATTATTTTTTTTTAATTTCGTTTTGTTCTTGCGGTTTGTTTTTGCTTGATACGGCTGATGCCGTATCTAAGCGCACTGGCCTGCGCTATTGTTGTGACCCTTGTCGGGAGGCAGAAAACGAGATGATTAATTTCATGCGGCAAACAAAGTCAGGATTTCGTGAACTTTTTGACAGTTTTCGAAAACTTGCCGATCAGTTCTCTGCGTTGGACAACTCATTTAATAGCCTAAAACTATTAAATGAGTCGCCCAAACACAAGAAATCAGCTCATGTGGCGAAATCTTTGCTTGTTGCCATTCCGCCTCCTCACATTGATTAATCATGTACACCGGTCACTCAGCCGTTGATGTCGTTTACCACTCCTATGGTGACGAGATCATCGGCTTTTGAAAAAGTCATCGACGACTGCTTACATATGGTGTCACATAAAGTTGCTGATGTGTCCGCTGTGGTTTCTTTGCCTACTCCACAGATATTAGAAATACCGATGGCAAGTTCAATTTCCGGACTGTAATGCCTGTGGAGCCAAAAAAGGTTTTAGGTGTTCCACTTAGGAAGCAAATATTCGTTTTCCGGCTTTCCCCTGATCTTACATCTGAAAAGATAGTTGCTTTCATTCAAGCCAAAATACAAGCTGTTGATTTAAAAGTGAATAAATTTAAATTTTCGTATGAAAGGGACATATTGTCCTTTTAAATTAGTGTCCCAGCTGAACTCTTGACTAAGATATGTTCTCCCAAATTTTGGCCAGACCATGTAGTGGTTAAAGAGTTTGAAGCCAAAAATAAAAAAATCGGAAACCGATTGCGTTATCTCTACCAATACAAGCATCTACATCTTCGCAAAAAACCAAAACAAAAAACTAAAAGGTACTTTCGTTCTTACATACCAAAAAGTTGGAGGGTTATGTAGCAAACTTTATAATCTTTTCCTAAATAGCCTTTCTTTTACATCCCATGAATTGGTATTTACTGAAACCTGGTTGAAACCGGATATTCCAAACTCCGAAGTAAAGACTCAACAGGCTTGATCGACCTGGCCGGCGTGGTGGTGGGGTTATGATCGCCATTTCTGCAATTACATCAGTATTGTTAAAACCGGAGATTCAATATAGTATGTATTGCATTTATTTGTGTAAAATAACACTTTCCCGGGTTTTCTTATTTTATAACCTGCTCTTATATACCACCGTTATCGGAATTGTCAGTATATTTGCAACATTTAAATGTAACATAGACTGTGTTCAACCTGTTATCAGACAGGGATCATTTAATAGTCCTTGGTGACTTTAATATGCCAGAATATGACTGGACATCAAGTTTTTTTTTTTTTATTATTACTTTGCTTTTATTTATTGTGTTGATGAATCTTTCTTATTGCCTTCTCGGCAACATGACCTTTTTGATGGTCTGTTTGAAATGTCATTGTCGCAGGTTAATCATGTCAAAAATTCTAGAAACAGATCGTTAGATTTATGTTTTGTATCTGATCCATCTACTGTGATTCTAAACAGGACTCAGCCTCTTTCCTTACCAGAAGATTCTTACCATCCCACCTTCGAAGTTACTGTTACTGCTTTAAAAAAGCAGACTTTGAATTATTAAATTTCTTAATCTCTGATTGCGACTGGTCAGAACTTTACTCGTCTACTGATATTTCAGTAGCGACAAATTTATTTTATAAAAATATAAATTCATTATTTGATATTTGTGTTCCTTTTTACCTTCCGACATGCTCGAGTAAGCCCCATTGGTTCACAAGAGAGTTGTCGCGCCTTAAAAATTTAAAATCTTAAGAAACGTCGATCAGCTACGACGAATTTGCTTGGGCAAGATTTTTCAGGAAAATCTTTAAACTGATGTCATTTATACTGATTTTATTAAAGCTTTAGACTCAGTAAATCATTCCCTGCTTGCACATAAACTTAACCTTTTAGGGTTCTCACAAAAACTACTTATTTGGATTGTGAGTTATCTGACTGACAGAACTCAAAGAGTCCTCTTTAATAACGTTCATTCAGACCTTATCTTTGCCACATCTGGTGTTCCTAAGGGTATCCATTTAAGCCCCCTTCTCTTTACGCATTTCATCAATGATCTACCCCTAGTCATGAATAAGTCCCGTACTCTCATGTATGAGGATGATGTAAAGCTTTGCTATCAATATAAAGATGACCACTGTTACTCTAGGTGTTGTGCGAATTTCTTAAATCTGAACAGCTATAAATGCAAGCTGATGACATTCTCCCGAGCCAGCCCAACGTACGTTTCTTATATTCTTTGTGGCTGTGAATTAGATAGAATCAACTTACTTTACGCATAAAAAACGCATTGAATCTGTACAAAAAAAACTTACCATTAACTCTTCTTTATTCTAGGTCGAATTATGCCCTTCATTATCCGTTTAGGGTATTATGCTTGAATTTATATAATCTATACTTTCTTATTTCTATCGCTTTCTCTGTTGCATGGCTAAAATTTGAAATCCAGTCCTATCTTTCTAGACATTAAGTAATATTTCCTCGCAACTCGTTCCTATCTTTAGTATTAATTTGCATGCCCGCGTTCTCTATTCGCGTTTCGAGTCGTACGTTCGGCGACTATGCCCCTCGCTCGGTTGGGCGGGAGGTGGACATTCGCTGTGTCTGGGATACGTGCGTAACAAGCATCGGCTTGCATGTACCACTTGATTATACATTCCAAGTATCAACGTTAAAAAAAAAAACAAGTGGATATGGTCGAACGCCCGACAGTAAGATACCCTTCTCCCAATTTTTAAAATCCGTTACAAACGTGTAACCACACTCATAATTTCAAACAGAAATTTTGCACAAATACTTCTACTACATATAGTTTTCTCGCTCACACTCACACAGCGACGCACGTTAAGAGTGACGTCGACGTCGGCGTCAACTACTGAAAGCAGCGCGCAGGCTGCTGCTCGTACATTTGTACTGAAAACGTTGACTTGAATATCTTCTGTGTTATCGGTCCGATCGGATTGTAATTTGGAGAATATGTTCGTATATAACTTTATACATACCAAAGCAGAACTTTATAAGTTTAATAGTTTGTTTAATAATCACAAATTAACGATTTGCGGGGGCGGTGGGCGTGGCATCAAACATTTAACATAAACTTCATCTGCCTATTATATATAGGAACTTCCATACCAAATTTGGTGTCTCTAGCTTTTTTAATAGCTGAGATCCGTTCCCTCATACAGACGGACAGACAGACGGACATGTCTCAATCGACTCGGCTAGTGATCCTGAGCAAGAATATATATACTTTGTGGGGTCTGCCACGCCTCCTTATGCCTGTTACATACATTGCACAAAGTTAGTATACCCTTTTTTGACCATTTTCAATGGTCGAAGGGTATAAAAAAAAACAAGATAGAAACAAAACACACAAAAAAAAAAGAAATATTACAATAAACCACTCCCAAACAAAATTGTATACAGAAAATATTATAAAATAGAAATGGGTTGGTTTGACGACAGTCAAAAAAAAAAAAAAAAACCAACATGGAAAAATAAAAAAAAAAAAAAAAAAAAAAAAAAAAAAAAAAATGAGGACACTTTCTTTCTTGAGTAACTTTTCTGGTGATCGGTTGTGTTCTGCATAGCTCCTGGTATTTTACTTAAATTGTGCATTTTAACAAATACATTCATACTAACTTTGGTTAATCTATTGCTCTAACCCTGTGCTTATTATTAACACTTGTTATTAACTCGGTGCTAGTGCTAATTTCTATCATACAATTAAGCCTTTTATTTTGATTTTAATTTTTCTTGCGCTTCTTTGGCGTCAGTTATTGTTTTTGTTTTGAGTACTTACTCTAACACTCTTGTTCTCCCACGCTCTCGTGCTCTCACGCTGCTTACGCTCTCACTCTGCTTACGCTCTGTTGTTGTTTTGTGTTGAGTGCACTCTCTCTCAATCTCAACCGCTCAGATTGTAACAGCTGTACTTTGTATTTAGCTTGTGCACTTGCGTTGGATACCAAGTAACTGTTTCTCTCTTTTATTGTTATTGCCTATTCCTATTTTCTTTTCGTAGCATTTTTTGGAGTTCCCTACGTGAGTTGGGTACATCAGTTTTTATATAATTTCATTTTAATTTCATAACTTTCATTTTTCTTTTAAATTTTAATTTATTTTAAAATGCTGCCTTGCTGTGCATCAAACTGCAAATGCGCTGCTGATCCCAATGCCGATTATATTGGCTGCTGGCTGTGCGATAATTTTATGCACGTAAAATGCGCTGGCTTCTCTTTAAAGATCAGAGATGCAATTAATAAAAACATCGGCCTTAAATGGTCGTGCGAAAACTGTCGGGTGGGCGAATTAGAGCTTCGTAAAGTATTTACAAAAACTTCTCGCGGTTTCTCCCGTATTCGCTCTCTTTTCACGAGTCTCATGTCCGAGTTTACGGATCTTGAGACTCATCATAACGCCTTTAATGCCACAAAAAAGCATTCTCCTACACCATTGGCAGTTGATCACTCAAATGTTCCTCTTCCAGTAGCATCTGAAACATCTTCAGCCCTTATTGTTCCCAGAAACGACCCTCCTTTGATGAGTTTTAACTCTCCAGTCCCGTCCTGCTCTGAGAAAATCATTGTAAGGGATATTTCTGTCTTTCCAACTTCTAGCAAACGAAAAGACAAGACAACTTTAGGAGTTGACCCTCTTCCGTTGTCTATCTTGCCTAGCTCCAGTCAGAGTAAAAACAAGATAGCCACGACCAATTTACCGGCAAACATTGTACAGAGTGTAAAACCTCTTGTTGCGGTGAAGCCGAAGAAAGTAGTGTTTCTCTCTCGATTGGCCCCTGACACTACTAGTGAGGATGTACAATCGTATATCCTCTCAAAATTACATATACCAAATATGTTGATTGAGAAATTTAATTTCAAATTTTCGCGGGATATATCTTCCTTCAAGATAAGTCTCCCAGCAGAGCATTTCCCAGCTGTATGCTGTGGATCTTTTTGGCCGCCAGATCTAATTGTTAAGGAGTTCACTCCAAAACAAAGAAGTCGAACCGCCGTAACCCTGCCATCGTTAACAGTTTCGTCCCCAACTAAGACCTCCAGAACTCCAAAAGATGCAATGCATGCAAAAAACTAATTTCGCATCTTTCTATTGCATATCAAAACGTTAGAGGTCTTAACACTAAGATCTCTAATCTTTTTGTTGATAGCTCATCTTTTGATTTTAAAATACTAATATTTACTGAAACCTGGTTAAAGCCTACCATAAGTAACTTAGAACTTTTTCCCAATAAATACACTACCTTCAGATGTGACCGTCTATCACGATCCGGTGGTGGTGTTCTTATTGCTGTCGAATCAGACATGTCGTCAGAAATTGTTTTGACACATTGTCCACCTCACGTTGAATTTGTGTGTGTAAAAATAATCGTAAATCAAATTTCAATTTATATTACTTGCTCCTACATTCCTCCTTCTTCTGAACTCTCTTTGTACGCAGAACATCTTTCCTGCATTCAATCTATTGAATCTAAACTTTTGGACAGAGATTACCTCTTGGTTTTTGGCGATTTTAACTTGCCCCAAGTCTTATGGTCCACTCAAGCAAATTGTTTAATTCCCTCAGTTTATAATTCATTTATTAATAGCCTTTACGAATTATGCTTATCTCAAATTAACCCCTTTCGTAACATCAGTGACAATACTCTTGACTTAATTTTTGTCTCTGATTCTCTATCTAACACGATTTTTAGAATTGATCCTCTAGTTCTTCCTGAAGATCCATATCATCCAACGCTTAATATTTTACTAGAATTGTTTACTCCAGTGCAAACGTCAATAGTTATGCCTAACTTAAAATCGCGTTGTTTTCGCAAAACTGATTTTGTTAAGCTTAACTATCTTATTTCTAATCATGATTGGTCTTTATTTTATTCGTGTTCTGATTTAAATTCTTGCATTGCATATTTTTATAAATCCTTAAATGCATTTTTTGATGTTTGCGTTCCGTGTGCATATCCGGCAAAGTCTAACTGGCTTCCGTGGTATACACGTGAACTACTAAGGTTAAAAAATGTTAAATCTCGGCTTTATAAAAAATTTACTTCTTCAGGTAATCCCTCTGATTATACCCGATACATAGTTGCAAAGACAAATTTTATTACTTGCAACAGTTTATCTTATAAAAAATATTTAAATCGTTGTCGACTTGAATTTGCACGTAACCCTAAACAATTCTATAACTTTGTTAATATTAAACGAAAATCTAATAGTTTCCCACCTTATTTTTTATATGAAAACAAGAAAGCAACCAGTGATCAAGAAGCTGCTGATCTGTTTGCGGACTTTTTTCAATCTACCTATTCCTCTACTAACTACGACAATAATCTTCCATATCCGTATTTAACTCAGAGATCAAATTCCGTTTCTTGTGATATGATCGATGAGGAATCATTACGGACTAATCTCTGCTCTATTAATCCAATCTTCTCTCCCGGTCCTGACGGAGTACCAGGATGCGTACTTAGATATTGTGCCAATAGCTTATATAGACCCATTTTCAAGTTATTTAACTTGTCTTTAGCAACTTCTGCGTTTCCTTCAATCTGGAAAAAATCTTTTTCTATCCCTCTTCATAAAAATGGGTCTAAGTCGGAAGTAAAGAATTATAGGTGTATTTCCAAATTATCTTCTATTCCAAAATTGTTGGAAAAAATTATTACCGTAGAGTTAACACATAAGTGCAAGTCACTTATTTCGCCACATCAACATGGCTTTGTAAAATCTAGATCGACTTCCACGAATCTTCTGGAGTTCACCTCACTAATTAATAAAGGTTTTCAGAAAAAAATGCAAACTGATGTGGTCTACACAGATTTCAGCAAAGCATTTGATTCAGTAAATCACTTACTTCTTCTTCATAAGCTTAATCTTATTGGTTTTTCCTACCCATTGCTCCTTTGGATCTCCAATTACTTAACTGGTAGGTCCCAAAGGGTGTTATTCAAATGTTTGCTATCTAAGCCTATTTCTGTATCCTCTGGTGTTCCTCAGGGCAGTCATCTGGGCCCTTTACTCTTTAACCTATTTATAAATGATCTTCCATCTGTTCTACACTTTTCTAATATTCTAATGTATGCTGATGATGTGAAACTTTGCTTAACATACAATGAACTGACCGCTAATTCACTTCAAGTCGATATTGACTCATTTTTTACTTGGTGTAGCTGTAATTTGCTATATTTAAACTGTTCGAAGTGTAAGGTCATGTCTTTTTATAGAAGTAATTTTCACGTTGTCAACTATACCCTTGATCAATTTCCACTTCACAGAATTGTTGAAGTAATAGATCTTGGAATTCTTTTTGATCATAAGTTGAAATTTGATTGCCATATAACACACATTGTCAATAAGGCGTATCGGGCTCTTGGCTTCATTAAAAGATGGGCTAAAGAATTCGAAGACCCTTATACGACAAAATTGTTATTCACATCTCTTGTTCGCCCGATTTTGGAATATGGATCCTGTGTATGGTCTCCTCAATACCAGGTCCATCAAGACAGAATTGAGTCTGTCCAAAAACAATTTTTGCTCTTTGCTTTGCGTCGCTTTAACTGGGTTTCTAACATAGATTTACCACCTTACTCAAGCCGACTCCTGCTAATTAACCTACCCTCCTTAACTAACCGTCGTATTATGCTAGGTGTTATGGTTATAATAAAACTAATAAAATACGACATTGACTCTCCTTTCCTGCTTAACCAACTAAACTTCTGTGTTCCTTCTAGGGTCACACGGAATTTTGTACCACTTTCTTTGGGTTTCTGTAATAATAACTATAGCTTGCATGATTCTTTTAGAGTTCTCTGTGCTGATTATAATAAGCTTTTTAGAGTAATCAACACGGAATCCTCCCTTTCATCTATTAAATTATCTATATTAAACCACCTAACAACAATTAATATACATCCTAACAATTAATACTAATTTACCGATCTGATTGGGTTTTACTGGGTTTTCCCCAATCCTTTGCAGCAAATGCTGGATCGGGAAATCTTGCTTCCCAGCTTAAATTTAAATTTAAACTTAAATTTTACATTTAAAAATATATATATATTTTTGATAATTTTAAACTTTTTATGAAATTTAATTTTAATATCATAATTTTTAATTTTTTAATTTTTAATTTTTATCATTTCCGTTTTTTTTTTAATTTTAATTATATCATAATTTAAAAATAAAAACTAACTTTAATTTCTAGTCGACTGTCTTAGTTGACGTTAAATAAATAAATAAATAAATAAATAACTATTGGAACAGTCGCTCAGTTCATAGTAACGATCAATACAAAACATAATATAATATTCAAAAGGCGCAAAAAAAGCCAAATAAACAATACAGGGTATATTTTGCAATGGATCCGATTTTTAACAAAAAAGGGAATGTTTAGATTCGTTAGATGACAGCGATTGGTACCAAATTGAATACTTATTGATTTACCATAGAGAACATTCAACAATATCTACCAATGACAGCTGTGATGAGGATTCTGAAGAGAGTCCCCAAATATCAAATATAAATTGATACATGTATATAATAACAAACAATGAAAGAAGTAGTTCAGAATATTTTAGAAAGGGAGCCATTTTTAATCCATAGATTTTACAAAAATGGGCAGAAGAAGACATCTGCGAGTCGATCTAGTCATGTCCGTCTGTCTGTCTGTATGAACGCCTGATTCTCAACTATTAAGAAACCTAGAGACTTAAAATTTTGCATAAAGAATCATGTATATTCTAGACAATAAAGGTCATTTTCAAATTTTGGGTACCACGCCCACCACCCCTGTTAGTCAGAAATTAATTTTCTTGAGTAATTATTAAGCAAAGTATTGAAGTTTTACCTTTCTGCTTTTGCAAACATCTAGACAAATACGCTTTAACTTTATTCTATAAATTGCAACTCGATCGGATAATAAACATTGAAGTTACGCAAGTTAAAGTTTTCTAATGATTTGTGATGCCTTTCCTGCAAGCAGCTGCCAGCCATGTGCGTTTTCGATATTTTTAATGCGAGTGTGTATGATATCGAGTTAGTAACTTAGCCGCACAGCCAAAAGTTGCGGCGATAGTCAAATGTGTTGAGCAGCCGGCAATCGAACAAAGAAGAGATATTTATTTACCGTTTTTTTTCGCTTTTTACAATTTTAATAAGAGTTGCTTACGACCTGCATTTGCTAACAACATTTTAGCTGACTCAATGTCAATTTTGTTGCGATTTCTGCATCATAGCTAATCTTGTCGATATTTTTGCCAAACATAACAAGAACGCTTGTCAAAAGGCAAGGAGCGGGCTTGAATATAAAATTAAATCACGAAGTAGCCAACTTCGATCATCAGCATTCATCGCTGACTAACTCGGTGATCGAAGACAGTTTCATCTCGACTCTGCTAGAACCCGTTAGGAATTATAGTGGTGCCGAGGTGAAAAACAAATTCACTAAACCAAGTATGTCTCTTTGTTGTGTTTGGACTTAGTACTGCATCGAATCCTTCAGTTTTCCTGATTGCAGTTGACATTAGTTAAAAGGTGCATAAACCTCAATTGATGTAGAGCATTATACGGCATGTCTACCGTTATTTGTAATAAGCGTGGATTACGACCTGCATTTGTAAACAACATTTTAGCTGACTCAAAGTCAATATCGGTTCGATTTCTGCATCATAGCTTATCTAGTCGATATTTTTTGCCAAACACAACAAGAACACTTGTCAAAAGACAAGGAGCGGGCTTGAATGTACAATTGTTTCAATTAGAACCCAGAATAGTAATAGAGGTGGAGGTAATTGCAGGGGTAACTAAAACCAAAACCAAAAAATTAACAGGAACAATAACAACAATGTAAGGAACACACAGACAGAAAACCAGCAAGCACCCTTGAGACGCAGCTCAAATTATGCATTTTCATTCAATTAACGAATACTAGTACCAATTTTTATTGGTAACCATTTCAGTAGGTACAGATGCAGAAATAATTATCTTAACGATTTTTACTAAATACAACTTATATATCAGACATGGGGCAAGGAGCGATTCAGTCTTTAGATTCCACAGATTTGGAATGAGTGTTGCAAATGCAGCAATTCCATACGAATTCCATGTAGTACCTGACATTTTTACTATACCACGGGATGACATGATTGGTTTTGGATTTCATTAAAAAATTCAATTGTATTTACAATTTCAAAATTTTTTGAGCTTTTTTTACCCAATGTAAGAAACAGAAATTCGGAAAACCAGACAGCCCCCTTGAGCAACAGCCAGCAAAAAAACTATATAAAATAAATCTCAATTTACCCATTTTTATTCAACTAAAAAATATGAATACAATTTTAATGGGAACTCAATAGATAGACACTGGTTCAGAAATTTCACTGCTTAAATGCAGAAATAACAATTTAAATAAACTAAATTTGCAAAAGACAAGAAGTATCAGGCATAGGGCAAGGGACAATTCAATCCCTAGGCACTATGTAATTAGATATGTGTGTTGCAAATGCTGCAATATCATTTGAATTCTGTATTGTACCGAACAATTTTCCTAAACTAGGAGATGGTATAATTGGATAATGAAATAGTTTTGCCAGCAAGATCCGAAGTCATCCGAAAAATTAATAGTTTGTCTACTGACACAAATGTCTTAATCCCTAATCAGGAATTGCAACCTGGAATAATAATAGCAAGCGCACTTGTAAATACTCAGAACGTGATGATTCGAATTATAAATATAACTAATAAAGATGCTATTGTGAACAGCACAAACAAAAGAAGCGAATCATTGAACGATTATAATATTTACAGTGCCAATGTAGATAATAGTCCGCAAAGAACTTCAGAAGTACTAAAACTTCATAATTTTCGCTGTTCAAAAACGAGCTAACAGAATTATGCACCGAATATCTCGAAACAGAAACCATATCAGCTAATAATTATTATAGGCAAAAATTGAGATTGAACGATAAGGCCCCTGTATACATTAAGAATTATAGAATGCCAGAAAGGCAAAAGCCAGAATTCAGAGACAAGTTGACAAATTAATTGAGCATTGTTGAGCCGTCTATATCAGAATGAAATAGCCTACTTCTCCTGGTACCCAAGAAATCACTGCCTAATTCCGCGGAAAAGAGATGGCGATTAGTAATTGACTATTGTCAGATCAGTAAGAAACTGCTAGCAGATAAATTCCCACTTCTAAGAATATAAGATATTCTTAAACAATTAGGACGAGCAAAATATTTCTCGTGCCTAGACCTAATTTCAGGATTTCATCAAATTGAATTAAACGAAAGGTCAAAAAATATAACATCACTCTCAACTTCAACAGGCTCCAATCGCTACACGCGATTATTATTTGGTTTTTAAAATAGCCCCAAACTCATTCCAGAGAATGACGACTCTTGCATTCATAGGCTTACTGCCTTCGCAAGCATTTCTGTATACGGATGTAAAGTGACTTTCTGAGATGGGGGTCACCACAAAACATGTTTTTCTAGATGGCGTGGCCGGCTTGACTCTCCTTCATGACGTGCGCTCGCGGTGTCCGCGGTAGCGTGCAGGGGCTATTTGAGTAAGACTGGCGACCGCCTCCGCTTCTCGGTTGACCTCGGAGCCGGGTATTGACCACTACCGAAACTACCGAAATCACCGACTTGTGGCTGTTCTCGAGACTCCGCTGTATGCGCTGGGTATTGACCTTCTGGCGCAGCAGCGGAACTCTGGAACAGTTGAGCCACACAGTCTAGCACGCTTTCGCCTCTAGACGCGCATACTCACACACACGCGCTCGTGCTCCTGCTCCCGGCAGTCATTCCCCGGTTTCCTCCACTGCATGTAACAGAAACTTTTTTTATTGGTATGCTTTACTTCATTTATTTTTTAGCCATTTTTCTATTCTTGTTATCTGCCGTTTTCGGTCACTTAATTTTTAGCCCTTTCTTGTTAATTACTTCTCCATTGCCGGCGTTAGAATTTGGGGCGCAGCGCAGAGCGTCTGCCATTTTTTTTTATATCTGCCGTTTTCGGTCACTTAATTTTGTAGCGACTTCAGCGCCCGTTTTTTTTCAGCGTCACTCCTAGATTAATTATTCCTCCGCGTGCCAAAATTCTGCCCAGCCTCCATATGCCGGCGTTAGAATTTGGGCAGCGCAGTCGCAGAGCGTAATAGCCATTTTTCTATTCTTTATATCTGCCGTTTTCGGTCACTTAATTTTGTCGCGACTTCAGCGCCCGTTTTTTTCAGCGTCACTCTTTAGATTTTCTTTGCCCAGCCTCCATATGCCGGCGTTAGAATTTGGGCAGCAGTCGCAGGCGTACTAGCCATTTTTTTTTATCTGCCGTTTTCGGTCACTTAATTTTCGGACTTCGCGCCCGTTTTTCTCGTCACTCCTAGTATTATTCCTCCGCGTGCCAAAATTCTGCCCAGCCTCCATATGCCGGCGTTAGAATTTGGGCAGCGCAGTCGCACAGCGTAAGCCGACCACGCATTTTGCGACTACGTAAGTGCATCGTAGCCTCCCCCTCTCTCCGCTTCTCTCGGTTGTCCTGTGTTCGGCTGCAGCTGCAATGCTCAATTCAAGTTCGGCAGGTGTTCTTTCTGCTGGAGTTCTGTTGCGCTCTCACTGCCTGCGTTCTGCTGCGCTCTCTCCGTCGGTGTTCTGCTGTGCTCTCTCGGTCGGTATTCTGCTGCGCTCTCTCTTTTTTATACCCTTCGACCATTGAAAATGGTCAAAAAAGGGTATTCTAACTTTGTGCAATGTATGTAACAGCCATAAGGAGGCGTAGCAGACCCCATAGAGTATATATATTCTTACTCAGGATCACTAGCCGAGTCGATTGAGACATGTCCGTCTGTCTGTCTGTTTGTTTGAGACAACAGATCTCAGCTATTAAAAGAGCTAAAAACACAAAATTTGGGATGAATGTTTCTGTATATCCGAGGCAGAAAAAGTTTATGTCAAATGTTTGATGCTACGCTCACCGCCCCCGCAAATCGGTAATTTACGATTATTAAGCAAAGTATTGAACTTAGAAAGTTCTGCTTTGGTATGTATAATGCTAAATGCCACATAAATATATTCTCCAAATTACAATCCGATCGGACCGATAACACAGAAGTAATTCAAGTCAAGCCTGCGCGCTGCTTTGAGTAGTTGACGCCGACGTCGACGTCACCCTTAACGTGCGTCGCTGTGTGAGTACGAGCAAGAAAGTCATATGCAGTAGAAGTATTTGTGCAACATTTCTGTTTGAAATTATGAGTGTGGATACACGTTTGTAACAGATTTAGAAAATTGGGAGAAGGGAATCTTACTGTCGAGCGCTCGACTGTAGCCTTACCCACTTGTTTGATGGTGGGTTTTTCTCGGCGTCTCTCGTGCTGCCGTGCGGAAGGTTCAGTGAGCAAGCCTATACTCTATACTCATTGGCCCCATTCTCTGCTGTAGTTCCCACTAACCCGTGACTTAAACACGATTTTTTTTCAAACAAAAAAATAACACCATTCCTGGGAAAGAATATGTTTCAAAACTATACTTACATCTACTTAAGCTAAGAAAAGAAAGTTAAATACTAAAAATTACAATAAAATGTGGAGGCTCTTCACACCATCTCTTACTATGCCAGTGGAACGCGACACCGTCACACGAAAGGTGGCTTCGTCTAGGTGCAAGGCGAAGCGTGTGCGTGGGTGTATGCCTTTTACGTGTTGCGTTTGGACGTGATCCACCACCAAACTGAGCAACCGCCGTCCGAGTGTCGTTACTCGCCAGGAGGGTGGCGCTTCGACCCAGTCCGAGCGCGGAGCGAAGAGGGCGTTGGCTACTTCCTCCTCCGTCTCTAGCATATCCGCGACCTTCGCGACCCGCTTCGTCCGAGAGCACCTGTAAGTCGGCTATGTGGGAAGTCGGGCTATATTCTGGGAAAGAAAACTTACTTTGTGCGAACCTTCGTACTTGGGTGCCAACTTGGCTGCAAAGCAATCCGCCTTGGAAAGGATGTGTTGTCGTACGACTACAATCGTTCCCAGTGTTAGCCTCCATTCTTTTCGCTGCCGATTATGGTGTCGACTTTGCTCTGCAGAAGCTCGCTGTGCGTTTTCTCTGGCGACCAGGAACAGTTGTTCCATTTTTTTCGCCTGACTGTGCAGGGAGTAACTTCCTCGTATAGTGTCCCAGGTAATCTTGGTTCGCGTCCTTGTACCAGGAAAGCTGGACTGAATCCCGTGATATCGGAGACGCTGCTGTTTATATCCAACGATATCTCTTGGAGTAGGATGTCTCAGGTGTCTTGTGGTTCGTTGATATACTGGCCAATCATGGTTGTGATTGTCCTATTAGCCCGCTCCGTCGGGTTTTGCTGGGGACTATATGGCGCTGTTTGCTCGATCTGCATTCCGACTCGTTTACAGAATGCTTTAAACGATCGGCTGGTGAACTGGGTTCCGTTGTCACATACGAACGTCTTGGGTGTTCCGAAGTGTCTGAGAATCCTTTCCCTGAACGCCTTCTCGAAGTGTGTGGTGGTAGCCTTGTGCAGTGCGACGAGTTCGACCCATTTAGAGATTAGGTCGAAGAACACCAATAATACGGTGTTCCCCTGCTTGGACCTCGGTGAGGGTCCCACAAAATCTGCGCAAAGGGTGTCAAAAAGCTCCTGAACCCTTCTCGTCAGCATCTTCCCGGCCGGCTTACGTTGCTCGATTTTGAATTTCTGGCAAAAGGTACACTTCTTGACGAACTGGGCCACATCTCGGAACATCCCCGGCTAGTAGTCTTTTTGGGCGACCCTCGTTGTGGTTTTCTGGACAACTCGACAACTCACATAGGCGATGACTTGTTCCGTTTCCTCGGTTTCTTGGGTAAGAACGCCTCCCAATCCGAAGTCGCGTCGGTCTGATGGCAAAATTTACGGTTAAAGTCGGGACAGTCGGTTCTTGCTGCTCGTCCCTCCATTCCCAACGGCGTCCCTTACGTAGCAACTGCGAGATAAGGAGTACGACTGTAGCAAAGTTTGCTATGAAACGTCTGTACCAGGAAGCTATTCCTAGGCAACGGCTTTACTCCTTCGAGTTCGTTGTCCCGATCGGTGTGTATCCCTTTTTTGCTAACGACATGACCCAGGTATACCAGCTTACGTTGAAAAAAATGTCATTTCTTCCTGTTGAGGCGGGAATTGGCCGCCTTCAACCTTCTAAAGACCTCGCGCAGATTATTGATACGTTCCTCCACAGATGTTCCAATGACTATAATGTCGTTCAGGTAGGCGAAAGCATGCACCATTTCTGGTTCTATCGCCCGGTCCAGGGCACGTTAAAACGTTGCATCGGCTCTTCCTGCTTGCTTGTCTTGGCTATTGATTTGTCCTTCTTCCGGAGCGGGTTTCTACGTACTGATTCGTCATCCTTTGCTCCCAGTAGGTCCTCGTTGATGTCAGCCGTACGGTTGCCGGCGGCATCACGATGTTCCTTGCTCTTGTTCTTGTCACTGATGTTCTTGTCCATGTCAATATCCTTGTCCTTATCTCTGTGTAACCTGGTCGTTTGGGTTTTAAGGTGGAGGATCGCTGCTCCACAGGCCAGAGTCGCGCCAATAGCAGCAAGGAAATCCAGCCCAAGCATCACGTCGTCCAGAACAACTGGTAGTATTAACATTTGCACCTGCGTACAAGATGTTCCCAGTTGTACGTCCGCCCATGTCGCCCGCGTCAGTTCCTTGCGTATGCCAGCTGCCAGCGCGACCACTGTCCTTACTTGGCATTGATTCTCTGGGTTCCAGATCTTTTCTGCTAGTCGTTCTCCGGCTCGACAGAAGCTTCCTAAATCTGGCGGTTACCGTGACCTCTTCTATGCCTGAGCAGAAGGATCTCCATGAGTTTCTCTTGGCTGTCTGGACCTTTTTCTTAAAGTCACGAAGCCTTGTCTTGTATTCGTCCCATACAATATCTTCGTTTGCTTGTTTAGGTAGTTTGAAGATTTCTTGTAGGTCGGTGCGTTGTTCCTTCAGTTGTGGGTTCCACCAGGGTGGCCTGTGTTTCCTTCTTATTATTGAGGTCTTGCACACTGCGTTGAAAGCTGAAGTTAGGTGATGACAGAGTCTTCAAGGACTTTTCAATGTCCACCATTGATAATATTGGTATTGGGGATGGGAATGTCCTTGTCACTTTAGTCTTAAACGTATCCCAGTTGGTGTTATGGGTATTTTTGAAAAGACTTTGTCACTGTGCACTCAAGTTGAACTTCGAACTGGATAAACCTATGGTCAGAGAAGGAAGGTCTGCTGAGAACTTTCAATCCCGTGACTATGGTATTTGTTCTACACGCGAGTGTTAAGTCTATAACGCTGGATGAGGTGGGACCTACGTAGGTGGTTTCCTCTCCGCTGTTAGCGATCTTAATGTTAAATATTAGAATGAAGTCTTAGAGTGACTCACCTCTATTGTTTACGTCTTTGCAGCCCCATAGGGTGGATGAGCGTTGGCGTCAGCGCCTATCACCAGGGGTTGCCTCCTCTGGCTCACTTTCTAGATCAGACGATCCGTCTCCTCTGTCGGCGATTCCCTCTCATGCGCTAGATAGCAGGAGTGGTCCGTCTCTGCATCCCTCTAGCACTATCACCGTGATGACGTCTGTACTGTAATTATACATAAGATAAGCATAGATGCCTTTTCTTACCAGAATTGCAGTTCTAGTTTTACTTACGGTGGTAGGGTAGAAGATGGAGTAGTTGTTGGACCCTAGCCTGACGATCTTGTTTCCTGATGCGATTCAGGGTTCCTGGAATAGGGCCACGTCGATGGACTCCTTCTCCAGGGTTAAGAGGAGCTCCGCCGACGCCAACTTGCTCTTATGGAGGTTTAGCTGAAGGATCCGTAGCTTTATGGCTGTTTTTAGATTCCTTTTGCTTGGATGGGTTGGCTATAATTGTCAGGTCTTCTCCTATAATTGTCAGGTCTCCTCCATTTCATCATCTATTTGGCCACGTCGGTCAAAGCTTCGAGGTGTTTTTCCACCTCGCCGGCCTCCAGCGTGTTGGCATTGGTGTTGTTCGGGTGGCGTTTCTTAAGTCACGTTGCCTACTCCCCACGCCATCTTCCGAAATCTCGGGTATAGCAGATCGTCGGCCTCTTTGTTGATCTGGAGGACCATTTGTTGGCCGTTGCCTTCTGGCTTGCCAACGTGTAGTACCGTCCAGTCAGCGGTAAGCACGTCCGGATTCAGCCAGCGGAGCAGTTTGAGCGCTTGTTCCTTTGGTACGACCCTTGGGAAGAGTACCTTCGCTGTTGGTACTGACGGAATACCGGTTCAGTCAACTACCTCCAGCTTAGCACCTTCCCAGGAGGCGTCCATCTTGGCCACGGTTTCGGTGACCCACTTGAGAGTGAGGTCATCCTTGCAGCTCAATATTTTTACCCCATTGAGCCACCCTGCTCCGTCGAAGGTGGTAGGTTGAGACTCTGGCTCCTCCATTTGTTTAAATAGGGCGTTCAACAGCCTCACCTCTACCATCGTCCACTTTTCGGGTGTTTTTTGCCGTGGGGCTTACTGCGGTCGATGAGCGCGACGACTAGGTGTCGACGCGCCAAATCGCTCGCTGTCTTCCTTTTCGGCAGTGGACTTTTGGGGGCTTTCTGTATTTTTTGGCGTAGCCGTTTGCTCACGGGCACATCCGCCTTGTTCTGGTGTTCAGACTGCTGCCCTTTGGTGAGCAGCAACTCCACGACCTTGTTGGCGTATTGACTAGAAGTTGCCTTTATTGCCATTTTGCCCTCAAAATGTTTTCTGCCTCTATCTTGTCTTCGGCCCACTCCAGCTTTTTCCTCTCCTCATAGGTAAGTTTGTGGCTGCCAGCGAGCCGAGATTTAAATTTCAAGGCTGCTTTATACTGGGCTTTGGCTCTCAAGCCCTCCTTTGTCTTTTTTCGCCCTTCCCTACTAGGGGGATTTGGAACCCTTGACTGGGGAGCGCAAGAAGCTTTCTTCCGCCTCACCACTGATCTTGTTGCCTTAAGGGTCACTGTCCGAGTCTGCATGGACTTTGGTACCGCGCCACATCTTGTCATTTTTGGACGTTGAGGCAGTAGTTGTCCAACTGTCCTAGGTGTTCAACCACCCGTGCCCGCCGTTGGTAGCAGTCACGCCTTCCACCGACGTTTGGGCTGACATCCCAGCCCAAGTTGAATCTTTTGATGACTCCATCTGCTTTTTCCTGTTTTGGTTAATTTTGTTCTTGGGAACCACCCCTATGGCACCCCTAGGCCTATCTGCCAGGCACCTCTGATCAAGGCATCGGACACCACAGCACCAGACTTTGATAGTCCGCATGTTGTTGTGTCCTTGCCTTATCTGGGCCGTGTATTGGCTCGATCAACAAGGCAGTGTCTGACTCTGAAGTTTGAGTCAATACGCAGCCCATTGGCCAGCCGGCACCCTCGTGGAGGGTTCAGTCAGAGGATTTGTGCCTGCAAGATAGCAGCGTAAACTAGGAGATGGTATAATTGGACAATGAAATAGTTTTGCCAGCAAGATCCGAAGTCATCCGAAAAATTAATAGTTTGTCTACTGACACAAATGTCTTAATCCCTAATCAGGAATTGCAACCTGGAATAATAATAGCAAGCGCACTTGTAAATACTCAGAACGTGATGATTCGAATTATAAATATAACTAATAAAGATGCTATTGTGAACAGCACAAACAAAAGAAGCGAATCATTGAACGATTATAATATTTACAGTGCCAATGTAGATTATAGTCCGCAAAGAACTTCAGAAGTACTAAAACTTCATAATTTTCGCTGTTCAAAAACGAGCTAACAGAATTATGCACCGAATATCTCGAAACAGAAACAATACGAGGGTCGTTTGATAAGTCCGTGACTTTTTGTATTTGCCGCGCACCTGCTCACTGTTCCTGTCAGCAGTTATCGATTAACAGCTGACTGTAAAATTTTGAGAAAGCTGCGTTTTTTGGTTTGCGTTTTATAGGCATTGAAAGCAGACGATCTCGTGAATTTTAACGAAAATGGAAAAAAGTGAATTTCGTGTGCTAATTAAGCATTATTTTTTGCGTAAAAAATCCATCACCGAAACCAAGGAAAGACTTATGGGGACTCTGCACCATCAATTTCAATGGTTAAGAAATGGTTTACTGAGTTCCGTTGTGGTCGTACCAGTACAAGTGATGCCGAACGTTCAGGTCGCCCAAAAGAGGTCGTCATGCCAGAAATCGTCGACAAAATCCATGGAATGATATTGGATGATCGGAGAATGAAAGTGCGTGAGGTAGCTGAGGCTGTAGGCATCTCAACTGAACGGGTACATCACATTTTACATGAATATTTGGACATGAAAAAGCTTTCCGCGCGATGGGTGCCGCGATTGCTCACACACGACCATAAGCGCAACCGTGTGACCATTTCAAAGGAGTGTTTGGCGATGTTCAACCGCAATCCAAACGAATTTTTGCGCCGTTTCGTTACCGTAGACGAAACATGGATCCACCACACCACACCAGAGACCAAAGAACAATCAAGACAGTGGGTTTCTCCGGGTGAACGTGCACCAAAGAAGGCCAAGGTGGGTCTGTCGGCCAACAAGGTCATGGCCACAGTTTTTTGGGATGCACAAGGTATCATTCACATCGATTACCTTGAAAAGGGTAAAACGATCACCGGCGAATATTATTCAGAGCTTTTGGACAGATTCGATATTGATTTGAAGCAGAAACGACCGCATTTGGCGAAAAAAAAGTGCTGTTCCATCAGGACAATGCACGGGTGCACACGTGTGTAGTCAGCATGGCAAAATTTCATAAATTGGGCTACGAACTGCTACCCCATCCAGCATATTCTCCAGATTTAGCCCCCTGTGACTATTTTTTGTTTCCAAACATGAAGAAATGGCTCGGCGGTAAGAGATTCGGGTCAAATGAAGAGGTCATCACAGAAACAAACGACTATTTTGAGGGCCTTGAGAAAACCTATTATTTGGAAGGAATAAAAAAATTGGAAAAACGCTGGACTAAATGTATAGAGCTAAAAGGAGATTATGTTGAGAAATAAAACGCTTCTTTGACGAAAAAAATATATTTTATTCAAAAAGTCACGGACTTATCAAACGACCCTCGTATCAGCTAATAATTATTATTGGCAAAAATTGAGATTGAACGATAAGGCCCCTGTATACATTAAGAATTATAGAATGCCAGAAAGGCAAAAGCCAGAATTCAGAGACAACTTGACAAATTAATTGAGCATTGTTGAGCCGTCTATATCAGAATGAAATAGCCTACTTCTCCTGGTACCCAAGAAATCACTGCCTAATTCGGCGGAAAAGAGATGGCGATTAGTAATTTACTATTGTCAGAACAGTAAGAAACTGCTAGCAGATAAATTCCCACTTCTAAGAATATAAGATATTCTTAAACAATTAGGACGAGCAAAATATTTCTAGTGCCTAGACCTAATTTCAGGATTTCATCAAATTGAATTAAACGAAAGGTCAAAAAATATAACATCACTCTCAACTTCAACAGGCTCCAATCGCTACACGCGATTATTATTTGGTTTTTAAAATAGCCCCAAACTCATTCCAGAGAATGACGACTCTTGCATTCATAGGCTTACTGCCTTCGCAAGCATTTCTGTATACGGATGAAAAGTGACTTTCTGAGATGGGGGTCACCACAAAACATGTTTTTCTAGATGGCGTGGCTTGACTCTCCTTCATGACGTGCGCTCGCGGTGTCCGCGGTAGCGTGCAGGGGCTATTTGAGTAAGACTGGCGACCGCCTCCGCTTCTCGGTTGACCTCGGAGCCGGGTATTGACCACCAACTACCGAAATCACCGACTTGTGGCTGTTCTCGAGACTCCGCTGTATGCGCTGGGTATTGACCTTCTGGCGCAGCAGCGGAACTCTGGAACAGTTGAGCCACACAGTCTAGCACGCTTTCGCCTCTAGACGCGCATACTCACACACACGCGCTCGTGCTCTTGCTCCCGGTAGTCATTCCCCGGTTTCCTCCACTGCATGTAACAGAAACTTTTTTTATTGGTATGCTTTACTTCATTTATTTTTTAGCCATTTTTCTATTCTTGTTATCTGCCGTTTTCGGTCACTTAATTTTTCAGCGTCACTCCTAGATTAATTACTCCTCCGCGTGCCAAAATTCTGCCCAGCCTCCATATGCCGGCGTTAGAATTTGGGCAGCGCAGTCGCAGAGCGTAATAGCCATTTTTCTATTCTTGTTATCTGCCGTTTTCGGTCACTTAATTTTGTAGCGATTTCAGCGCCCGTTTTTTTTCAGCGTCACTCCTAGATTAATTACTCCTCCGCTTGCCAAAATTCTGCCCAGCCTCCATATGCCGGCGTTAGAATTTGGGCAGCGCAGTCGCAGAGCGTAATAGCCATTTTTCTATTCTTTATATCTGCCGTTTTCGGTCACTTAATTTTGTAGCGACTTCAGCGCCCGTTTTTTTTCAGCGTCACTCCTAGATTAATTATTCCTCCGCGTGCCAAAATTCTGCCCAGCCTCCATATGCCGGCGTTAGAATTTGGGCAGCGCAGTCGCACAGCGTAAGCCGACCACGCATTTTGCGACTACGCAAGTGCATCGTAGCCTCCCCCTCTCTCCGCTTCTCGCGGTTGTCCTGTGTTCGGCTGCAGCTGCAATGCTCAATTCAAGTTCGGCAGGTGTTCTTTCTGCTGGAGTTCTGTTGCGCTCTCACTGCCTGCGTTCTGCTGCGCTCTCTCCGTCGGTGTTCTGCTGTGCTCTCTCGGTCGGTATTCTGCTGCGCTCTCTCTTTTTTATACCCTTCGACCATTGAAAATGGTCAAAAAAGGGTATTCTAACTTTGTGCAATGTATGTAACAGCCATAAGGAGGTGTAGCAGACCCCATAGAGTATATATATTCTTACTCAGGATCACTAGCCGAGTCGATTGAGACATGTCCGTCTGTCTGTCTGTTTGTTTGAGACAGCAGATCTCAGCTATTAAAAGAGCTAGAAACACAAAATTTGGGATGAATGTTTCTGTATATCCGAGGCAGAAAAAGTTTATGTCAAATGTTTGATGCTACGCTCACCGCCCCCGCAAATCGGTAATTTACGATTATTAAGCAAAGTATTGAACTTAGAAAGTTCTGCTTTGGTATGTATAATGCTAAATGCCACATAAATATATTCTCCAAATTACAATCCGATCGGACCGATAACACAGAAGTAATTCAAGTCAAGCCTGCGCGCTGCTTTGAGTAGTTGACGCCGACGTCGACGTCACCCTTAACGTGCGTCGCTGTGTGAGTACGAGCAAGAAAGTCATATGCAGTAGAAGTATTTGTGCAACATTTCTGTTTGAAATTATGAGTGTGGATACACGTTTGTAACAGATTTAGAAAATTGGGAGAAGGGAATCTTACTGTCGAGCGCTCGACTGTAGCCTTACCCACTTGTTTGATGGTGGGTTTTTCTCGGCGTCTCTCGTGCTGCCGCGCGGAAGGTTCAGTGAGCAAGCCTATACTCTATACTCATTGGCCCCATTCTCTGCTGTAGTTCCCACTAACCCGTGACTTAAACACGATTTTTTTTCAAACAAAAAAATAACACCATTCCTGGGAAAGAATATGTTTCAAAACTATACTTACATCTACTTAAGCTAAGAAAAGAAAGTTAAATACTAAAAATTACAATAAAATGTGGAGGCTCTTCACACCATCTCTTGCTATGCCAGTGGAACGCGACAACCGTCCTGCCTCCGCGGCCCACCGTCACACGAAAGGTGGCTTCGTCTAGGTGCAAGGCGAAGCGTGTGCGTGGGTGTACGCCTTTTACGTGTTGCGTTTGGACGTGATCCACCACCAAACTGAGCAACCGCCGTCCGAGTGTCGTTACTCGCCAGGAGGGTGGCGCTTCGACCCAGTCCGAGCGCGGAGCGAAGAGGGCGTTGGCTACTTCCTCCTCCGTCTCTAGCATATCCGCGACCTTCGCGACCCGCTTCGTCCGAGAGCACCTGTAAGTCGGCTATGTGGGAAGTCGGGCTATATTCTGGGAAACAAAACTTACTTTGTGCGAACCTTCGTACTTGGGTGCCAACTTGGCTGCAAAGCAATCCGCCTTGGAAAGGATGTGTTGTCGTACGACTACAATCGTTCCCAGTGTTAGCCTCCATTCTTTTCGCTGCCGATTATGGTGTCGACTTTGCTCTGCAGAAGCTCGCTGTGCGTTTTCTCTGGCGACCAGGAACAGTTGTTCCATTTTTTTCGCCTGACTGTGCAGGGAGTAACTTCCTCGTATAGTGTCCCAGGTAATCTTGGTTCGCGTCCTTGTACCAGGAAAGCTGGACTGAATCCCGTGATATCGGAGACGCTGCTGTTTATATCCAACGATATCTCTTGGAGTAGGATGTCTCAGGTGAATTGTGGTTCGTTGATATACTGGCCAATCATGGTTGTGATTGTCCTATTAGCCCGCTCCGTCGGGTTTTGCTGGGGACTATATGGCGCTGTTTGCTCGATCTGCATTCCGACTCGTTTACAGAATGCTTTAAACGATCGGCTGGTGAACTGGGTTCCGTTGTCACATACGAACGTCTTGGGTGTTCCGAAGTGTCTGAGAATCCTTTCCCTGAACGCCTTCTCGAAGTGTGTGGTGGTAGCCTTGTGCAGTGCGACGAGTTCGACCCATTTGGAGATTAGGTCGAAGAACACCAATAATACGGTGTTCCCCTGCTTGGACCTCGGTGAGGGTCCCACAAAATCTGCGCAAAGGGTGTCAAAAAGCTCCTGAACCCTTCTCGTCAGCATCTTCCCGGCCGGCTTACGTTGCTCGATTTTGAATTTCTGGCAAAAGGTACACTTCTTGACGAACTGGGCCACATCTCGGAACATCCCCGGCTAGTAGTCTTTTTGGGCGACCCTCGTTGTGGTTTTCTGGACAACTCGACAACTCACATAGGCGATGAATTGTTCCCTTTCCTCGGTTTCTTGGGTAAGAACGCCTCCCAATCCGAAGTCGCGTCGGTCTGAAGGGAAAATTTACGGTTAACGTCGGGACAGTCGGTTCTTGCTGCTCGTCCCTCCATTCCCAACGGCGTCCCTTACGTAGCAACTGCGAGATAGGGAGTACGACTGTAGCAAAGTTTGCTATGAAACGTCTGTACCAGGAAGCTATTCCTAGGCAACGGCTTTACTCCTTCGAGTTCGTCGGGGGCTTAGTTTCTGTACCGCTGCCACTTTGTCCCGATCGGTGTGTATCCCCTTTTCGCTAACGACATGACCCAGGTATACCAGCTTACGTTGGAAAAAATGTCATTTCTTCCTGTTGAGGCGGGAATTGGCCGCCTTCAACCTTCTAAAGACCTCGCGCAGATTATTGATACGTTCCTCCACAGATGTTCCAATGACTATAATGTCGTTCAGGTAGGCGAAAGCATGCACCATTTCTGGTTCTATCGCCTTGTCCAGGGCACGTTAAAACGTTGCATCGGCTCTTCCTGCTTGCTTGTCTTGGCTATTGATTTGTCCTTCTTCCGGAGCGGGTTTCTACGTACTGATTCGTCATCCTTTGCTCCCAGTAGGTCCTCGTTGATGTCAGCCGTACGGTTGCCGGCGGCATCACGATGTTCCTTGCCCTTGTTCTTGTCACTGATGTTCTTGTCCATGTCAATATCCTTGTCCTTATCTCTGTGTAACCTGATCGTTTGGGTTTTAAGGTGGAGGATCGCTGCTCCACAGGCCAGAGTCGCGCCAATAGCAGCAAGGAAATCCAGCCCAAGCATCACGTCGTCCAGAACAACTGGTAGTATTAACATTTGCACCTGCGTACAAGATGTTCCCAGTTGTACGTCCGCCCATGTCGCCCGCGTCAGTTCCTTGCGTATGCCAGCTGCCAGCGCGACCACTGTCCTTACTTGGCATTGATTCTCTGGGTTCCAGATCTTTTCTGCTAGTCGTTCTCCGGCTCGACAGAAGCTTCCTAAGTTTGGCGGTTACCGTGACCTTTTCTATGCCTGAGCAGAAGGATCTCCATGAGTTTCTCTTGGCTGTCTGGACCTTTTTCTTAAAGTCACGAAGCCTTGTCTTGTATTCGTCCCATACAATATCTTCGTTTGCTTGTTTGGGTAGTTTGAAGATTTCTTGTAGGTCGGTGCGTTGTTCCTTCAGTTGTGGGTTCCACCAGGGTGGCCTGTGTTTCCTTCTTATTATTGAGGTCTTGCACACTGCGTTGAAAGCTGAAGTTAAGTGATGACAGAGTCTTCAAGGACTTTTCAATGTCCACCATTGATAATATTGGTGTTGGGGATGGGAATGTCCTTGTCACTTTAGTCTTAAACGTATCCCAGTTGGTGTTATGGGTATTTTTGAAAAGACTTTGTCACTGTGCACTCAAGTTGAACTTCGAACTGGATAAACCTATGGTCAGAGAAGGAAGGTCTGCTGAGAACTTTCAATCCCGTGACTATGGTATTTGTTCTACACGCGAGTGTTAAGTCTATAACGCTGGATGAGGTGGGACCTACGTAGGTGGGTTCCTCTCCGCTGTTAGCGATCTTAATGTTAAATATTAGAATGAAGTCTAAGAGTGACTCACCTCTATTGTTTACGTCTTTGCAGCCCCATTGAGTGGATGAGCGTTGGCGTCAGCGCCTATCACCAGGGGTTGCCTCCTCTGGCTCACTTTCTAGATCAGACGATCCGTCTCCTCTGTCGGCGATTCCCTCTCATGCGCTAGATAGCCTTCGCAAGCATTTCTGTATACGGATGAAAAGTGACTTTCTGAGATGGGGGTCACCACAAAACATGTTTTTCTAGATGGCGTGGCCGGCTTGACTCTCCTTCATGACGTGCGCTCGCGGTGTCCGCGGTAGCGTGCAGGGGATATTTGAGTAAGACTGGCGACCGCCTCCGCTTCTCGGTTGACCTCGGAGCCGGGTATTGACCACCAACTACCGAAATCACCGACTTGTGGCTGTTCTCGAGACTCCGCTGTATGCGCTGGGTATTGACCTTCTGGCGCAGCAGCGGAACTCTGGAACAGTTGAGCCACACAGTCTAGCACGCTTTCGCCTCTAGACGCGCATACTCACACACACGCGCTCGTGCTCTTGCTCCCGGTAGTCATTCCCCGGTTTCCTCCACTGCATGTAACAGAAACTTTTTTTATTGGTATGCTTTACTTCATTTATTTTTTAGCCATTTTTCTATTCTTGTTATCTGCCGTTTTCGGTCACTTAATTTTGTAGCGATTTCAGCGCCCGTTTTTTTTCAGCGTCACTCCTAGATTAATTACTCCTCCGCTTGCCAGGAGGCCCAGCCTCCTGCCCAGCCTCCATATGCCGGCGTTAGAATTTGGGCAGCGCAGTCGCAGAGCGTAATAGCCATTTTTCTATTCTTGTTATCTGCCGTTTTCGGTCACTTAATTTTGTAGCGATTTCACCGCCCGTTTTTTTTCAGCGTCACTCCTAGGTTAATTACTCCTCCGCTTGCCAAAATTCTGCCCAGCCTCCATATGCCGGCGTTAGAATTTGGGCAGCGCAGTCGCAGAGCGTAATAGCCATTTTTCTATTCTTTATATCTGCCGTTTTCAGTCACTTAATTTTGTCGCGACTTCAGCGCCCGTTTTTTTTCCTCGTCACTCCTAGATTAATTATTCCTCCGCGTGCCAAAATTCTGCCCAGCCTCCATATGCCGGCGTTAGAATTTGGGCAGCGCAGTCGCACAGCGTAAGCCGACCACGCATTTTGCGACTACGCAAGTGCATCGTAGCCTCCCCCTCTCTCCGCTTCTCGCGGTTGTCCTGTGTTCGGCTGCAGCTGCAATGCTCAATTCAAGTTCGGCAGGTGTTCTTTCTGCTGGAGTTCTGTTGCGCTCTCACTGCCTGCGTTCTGCTGCGCTCTCTCCGTCGGTGTTCTGCTGTGCTCTCTCGGTCGGTATTCTGCTGCGCTCTCTCTTTTTTATACCCTTCGACCATTGAAAATGGTCAAAAAAGGGTATTCTAACTTTGTGCAATGTATGTAACAGCCATAAGGAGGCGTAGCAGACCCCATAGAGTATATATATTCTTACTCAGGATCACTAGCCGAGTCGATTGAGACATGTCCGTCTGTCTGTCTGTTTGTTTGAGACAACAGATCTCAGCTATTAAAAGAGCTAAAAACACAAAATTTGGGATGAATGTTTCTGTATATCCGAGGCAGAAAAAGTTTATGTCAAATGTTTGATGCTACGCTCACCGCCCCCGCAAATCGGTAATTTACGATTATTAAGCAAAGTATTGAACTTAGAAAGTTCTGCTTTGGTATGTATAATGCTAAATGCCACATAAATATATTCTCCAAATTACAATCCGATCGGACCGATAACACAGAAGTAATTCAAGTCAAGCCTGCGCGCTGCTTTGAGTAGTTGACGCCGACGTCGACGTCACCCTTAACGTGCGTCGCTGTGTGAGTACGAGCAAGAAAGTCATATGCAGTAGAAGTATTTGTGCAACATTTCTGTTTGAAATTATGAGTGTGGATACACGTTTGTAACAGATTTAGAAAATTGGGAGAAGGGAATCTTACTGTCGAGCGCTCGACTGTAGCCTTACCCACTTGTTTGATGGTGGGTTTTTCTCGGCGTCTCTCGTGCTGCCGTGCGGAAGGTTCAGTGAGCAAGCCTATACTCTATACTCATTGGCCCCATTCTCTGCTGTAGTTCCCACTAACCCGTGACTTAAACACGATTTTTTTCAAACAAAAAAATAACACCATTCCTGGGAAAGAATATGTTTCAAAACTATACTTACATCTACTTAAGCTAAGAAAAGAAAGTTAAATACTAAAAATTACAATAAAATGTGGAGGCTCTTCACACCATCTCTTGCTATGCCAGTGGAACGCGACAACCGTCCTGCCTCCACGGCCCACCGTCACACGAAAGGTGGCTTCGTCTAGGTGCAAGGCGAAGCGTGTGCGTGGGTGTACGCCTTTTACGTGTTGCTTTTGGACGTGATCCACCACCAAACTGAGCAACCGCCGTCCAAGTGTCGTTACTCGCCAGGAGGGTGGCGCTTCGACCCAGTCCGAGCGCGGAGCGAAGAGGGCGTTGGCTACTTCCTCCTCCGTCTCTAGCATATCCGCGACCTTCGCGACCCGCTTCGTCCGAGAGCACCTGTAAGTCGGCTATGTGGGAAGTCGGGCTATATTCTGGGAAACAAAACTTACTTTGTGCGAACCTTCGTACTTGGGTGCCAACTTGGCTGCAAAGCAATCCGCCTTGGAAAGGATGTGTTGTCGTACGACTACAATCGTTCCCAGTGTTAGCCTCCATTCTTTTCGCTGCCGATTATGGTGTCGACTTTGCTCTGCAGAAGCTCGCTGTGCGTTTTCTCTGGCGACCAGGAACAGTTGTTCCATTTTTTTCGCCTGACTGTGCAGGGAGTAACTTCCTCGTATAGTGCCCCAGGTAATCTTGGTTCGCGTCCTTGTACCAGGAAAGCTGGACTGAATCCCGTGATATCGGAGACGCTGCTGTTTATAGCCAACGATATCTCTTGGAGTAGGATGTCTCAGGTGTCTTGTGGTTCGTTGATATACTGGCCAATCATGGTTGTGATTGTCCTATTAGCCCGCTCCGTCGGGTTTTGCTGGGGACTATATGGCGCTGTTTGCTCGATCTGCATTCCGACTCGTTTACAGAATGCTTTAAACGATCGGCTGGTGAACTGGGTTCCGTTGTCACATACGAACGTCTTGGGTGTTCCGAAGTGTCTGAGAATCCTTTCCCTGAACGCCTTCTCGAAGTGTGTGGTGGTAGCCTTGTGCAGTGCGACGAGTTCGACCCATTTGGAGATTAGGTCGAAGAACACCAATAATACGGTGTTCCCCTGCTTGGACCTCGGTGAGGGTCCCACAAAATCTGCGCAAAGGGTGTCAAAAAGCTCCTGAACCCTTCTTGTCAGCATCTTCCCGGCCGGCTTACGTTGCTCGATTTTGAATTTCTGGCAAAAGGTACACTTCTTGACGAACTGGGCCACATCTCGGAACATCCCCGGCTAGTAGTCTCTTTGGGCGACCCTCGTTGTGGTTTTCTGGACAACTCGACAACTCACATAGGCGATGACTTGTTCCCTTTCCTCGGTTTCTTGGGTAAGAACGCCTCCCAATCCGAAGTCGCGTCGGTCTGAAGGGAAAATTTACGGTTAACGTCGGGACAGTCGGTTCTTGCTGCTCGTCCCTCCATTCCCAACGGCGTCCCTTACGTAGCAACTGCGAGATAGGGAGTACGACTGTAGCAAAGTTTGCTATGAAACGTCTGTACCAGGAAGCTATTCCTAGGCAACGGCTTTACTCCTTCGAGTTCGTCGGGGGCTTAGTTTCTGTACCGCTGCCACTTTTTCCCGATCGGTGTGTATCCCCTTTTCGCTAACGACATGACCCAGGTATACAAGCTTACGTTGGAAAAAATGTCATTTCTTCCTGTTGAGGCGGGAAT
The DNA here is from genome assembly GCA_018904105.1 of Zaprionus tsacasi. NCBI lineage: Eukaryota > Metazoa > Arthropoda > Insecta > Diptera > Drosophilidae > Zaprionus > Zaprionus tsacasi. The sequence goes on from JAEIFR010000563.1 coordinate 295,856, forward strand.
TGGCCGCCTTCAACCTTCTAAAGACCTCGCGCAGATTATTGATACGTTCCTCCACAGATGTTCCAATGACTATAATGTCGTTCAGGTAGGCGAAAGCATGCACCATTTCTGGTTCTATCGCCTTGTCCAGGGCACGTTAAAACGTTGCATCGGCTCTTCCTGCTTGCTTGTCTTGGCTATTGATTTGTCCTTCTTCCGGAGCGGGTTTCTACGTACTGATTCGTCATCCTTTGCTCCCAGTAGGTCCTCGTTGATGTCAGCCGTACGGTTGCCGGCGGCATCACGATGTTCCTTGCCCTTGTTCTTGTCACTGATGTTCTTGTCCATTTCAATATCCTTGTCCTTATCTCTGTCTAACCTGGTCGTTTGGGTTTTAAGGTGGAGGATCGCTGCTCCACAGGCCAGAGTCGCGCCAATAGCAGCAAGGAAATCCAGCCCAAGCATCACGTCGTCCAGAACAACTGGTAGTATTAACATTTGCACCTGCGTACAAGATGTTCCCAGTTGTACGTCCGCCCATGTCGCCCGCGTCAGTTCCTTGCGTATGCCAGCTGCCAGCGCGACCACTGTCCTTACTTGGCATTGATTCTCTGGGTTCCAGATCTTTTCTGCTAGTCGTTCTCCGGCTCGACAGAAGCTTCCTAAGTCTGGCGGTTACCGTGACCTCTTCTATGCCTGAGCAGAAGGATCTCCATGAGTTTCTCTTGGCTGTCTGGACCTTTTTCTTAAAGTCACGAAGCCTTGTCTTGTATTCGTCCCATACAATATCTTCGTTTGCTTGTTTAGGTAGTTTGAAGATTTCTTGTCTGCTGAGAACTTTCAATTCCGTGACTTCGGTAGTTGTTCTTGACGCGAGTGTTAAGTCTATAACGCTGGATGAGGTGGGACCTACGTAGGTGGGTTCCTCTCCGCTGTTAGCGATCTTAATGTTAAATATTAGAATGAAGTCTAAGAGTGACTCACCTCTATTGTTTACGTCTTTGCAGCCCCATAGGGTGGATGAGCGTTGGCGTCAGCGCCTATCACCAGGGGTTGCCTCCTCTGGCTCACTTTCTAGATCAGACGATCCGTCTCCTCTGTCGGCGATTCCCTCTCATGCGCTAGATAGCAGGAGTGGTCCGTCTCTGCATCCCTCTAGCACTATCACCGTGATGACGTCTGTACTGTAATTATACATAAGATAAGCATAGATGCCTTTTCTTACCAGAATTGCAGTTCTAGCTTTACTTACGGTGGTAGGGTAGAAGATGGAGTAGTTGTTGGACCCTATCCTGACGATCTTGTTTCCCGATGCGATTCAGGGTTCCTGGAATAGGGCCACGTCGATAGACTCCTTCTCCAGGGTTAAGAGGAGCTCCGCCGACGCCAACTTGCTCTTATGGAGGTTTAGCTGAAGGATCCGTAGCTTTATGGCTGTTTTTAGATTCCTTTTGCTTGGATGGGTTGGCTATAATTGTCAGGTCACCTCCATTTCATCATCTATTTGGCCACGTCGGTCAAAGCTTCGAGGTCTTTTTCCACCTCGCCGGCCTCCAGCGTGTTGGCATTGGTGTTGTTCGGGTGGCGTTTCTTAAGTCACGTTGCCTACTCCCCACGCCATCTTCCGAAATCTCGGGTATAGCAGATCGTCGGCCTCTTTGTTGATCTGGAGGACCATTTGTTGGCCGTTGCCTTCTGGCTTGCCAACGTGTAGTACCGTCCAGTCAGCGGTAAGCACGTCCGGATTCAGCCAGCGGAGCAGTTTGAGCGCTTGTTCCTTTGGTACGACCCTTGGGAAGAGTACCTTCGCTGTTGGTACTGACGGAATACCGGTTCAGTCAACTACCTCCAGCTTAGCACCTTCCCAGGAGGCGTCCATCTTGGCCACGGTTTCGGTGACCCACTTGAGAGTGAGGTCATCCTTGCAGCTCAATATTTTTACCCCATTGAGCCACCCTGCTCCGTCGAAGGTGGTAGGTTGAGACTCTGGCTCCTCCATTTGTTTAAATAGGGCGTTCAACAGCCTCACCTCTACCATCGTCCACTTTTCGGGTGTTTTTTTGCCGTGGGGCTTACTGCGGTCGATGAGCGCGACGACTAGGTGTCGACGCGCCAAATCGCTCGCTGTCTTCCTTTTCGGCAGTGGCCTTTTGGGGGCTTTCTGTATTTTTTGGCGTAGCCGTTTGCTCACGGGCACATCCGCCTTGTTCTGGTGTTCAGACTGCTGCCCTTTGGTGAGCAGCAACTCCACGACCTTGTTAGCGTATTGACTAGAAGTTGCCTTTATTGCCATTTTGCCCTCAAAATGTTTTCTGCCTCTATCTTGTCTTCGGCCCACTCCAGCTTTTTCCTCTCCTCATAGGTAAGTTTGTGGCTGCCAGCGAGCCGAGATTTAAATTTCAAGGCTGCTTTATACTGGGCTTTGGCTCTCAAGCCCTCCTTTGTCTTTTTTCGCCCTTCCCTACTAGGGGATTTGGAACCCTTGACTGGGGAGCGCAAGAAGCTTTCTTCCGCCTCACCACTGATCTTGTTGCCTTAAGGGTCACTGTCCGAGTCTGCATGGACTTTGGTACCGCGCCACATCTTGTCATTTTTGGACGTTGAGGCAGTAGTTGTCCAACTGTCCTAGGTGTTCAACCACCCGTGCCCGCCGTTGGTAGCAGTCACGCCTTCCACCGACGTTTGGGCTGACATCCCAGCCCAAGTTGAATCTTTTGATGACTCCATCTGCTTTTTCCTGTTTTGGTTAATTTTGTTCTTGGGAACCACCCCATAGCATTTTAGGCCTATCTGCCAGGCACCTCTGATCAAGGCATCGGACACCACAGCACCAGACTTTGATAGTCCGCATGTTGTTGTGTCCTTGCCTTATCTGGGCCGTGTATTGGCTCGATCAACAAGGCAGTGTCTGACTATGAAGTTTGAGTCAATACGCAGCCCATTGGCCAGCCGGCACCCTCGTGGAGGGTTCAGTCAGAGGATTTGTGCCGGCCTGGTACATATGTAATTACTGTACATAAATACTTTCCATATGAATTAGTTTTCGGTAGAACAAGTAATTTACGAAAACATTTTAATAACTTACAAGCATAGAACCAATATATAATATAGATACCTCATCAATACCAGGTCCATCAAGACAGAATTAAGTCTGTCCAAAAACAATTTTTGCTCTTTGCTTTGCGTTGCATTAACTGGATTTCTAGCGAAGATTTACGACCTTACTCAAGCTAATTAACCTACCCTCCTTAACTAACCATCGTATTATGCTGGGAGTTTTTGCTCTTCTTAAGAGTGCTCGTCAAAATGAGATAAAAAGTATTTTCTTACAAATGCTGCTGCTCTTAACGAAGTCAAAATCTAGAATGCTTTATTTCTTTTCAATAGAGATGGGCGTGCCTTTTCGATATACACGATCGTGACAATAACTTAAGCTAGAATACATCGATTTATTTCAACTATCGATATAACTTCATTATTCAAATTTACATAGTTCATCTTTTACTGTTTGTTATCTAATTTTTACACATCCAATTTAAAATTCTATTTAAAGCCATTTTCAGCGTAAACATACTCCCGGCCTTCGAAGCTCCTTCCAACGCAAGCCTAAGATGCAGCTTCAATCGGTAACGGGCAAATTTTATGAATATTGCGCTTAAACATTCCTGCCTTAGTTTCGATTGTTACAACGCGTACCGCTTTATCCTTGCCTGCATGACACTCTTGAATACGACCTAAAGTCCAGCGTCCTGGGGGTGTGTTGTCTTCTGCGATCAGAACCAGCATGCCTTTTTCAATGTTATTGCAGCTCGAAGTCCATTTGCTGCGTTGCTGCAGAAGACTGAGTTACTCTTGTGACCACCGCTGCCAAAACAAATGATGAACTGCAACAATCCCTTTCCATCGATTCGTCATTGACAGTTTAATTGTAGAGTCGTCACATCGCTCTATCAATGAGTTGAGAGGTCGTCCAACTAAGAAGAGTCCAGGCGTTAAGGCTTCAAGATCATTCGGATCAGACGACATCGGATGAAGCGGTCTTGAATTCATTACTGCTTCCACTTGTGTTATGGCCGTAGACAGCTCTTCGTAATTCAGTGAAGCTCCATTGAAACAGCGAAGTATAAGTTGCTTTGCCACTTTTACAGCGCTCTCCCATAAGCCACCAAAGTGGGGTGAGCAGAGAGGGATGAAACGAAAATTTACTCCCAAATTACTGCAATGATTGATAATTCGGTCCTTGTCCATCCACAACTGATCAGCTTGCGCACTCAGCTCCCTTGCAGCTCCCACAAAATTGGTTGCATTATCGCAAGATATTTCGGCGCTGAGCCCACGTCGAGCAAAGAATCGTTTAAGCGCCGCAATGAAGGCACTCGAGCTCAAATCTGACACCAGTTCCAGAAAACATACAAAGACGCATAAGTACACCTTTGTGGGCTTGCGTCCTCGCTGATTATAGTGCATCCACAAGGGTCCTGCGAAGTCTAATCCAGCTCGTTCGAATGGGTGTGCGCCGACTTGCACTCGATTTGCTGGAAGTACGCCCATGATTTGACTGGCCAGTTGTGGCCGTTGACGGAAGCAGGCAATACAGTTACGAATCGTTCTGCGAGCCACTTTTCTAGCATTGATAACCCAGTATTCCTGACGCACAAAGGCACATATCGCATGTGCTCCAGCGTGCATATTAATTCGGTGTACATGTTCAAACAATGTGTTGATTACAATATGACTATTAGGCAATAAGATAGGGTGTTTAACTTCATATGGTACATTGGCTTGAGAAAGTCTACCTCCTACTCTTACAATGTCAATTCCCTTTGATTTATCAATAAATGGGTTAAGCCATTGTATCTTCGGAGATCGAATAACTTCACTTTTTTGTAGCTTAGAGATTTCTTCAAAAAAATACAGATGCTGAATGTTAAATATTATGTATTTTAAACCGCCATTTAATTCTGCTGTAGTCACGATCCTAGTTTTAGTTTATTCAACCTTTAATAATTTGCGCCGCCAGTGAAATATATAAGCAAAAACTCGAGTCAATTTAGTAAAACTTTTAACAAATTTGCACGGTCTGATTATATCCTCGTAATTGGACGAAGTGGTTGCTATTAGTGAAAATTTTGATGTTCGTTGCTCTGGCAATTCCTCTGAACTTCGCCACTGCATAGTAGGCCACTGATCAATAGCTAATTTCAGGAACTTTGGACCTTGCCACCATAGCTCTGAATCCTTCAAATCAGAAGTGTGCATACCCCGAGACACTATGTCTGCTGGATTGAGTTTTGTGTCGAATTTGTACCAATCCTGTATACTGGACAGTTCTTGAATTAACGCGACCCTGTTTGCAACGAACATGGTCCATCTACTGGCTTGTGAGCTTATCCAATTTAGTACAATTGTAGAGTCTGTGAAATAACTCGTGCGATGTACTGGAAGAGGTACACATGACTTTATTTTTGTCATTAGCTGAACGAGCAGTTTTGCACCTTCCAGCTCTAAGCGCGGCAATGATACTGCTCTAACTAGTGACACCTTGGACTTTGTAGTCACCAATTTGGCTGTTATAGATCCGTTGATGTCAACAACTCATGCATATATTGCCGCACCATAGGCTCGGCAAGATGCATCTGAAAAGCCATGTAGCTCTAAAGTGGAGATTTCAATGTTAACTGGCACTACACTTCGAGTTAAGAAACATTCCTGCACCTTATTTAATTCATTCCTATATTTTTGCCACTGAAGCGAGTAGCTGGGAGGCAGTTCTTTATCCCATCCCTGCTTGAGCAACCAAAGCTCTTGCATGAATATTTTTCCTAAAAATAAAGCCGGCCACAAAAAACCTAGTGGATCAAAGAGTTGGGCTAATTCAGAAAGTACTACTCTTGTTGTTATTGTAACACTGTTTTGTGCATTATATGCAAAGCTAAATTGATCCAGCATTGAATTCCAATAAATTCCGAGAGTCTTTGCAGTGTCAGTTATCTTTAATTCTAATGGCTCAGCACATTCGGTATCGTCCATAGCGGACCTACAATTGGTGCGCCATTTATGAAGTTCAAAACTTCCTCTTCTAAGTAATTCAGTCACTTCTTGTTTTAAGTTTTCGAGGTCACTTTTGGATTCTGCTCCACAAAGCATGTCGTCCATATAAAAGTTCGCCATTACAGCTGCTTTAGCAAGGGGATATTGACTACCAAAATGTTCTGGTAGATAGTATAAGCAGCGAACTGCCAGAAATGGTGCTGAGTTGGTACCGTTTGTTACGGTTTTGAGTCTAAGAATCTTGATCTCTGCACTCCGGTTCTGACGCCATAAAATGCATTGCCAGTTACAGTCATCGGGATCTACCAAAATCTGCCCATACATTTTCGAGATATCCACAGTTAAAGCGTATCTATAAAACCGAAAACGTATTAAAGTTTCAAAGAGAACTGGCTGCAACGTTGGTCCTACTAAGATGGTCTCATTTAACGATACTCCATTAGAAGTCTTACAAGACGCATCGAACACAACTCTCAGTTTGGTTGTCGCACTGTCTGGTCATATCACTGGATGATGAGGCAAAAAGATATTTCCAGCATTGCAAATCAATGCTGCGTTGTCAATTGGTCCGCATTCACCCACCACAATCCAACCTAACAAAGATTTCTGCAACACTGGCTTGTTTTCCCCCATTTTGATCTGGCCTGCTATAATCAGTTTAAAGAACAAGTTGACTCCTATTAGCATATCGATCTGCCTTGCAGATTCGAACTCTGGGTCCGCCAATTTAAGCTTTCTAGGAATAGAAAATCCTAGATATGCTATGTTCTCTGGATTGTACTCAGTTATTTCAGGTAACACGCAGAATCTTTCCGTTGCTGAGAAACTTGTTACGTCGAGATTTAAACGTTGCATCGACTTCTCCTAAAGTGTTCGCTTTAGCGTTTTCTATTCCGTTAAGAGAGTAGCGCACTGCGCTTACGTTAAGTTTCAGCTTGTCAGCGAGCCTTTCTGTCACAAAATTTAACTGGCTTCCTGAATCAAGCACACATCTACATGAATGGAACTGTCCATTAGCAGCTTTTACTAATACCACTCCAGTAGCCAGAAAGCTTGATGCCTGGTTAGACAAAAGTGAACTGTGCAACGCACTCAGAATAGGTTGAACCATGTTGCTGCTTGCATCTCTCACCTCACTTGACTCTCTATGCAGCACGATATCGTTGTAAGGCTGTTAATTCTTTAAACTTCGGGCACATCTTAAGCTGATGTGGGCCTGAGCAACTATAGCATTGCGTTGTGCCATTGATTGTTGTCGTTGTCGGTTAGCTTGTTCGTTTGTTCACCCCTTGTCTGTGTCTTACGAATTTCTCTTCCTGCTAAATTTTGACCTCTATTGCAGATAAATTGTGCAACTATCTGATAACTTTGTAATCACTTCTGCTTTCTACACATTATTATGTACATATACTGAAGTCAGTTCTTCATTAAACGTTCACAAGTCACCATTGCGCGTATGTTTTATTATCTGAAATATCCAACAAATTATAATGAGCTTTTTAGAGTAATCAACACGGAATCCTCCCTCTTATCTATTAAATTATCTATATTAATCTTAGGTATTATAAGTTTATGATAACACTGTAACAGTTAAGAGCCTGCATGTCGTGTAAATTCTTATTAATAAAACAGTTGGAGCACAAGCTTGAATGAATATACAACAAATTGGCTACGAAGATAAAAAAAATGTTAAAAAGTGCAAAGGAAAGGCAAAACGAAAATGAAAGTTGAATTGGCAACAACTTAAAAGTAGATGAACGTAAAAGAAGAAAAATCTGCCAACATGATTTTTTCATTGTCTCTTCCAAAATTCTGCCAAATGATCAGCATTCCGGAATTCAATCCAGGAAGTGAATCATTTTTGATATGGAAAGAAAAATTCGATACCCATTTGTGCGAATTAAACATCAGAAAAAAAACACGAAAAAGGCATCGTTATTATAATCTATTGGATCAGTACCGTACACTGTTCTATATAGTTTATGCATGTGTCAAACGGTTAGCATTGAATTAAAAGTTTGGATAACATCTGGAAGCATTTGTTTTAAACCAATTCATCATGAGTCTTCCAAGTGCAATTTTCGAACGGTTATGTGAAGAAGATGAGCATCTATCTCTGTCGGACGCATTGAGAAAAGCAATGATAATGGAAACGAAGATTACCGCTAAGAGAGCTAAAGAGAACGTGAACTACGTACATAGAAACAACGACAACTTCAAGGGCAAATCTAAGGCGAGACACATGGAAGGCAAAGGCAACGACACGGAAGGCAAAGGCAAAGACATGCAGAAAAAGTCATGTACGCATTGTGGCATTGTGTCGAAACCATAACTCTGATGAATGCATATACAAAGGCTATGACTGTCGAAATTGTAGAAAAAAGGGCATCTGTAAACCATTTGTCAAACCATGTACCAAAATTAAATCACTTAAATGATAACTCAAATACTAATGAAATTGATCAAACCTTTTCAGAATTAAAAGTGTCATCAACTACTTCTATTTGTGATGCATATACGTTACCTGTAATTATTGATGGATGTCACATGAACGTTGTTTGTGACACTGGTGCACCTTGCACATTGATTCCAAAAGCAACATATGAAAATGCAATTAAGAAGCGCACACTAAGAAAATGTAAAGTGCCGTTTGTAAATTATAGTGGTGACAATATTGAAATTGTTAGTGACAACGATGCAATGATTGAATATCGAGGTATAACAAAACAAATTATAGTCGTACTTACAAATACAACGAGTCCAGCTTTGCTTGGTAGGACATTTTTAAGAGCATTTAATTTTGATTTAGTACAGGTAAACAACATAAATGTGAACGAACAATACTCTGTAGTGTAACAGAACAAATTAAAAATAAATTTTCGGAAGTATTTAAAACCAACGCTATTAAAAGAGCATTTCATTTAGAGAATGGCTCTAAACCAATATTTTTCAAGCAAAAGCAGTTACCACTAGCATGGAAAGATAAAATTGAAGAAAAGCTAAGACATTTAATTGACTTAGGTGTTTCAAGGCATGCAAGGCATAGTAGTTTATATTATATTACTGTGACTGGTGCTAGTTTGGTTTAAGACCAATTGCATTCATTTCAAGGGCACTATCAAAAAGTGAAATCATTTATTGCACACTTGATAAAAAAAGCTCTTTCTATTGTATATAAAGTAATGAAATTGAAACAATATCTTTTAGGTATGAAATTTATTTTGAAAACTGATCATAAACCTCTGTTAGGTATATTTGGAGATAAAAAAAAATTGCCACTTATGTCATCTGCACGATTGCAAAGATGGGCATTAATCTTATCAGGTTTTCAATTCACAATTGAACACATTAAATGTTTGTCGAATGAAGCAGATAGCTTGTCAAGAATTCCGCAAATCGAAATGATGGATAAAAGTTTTGATTTCAATTATGTCAACTTTATACAATCAAATAGTCCTTGTAAATTGAATTTTATGAGTATTGCTCGTGAAGCACGACATGATTCGATCTTGTCAAAAGTTTGTGAAGCTTTAAAATTTGGATCACTACAAATATTAAATACAGATGTATTTGGTAGCTTCATCAAGACTGTATAATGTGGGGTCATCGTGTCATTTTCCCAACTTAACTTTGGCAACAGATTCTACAAGAATTTCTTAAGTCACATCTTGGTATGGTGAAAACTAAAATATTAGCTCGCTCATACGTATGGTGGCCAAATATGGACTTAGAAATAGAAAATTTGATTAGAAAATGCATTCCGGGCCAAGAGCAACAACCAAGCCCAGAAAAGTCTTCATAAGTACCTTGGAAAACAAATGGACAAAATTTGGACCAGAATCCACGTAGATTTTGCAGGACCAATTAAAAATCATTACTTAATGGTTGTAGTTTGTTCATATTCCATATGGGTTGAAGTTTTCACGACAAAAGACATTACATCATCATTCACAATATCTAAATTACGAAAATTGTTCTGTAGAAATGGTTTAGTTGATACGTTAGTTTCCGATAATAGAAGACAATTCACGTCCAAAGAATTTAAAATGTTTATAACCAATAATGGTATAAATCACATATTGACATCTCCTGGTCATCCAGCAACTAAAGGCCAAGCAGAGATTGTCGTCAAGACATTAAAAAAATCGCTTTATGCAAGCATGAATTTTGATAAACTGTGATTTTGACATTACATTAAATTGATTTCTAATGGACTATTGGAACACAATTCATTGAACAACTGGGGAATCACCTGCTAAATTATTTCTAGGTCGAATGTTGAAAACACGATTTTTGTTGTTGAAACCACCTTTGGTGACAGAACACATAAAACAACAACAAGATAAAAGTGTTAGAAATTATTAAGGCAATAGAAATGTTAGTTTTTCCTAAGGTCAACAAGTTATTATCAGGGACTATAAAAATCCAAACAAGGCAGGTTGGATTCAGACAGTTGTAAGCGAAAGCACAACAATCGAGAAATATAGTAAAACGTCATCTAAATCAAATAAATCAAGAAAATGTTTAATCAAATGAAAATGAAAGGCAAAACACAAATGTCGATAATAACATTCAAGGAAACACATCAAATGAAAATTGTAACGAAAAAATTAAACAAACGTCACCAGTAAGAAAGTTGAGACCACGTAAGGAGCGAAAGGTAGTGAAGTCTATTAACAATATTTAATAATTATAAAATTTATTTTGAAAATATAAATGAAATGAAAGTGTAAAACAAAATGATTTGAAAAACTATTGAAAGTGAAATGAAAATGTTTAATATTTAAACAAAACAAAAAAAATGTATTAAAAATTAAAATTATGAACTATATTTAAATGGAAACTGAAAGAAAACACTGAATAGTAACTCAGTATAGAAATGTTATCTCTATGAATAAAGCTTATATTATTAATAACTTAAGATATGATAATTGTTTTATTTAAATATGAATATGTTATATTGATTACTAATTATTGTTAATTGATTACTAATAAGCAAAACTATGAAGGGGCATGTTAGGTATTATAAGTTTATGATAACACGGTCACACTTATGTGCCTGCATGTTTTGTAAATTCTTATTAATAAAACAGTTGGAGTACAAGCTTGTATGAATACACAGCAATTAAACTACCTAACATTTTGTCCCTACAACAATTAACTAACTCCTAACAACTAATAGTAATCTACCGATTTGATTGGGTTTTACTGGGTTTTCCCCAATCCTTCGCAGCAAATGCTGGATCGGGAATTCTTGTTTCCTATTTCCCAGCTTAAATTTAAATAAAATATTTTAAAATACAAATATATTTGTAATTAATTAAAATTGTTTTTATAAAATTCAATTTTAATACCATAATTTTAAATTTTTTATTATTTCCTTTTTATACTCTTCGACCATTAAAAATGGTCAAAAAAGAGTATACTAGCTTTGTGCAATATGTATGTTACAGCCATAAAGTATATATAAATTAATTTCCGTTTTATTAAAACTCAGAAACTTTATCTTGATGTCGTTTTATTCAACTCCAAATTGTGACTGAACAGAAGAGTCTTAAGAATACCCTACTATAGCTGTGAGTGTTAGGCAGCGTCGCGGCAGAGCTCTGCAGATCTGGATTGAACCGGCCATGATCTGCAATGTCTGCAATTTATCGTCAAGGGTCGAAAGTGCGCACGCAAGACAAACTGCGGACGCTGTTGGTGGCATTTGCGACGTTTTGGGCGGATGTTTAGTTTATTGAACTGAACAATATAATACAATGTTGCAGTTCTTATTGGATAGGCGCATGTTTAGTTTATTGAACTGAACAATGTTGCAATTCTTGTTAAATATTTCGTTATTTATTATTTGGGCAATTCTTGTTATATTGATTGAGTTAGCTGTTTCTATTGTTTTACATTTATTGTTGTTAACTCTCCCTCCTTAAAATCCTACTTGTCCTCAAGTGGGCGTTAGAAATAGGGAATATTGTTGAATTCTGGTTGTATTGGCTTTGGTTTTAAATTGTTTGTTTTCATTTTATTATTAAGCGTGGGGAGCTCTTGTTGAATTTGCACGGTTATTTTTTCCCTTGGCCTAAACCATACTTTGGAAATTATTGCCAAAAGTATGATAATGCCCAGTAAGCAGAAGATTGCGATGCGACTTATAGTGGAGTGTGTTATTATATTGTTTAAGTATTGTGTGTTCTTAATGTGAAGGGCCTCCAGTGATTTTAGTGATAAGATTTTGAACCGCTCCATTTCGATGGGTGACATTTAGATTATTGGTGTTCCAGGTTTTAGTATAGTTTTTTCTTTATTGTTGTATTGTTTTTTATTTATTTGAACAGTATCGTTCCAGAAATGGACCAGATATGTCCCTTTTAGATTGTAGGTTATGTTGTTGTGAATTAAGTTGCCGGTGTAGTTGTTAAGTAGTATTAAGCTGCCATCGATCTCTTCTATTTCCTGGACGTGTTCCGCGTTACTGAAGTCACACAGCGCTTCCTTTCCCTCAATCAACTTAGCAATACATTTTGTTTGTCTTAAGTTAACAGTGTTTTCTTTTTTACATATTTTTAGGTAATTAGATACTTTACAATTTTTAGGTACGTTAATAATTTCATTTCCTGCCACAAATATTTCGTTCGTCTCTAAGTGTAAAATGGAGTTATTTTTAATGACGGGTTTTATTAAGTAGTGATAAATAGTGGGGTCTAGTTCTGGTATTTTAATAATATAGATAATTGCTGTTTTATTGTGCAATACCGAGACATCGACAAATTCTAGCAGTTCTTCGACTGATAAAGAGGTTACATTATTTTTTTGAAAAATTTTGTGTACTTCATTAATATCAAATTCGTTTAAAAGGAGTGTGTTAATTATGTTAATTTTTGCCTATTGAATTGCATATTTAATGTTCACAATTTCTTCTTTTATGAGTCTGACCTGATTTTGCAAACTTGTTGTTATGTCATTGTTAAATGTGTTCTCTTTTTATTGTATTTGTAAGCATATTTGAAATTGTTGTTAAATTATTGATTCTACTGTGCAATTGTTTGTTAATTATGACCTGATCATTATTGTTTGTTATAAGGCTATTTAAATTATACTCGATCATAACCAAGTCGTCATGATCTGGGTTACCAGCCACATATTTCCAAGCTGAACCAATCCAATTGATTGATCGAACTTTGCGATATTTGGAGGTAAGTGTACTTAATGCAGAAAATGCCTGAACTATTTCATGTGTTAGTGTATGGTAAAGGTAGCTAGTTTTTTAATCATTAATAGTATGTTCTCGTATTTTGTACAGTTCTGTTTCAAGCTGTTCTAATTCTATAAGATGGATAAGTTTTGTTGATGATACTTGTAGTTTCCCTAATCCTTTGTGTACTGAGATGGTTTGAGCGTCGGTGTAATTAGTGATTTCCATGTATGCCAATGCTAAAGGCAGTAATATTAAAATTAAAAAATACAAATGAAAGAAGAAACAAAATTTTTGTTTTATTAAACATCCAAGTTTATTGGCGGGTATGGGCCGATCCCTTCATGATCGGATTGATACCCGCAGTCGGACGACGGCTGGTAAATGTGATTTGACTTTTATATATTTTTTATATATTTCATTGTTTTATTTATATAATTTTTTCGGACTGAATTGACTTACGTTTAATTTCTAGGAGTTTTTCGGACTTTTTAGCATTTTAAAAAAGAATTTCTAGTCGCTTTTGATGTTACTTTTATGAACAACTCGTCCGGCGTCGGTGACGATATGTATGTCTATTTTCTTTTACTATTTCTTTTTTATACCGTGGGGATAGTTTAGAACCTAGTCTTGTGTTTTGTTTTATGAATACTGTCTGTCCTGGCTCATAATCCTTGATCTTTTTGCGTTTTTTGTTATGGTTATTTAAGTCGGTTGTCCGTTTTGATTTCAGTTTTGTCTATGTTGTTTTATCTGGTTTCATCATATTTTTCTGGGTCAATGGTTATATTTCTGCCAAAAAATATTTCTAAAGGGCTTTTTATACCCTTCGACCATTGAAAATGGTCAAAAAAGGGTATACTAACTTTGTGCAATGTATGTAACAGGCATAAGGAGGCGTGGCAGACCCCATAAAGTATATATATTCTTGCTTAGGATCACTAGCCGAGTCGATTGAGCCATGTCCGTCTGTCTGTCCGTCTGTCCGTCTGTATGAGACAACGGATCTCAGCTATTAAAAAAGCTAGAGACACAAAATGTGGTATGGTACTTCCTATATATAATAGGCAGATGAAGTTTATTTCAAATGATTGATGCCACGCCCACCGCCCCCGCAAACCGGTAATTTACGATTATTAAGCAAAGTATTAAACTTAGAAAGATTTGCTTTGGTATGTATAATGCTATATGCCATATGAACATATGCCCCAAATTACAATCCGATCGGACCACTAACACAGAAGATATTCGAGTTAACGTTTTCAGTACAAATGCACGAGCAGCAGCCTGCGCGCTGCTTTCAGTAGTTGACGCCGACGTCGATGTCACTCTTAACGTGCGTCACTGTGTGAGTGTGAGCGAGAAAGCTATATGTAGTAGAAGTATTTGTGCAAAATTTCTGTTTGAAATTATGAGTGTGGTTACACGTTTGTAACGGATTTTTAAAATTGGGAGAAGGGTATCCTACTGTCGGGCGTTCGACTGTAGCCCTACCCACTTGTTTTTGTTACAAAATGAATTGTGAAATTATATTCATAGACAGGTGAATCTAATAGTTCTTCAAATGTGCGGTGTATCTGTTTAGTTTTTAAGCATCTCATAATTTCGGCGAGGGTAGAGTTAAAACCGTTCTATCTGCCCATTTACGGAACTTTTATAAGGGGGGGCTTTGAAAATTTGTATACCCAACTGATCTTTCATCATAAAGGTTATAGTGGCGGAATTAAAAGATTTTTCGTTATCCATTACAACGTACTTTGGTACACCAAAATAGAATAAGATATCATGTAAGGGTTTCTTAATATCTTCTATTGATTTTGAATTTATAATTTTTGCATGCGCAAGCTTAGAAAATTTGTCAATTGCCATAAGTACCAGTTTTTTTTTTCTGTAGAGAAAATGTCTATGTGAATTGTGCGTCCCGGAAACTCAGGAGCTTATGTTTCCGTTATTTCTGGGTTTGTGGGATGCCTATCATATTTTCCTTCTTTGCACACTTGGCACTGTTTTATTAGAGTAACTATTTTAGATTTCATTGTGGGGAAATAGCACTTTTCGGATACCTGAATTTTGTTCTCGTCAGCATTTCTATGTGCCCTATTATGAGTTTTTAAGATAAGCTCATCTTGGTCTGTTTCAATTGTTATGTCCTCTACCTTTTTTGACTAAATCTAACTTTTAAGGATCCAAAATGTTCTGGATAAATTTTTTTTCATCCGGTTCTGCAAATAAGTTTGGGTAATTTCTGAGTAGACGGTTTAATTCAATTCCCTGATTGCGTGTAAGATGATCTGACCTTGGTATTATTACGTTAACTGAATTGATTTTTTTTCTTTAATGGGGACATTTGTGCCGTTTCTTAAATACATTATTTTGTTTTTTGTGTCAATGACTGCACCTTACTCTTTTAAACTGTCATTGCCTAATATCGCGTCAAAAGTTTTAAGAGTTGGTAGTATAAAGAATTTAATTAATGTATCTATGTCATTAAATAGATTGGCGTTTTTATGATGAGTTATTTTAGTATTACCGCCTACAGAGACAGCATTACGATTTTATTTGGTTATGGGTTTGAGACATGTCTCGGTTGAATATAGTTTCTATTATCAATAAGTATTTTTAAAATTTCTCCACTCCTCAACTTACATTCGAAGTACGGCAGCGAGGAGTCAATTACTCTAAAAAATTGAGGTGGGTATAGTCATATTGTAGTTCTTAGTCATTGCTATTGATAAGTTCTGTGTATTCAGTTAGTATAAGGCAATCCCATTGGCATGGGTAAAGGTGGTAACGGCAAAGGTCTGGGAGGTAGCATAGGTCTAGCTTGTAAACCCATATTATTAGGTATAGGTTGTGGGCGTGATAGCGGCTCTTGAGGTGTGTTTCTAAAAGTGCTCTGCTGAAATCTTGCCGAAGCGTGATTAGTACGGTACGTCTGATTCTCTAGCTTTAATCACAGGTGCTAAGCAGATGGGAGATCAGTGGGCTTTTCATGCCCAGCAGACGTGGTAGGTCACCACGAAGACCTCGGATAAAGGTATCTAAAGCTTTATCTCTAAACAATTTGGTCATAAGCAGTTCTGATTCTCTGGCTAAATCCATGCAGTTTATTTTATTGAGTATTAAAGACAGATGTCTATAAACAACTTGATGAAATTCTTCAACCGTCTGATTGGGTCTTTGGAATATTGTAGTCATTTGATATTTCAAAGTACCGAGGTCGCGTTTGTCTGCATAATGTAATGTTAAACACTTGGAGATACCTGTCCAATTTAAAGGGACGTTATAAGAATCAAGGGCGATGTCAGCGTTGCCTTTTATCTTATTTCGAATTGTATGTAGGATACCAAAATACTTTGCTGTACCTATGGTGTGAGCATAGGTTTCTAATATTCTATCTACACTCTTTTTCCAAGAGCCAAACTCAGCTGGATCGCCGGAAAATTCATGAAGAGATTTGACGATATCAGGGACTTTGTCTAAGTCTTGTAGATCAAGTCTGTGTTCTGGGGCGATACCCTGGCTTTTGTCATTCACGAAATCGAAGCCAGCACTTTGACTTTGTTCTAAGAGAATCGGAAGTTGTTCGCTCAGAATCTGACGAATGGTTGCAGTTAATTGTTCGGGTTGTGCCATTATGTTTCTGTTTTGTTGGTGTGTTTCTTGACTTGTCATTTGTCTGCGTTGTTGGTGTAAACTATGTGGGTAAGGTTCTGTTAGTTCAGCTTCTCTTTCTATATTAAGTACTGGTGGTCTGATTAAATTGTTAAAATTAGCCATAAAGGTAAAATATTACTGTGACATAGGGTATTTAAATTGTTTCGGTATTGGAGAGATAAAGTTTGTTTGGTGTTTAAATTCGCTGAAAATAAAAGTGTGTGTGTTTGAGTTAATTAGTTTGTGTTTGTCGTATAGTTATAATGAAAGTTTGGTGCAAAAGGAATTGGTTTGGTATTAATAATTTTGAAATATTTTATCAATAGTAGAAGATTTTGTGTTAATTTTGATTTTAATATTTATTTTTCCTTTAGTTTATCTAGTTGTTGTTTCCTTTTGGCACTCACTTTCACTTTATTTTTGCTTAAAGTTATTTCCGTTTGGTTTCACTTAAAATTTATTTCGATTTGGTTAGTGTGTTTGTTTCTGTTGTTTTCACTTATTCACTAGCTTACATTATCTGAATGATGCGGCTACTCCTCCTGATGGTCAGGATGTTGTCCTGTTCGCTATCTACTTGGGATCCTGCGACGCACACAAAGCAGAGGGTGTCCTGCGGGCGTACCTAACAAGACTTGTAGACCGCCGATAGATCAGCAAAATTTAATTTGCCAATCCTGTGTTGCTTACCGATTTGCAAATTAATGGAAAGAGTCACATCGAATTACAAATGGGTTTGGGCCAGTGGAGTCGCACAATAACTTTTAGTTTTTTTTTTTTGCACTCAAATGAACTTAATCACTTGTCCTCACACTGGTCCCTGCTCGGGCGTCCACTAATTTCCGTTTTATTAAAACTCAGAAATTTTATTTTGATGTCGTTTTATTCAACTCCAAATTGTGACTGAACAGAAGAGTCTTAAGAATACCCTAATATAGCTGTGGGTGTTAGGCAGCGACGCAGCAGACCTCTGCAGATCTGGATTGAACCGGCCATGATCTGCAATGTCAGCAATTTGTCGTCAAGGGTTGAAAGTGCGCACGCTAGACAAACTGCGGACATTGTTGGTGGCATTTGCGACGTTTTGGGCGGATGTTTAGTTTATTGAACTGAACAATGTAATACAATGTTGCAGTTCTTATTGGATAGGCGAATGTTTAGTTTATTGAACTGCAATTCTTGTTAAATATTTCGTTTTTTGTTATTTAGGCATTCTTGATAAATGTTGTTTTATGTTTATTAGCTTTAAGTACTATTTATTGATTAGTTAGCTGTTTGTATTGTTTTATATTTATTGTTGGTAACTTAGATATAGTTGCTCAGGTTCACTAGCCGAGGCGATATAGCCAGACCGAGACATGTCCGTCTGTTTGTTTGAGACAACAGATCTCAGCTATTAAAAGAGCTAGATACACCAAATTTGGCGTGGAGGTTCCTATATATCCCAAGCAGATAAAGTTTATTTCAAATGTTTGATCAATGTTTGCTCACCCCCTGGAAAATTGGTTATATGTGATTATTCTGCAAAGTATTGAAGTCATCAAGTTGTACCTTGGTATACACAAACTTAATGCCATACGAACATATCCTCCAAATAACAATCCGATCGGATCAATAACACAGAAGTTATTCAAGTCAACGTTCAATACAAATGTACGAGCAGCAGCTTGCGCGCTGCTTTAAGAAGTTGATGTCGACGTCGACGTTGCGTAGTGATACTTTACTTTATACGCGCGTCGCTGTGTGTGTGCGAGCGAGTAAGCTATTTGTATTTGTGCTGTTTCTGTTTGAAATTATCAGATAAGTTTCACATTTGGAACGGATATAGAAAATTGGGAGAAGGGTATCGTACTGTCGATCGCGCTCGACTGTAGCCTTACCGATTTGTTTTCTTTACTTTTAATTATCTCTTAATTTAAAAATGAAAACTAATTTTAATTTTAAGTCGACTGTCTTAGTTGACGTTAAATAAATAAATTAAAAATAAATACAAAATTTAAAAGTGTGAGAATAAGGCTGTGGAGGAAAAACATGGCATTTTATAAAAGCAGTTGCAATAGAATACTATTATTTAAAAGCTTAAAACCAATATAAATAAATATGGTATATATAATATTATAATTTAAAGTTTAGGTTCTATTCAGCATAGATTTAAGTTGGGGTATTCACTGTTCTGATACTGGAGCAACCAAAGTTAAATTTCGAATTAAGTCTGACGTGAAAAATAACTTAGCGCAAAAGAAGACTGCAGACACACTCAAGGGAGCATTTCGTATTCTTTTTCTCTCTAGAAGCGCGCAGTTCATAAGAACGATCAAAGTGCGAGTAGTTTTGCTCGTGCTTTATTCGTTAGTTTCGTCTCCTCGTTGTAAGTTTGTAATAGAAATATCGCCTTGTCACTTACCGCATTTGCCGCTGGATAGTGGGTGAAATTATGAATTTTTCACTTAAGTTGCTTATTTGTTTAATTAAAAAGTAGTTTTTGTTTTATGTTTATTTAATTTGTTTAGATTCATTTTTCATTTTTGAACTTTGCCTGTTATCAATCCATTCTTATTTTCTCACCACGGATAAAGTTATATTTTTTTTCTGAGTTAACTGGAAGTTAACTTGACAGCCAATTTAAATAACATAATAAAAATAGCATAAAAAGAAAATAAGAATTTGGCATCTGGCTTGCATTGATAGCGGAGAGCAAGAGTCGCTTTTCTTTCTGTTGCCTTGCACCGTGCACCTGACGCACTTTCTGCTCTGCTACCGACTTCTCTTGTTAAACCCGACCTGTTTGCTAAGAGGTTTACTCCAAAACAAATAAATTGAACCGCCGAATCCCTGCCATCGTTAATAGTTACGTCCCCAACTAAAACCTCCAGAACTCCAAAAGATGGAATGCATACAAAAAACTAATTTCGCATTTTTCTAAAACGTTAGAGGTCTTAACACTAAGAATTCTAATCTTTTTGTTGACAGCTCATCTTTTAATTTTAAAATATTTATACTTACTGAAACCTGGTTAAAGCCGTACCATAAGTAACTTAGAACTTTTCTAATAAATACACTAGAGCATTGAAAATGGTTAAAAAAGGGTATACTAACTTTGTGCAATGTATGTAACAGGCAAAAGGTGGCGTGGCAGACCTCATAAAGTGTATATATTCTTGCTCAGGATCACAAGCCGAGTCGATTGAGCCATGTCCGTCTGTCTGTCCGTCTGTCTGTTTGAGACAACAGATCTCAGCTATTAAAAAAGCTAGAGACACCAAATTTGGTATGTAGGTTCCTATATTTCCCAAGCAGAACAAGTTTATGTCAAATGTTTGATGCCACGCCCACCGCCCCAGCAAATCGGTAATGTACGATTATTAAGCAAAGTTTTAAACTTATAAAGTTCTGCTTTGGTGTGTATAATGCTAAATGCTATATGAAAATATCCGTTATTCAAGTCAACGTTTTCAGTACAAATGTACGAGCAGTAGCCTGCGCGCTGCTTTCAATAGTTGACGCCGACGTTAAGACGTATGTCGCGGTGTGAGTGTGAGCGAGAAAGATATATGTAGTAGAAGTATTTGTGCAAAATTTCTGTTTGAAATTATGAGTGTGGTTACACGTTTGTAAAGGATTTTAAAAATTGGGAGAAGGGTATCCTACTGTCGGGCGTTCGACTGTAGCCCTACCCACTTGTTTTAATTTTAATTATATCTTAATTTAAAAATAAAAACTAATTTAATTTCTAGTAGACAGTCTTAGTTGACGTTAAATTAATAAACAAAATTAAAATTTTTAAAATGAACGGATTTTAGGGAACGATCGGTTATTAATATCTTGGTTTCGGACGGTAGCATTTTGCCCATTTTTGAGCAGGCTTGCTCTGGCGCTCGTTGCCGATATTTGGGATATCCGTCATCGCTAGTACTTGTTTGAGTTTGGAACGACTTCGGAAAATTTTATATGAGACTTGTTAATAAGGTGCAGGAGTTTCTGGGCTTTTAATTTGGAAGACTCTGTTAACTATATCGTATCTGTCTTGTGGAGTTAAATTCGTGTTAATATTTTCTTTGATTTCCGACCAATTTGGGTTTCATGTTTCAGGATTGTCGTAATTTTTTACGTATGTCATGTCGTCTTGCGATCTTTCGTGTAAATATCGAGGTCCAGCTATTAATGATGAAGGTAGTTTAACCAACTGCCCAATGCCGTTGCGGTGTGCATCCTGAAGATGAACGTAATTTTCAGCTCTCAATTTCTTTTGATTATTGCGGATGTAGGCCAATCTCTCAGTTTCAATTTTCGCATATTGATCTTCCAAGTATTGGTTTGTTTACATTCCATATCTAAGCCAAGTATTGAAGCTGTTACGTCTTGTCATTATACGATAGCAATAGTAGTAGTAGTTCATACATAACACTGTTTAACGCAGAGGTGTTGCACCGATTCGGTCAATTTGGAAAATATTAATGGCATAACCATTTTCTCCACGACAGCATCAAATGATATTGTAAGCTGTCATAAAATCTGTGTAACTCTAAAATTTTTTTTCAAATTATCATCACGACTATGCAATTCAATATCTCTTTTGTCAAATTTCTGTGCAGCTATCACCACTGCTACTTGTCTTGTGAAAGGTGTATTGCATCGTCCTTTGTGTTCTCCAACAGAAACTTTATTTGCATGGATGACGACATTAAAGTCAGGAGTATCTGCAGAAACACCTTCAAACGCAGTTTTGAAAGACTGTATGTAGCAATTATGAGAATGTAACATATCTTGGAGAGATCTAATCAATCTCTATCACTTGAACACCGCTTAGATGCTTGTGTACCTGGATCTGCAATAAAATATATTTGCGAAATTTGTGATCATCGGGTCGAAGTGGTAGAAGGTAAGTGGTACACTTGCCCTTGAAATTTCAATATAGTCATGAATCCACGGTCAACGACTGGCTTCCTCTTAAAAGACGTCATTTGAAATGCGCTATTATAACGGCTTATATTACATGATTTATATTGCGCATGATTTGCTTGGATTTGTGATGATCACCCGTAAGAAGAGAGTGAAGTGGTTTAGGTTGAGGAAGATCTTCATCTAATTTCACTATTCTATGTAAGCAACACATGCCTTTCGATTCGTCCTGAATTTCAATGCCAGGCTATGTTCACACACTACTAACAAAGTACCTATTGATACTATACGATCGTTCTTGTAAGAAATCGAAGGACCGCAATTCATGGCAGAATTTTCTTTATTCACCCATAAATAAGTAAGTGCTGAAGATTCTCTGGCTCTCTGTATTCGATGTCTTTCCCTATCTCGGCTGCGGTCAACCTCACGCTCTGTCCCTCTCCCTGATTCTCTGTCCCTTTGAACCGTACGCCTATCTCGATCCCGGTTGCGGCGAATCTCACGCTCTACTGAAGATTCTCTCTCTCTCTCAGCTCTATAACTATCCCGAGCCTGAGTGAGGAGAGCCTCACGTTCCGTTGACGATTCTTTATCTCTTGCTGAACGTACTCTACTGGCATTCACTGTACTACGACCTGTGTTCGAACGACGACTTCTTCCAGACATGACTTTTTAATTTCTGTACAAAATTTACTCAGTTCTGTAGGATTGTAACAGCGTTCCCTCCTCGATGCAACGTTGTCAAACCCATCGATAATCTTTAATTGATTGTTCCCTTCGAATGGTCTTTTTTGGTTTAAGTAAGAAGAAGAAGAAATCACGCACACAACACACAGAAGTCGTTGAAGAAAAAACACGGTAGTCGTAAGGGATTAATGCTGTATTGGTTATAATTTTTCAATGGTTTCAATGACCTGCTTTTGGTCATACGTGACTCTCGTACGCGGATGATGTAAAGCTTTGTTATAACCACTGTCACTCACACTTACAAGCCGACCTAACTAATTTTCATTCTTGGTGTTGTCATCTGCATACATGAGAGTACGGGAGTTATGTATGACCAGAGGTAGGTCATTGATGAAAGGCGTAAAGAGAAGGGGGCCTAAATGGCTACCCTGAGGAACACCAGATGTGCAAAGAGATGGTCTGAATAAAGGTTATTAAAGAGGACTCTTTGAGTTCTGTTAGATAACTCACAATCCAACTAAGTACTTTTGGTAAGAACCCTAAAAGGTTAATTTTATGTGCAAGAAGGGAATGATTTACTGAGTCTAAAGCTTTACTGAAATCAGTATAAATGACATCAGTTTGTAGATTTTCCTGCAAACCTTTTATAACAAAGGATGTCAGCTCAAGCAAATTCGTGGTAGTTGATCGACGTTTCATAAATCAGTGCTGAGAAGCCTTCATAAATCCAGCGATGTGACGGATCTACAGAAATGTTGCAAGTGAGGAGTTAAAACATTCTCGAAGAATTTCGGTATAGCCGACAATTTAGAGATACCTCCATAATTGCTTGCATCAGACTTGCTGCTCTTTTTAAGCAATGGGATAATAAGTGATTCCTTCCATATAGAAGGAAAGGATGATGTATCTAAAGACAACGAGAAAGTTTGAGCAAAGGCTTACTTAGAGAGTGAGCACAGAACCGAAGTAAATAAGCGGGAACACCGTCGGGACCTGGAGAAAAAACTGGTTTCACCGAGTGAAGATCCTTAACAAGTGAAATTTCGTTTAGAATAGCAGTGAAGAAACCATTTGAACTTGGAATGTTATATGGATAAAAATGAACATTTTGAGTAGAAGCCGAGTACGTAGTTTGAAAACACTTTGCAAACATGTCGGCCATGGCTTGGCCGGTATCTGCTATAGAATTTTCAAAAAACAACTTTGAAGGCTTAACCGATGACTTACGCTTCATGTAAATAAAACTATAAAACTGTTTAGCGTTCACTAGAAACTGAAACATTTCGCATTCAGTACTGAAAAATTAAAACGAGTAGCTAAAAAACGAGAAAAGGCTGCAGGTGTATTATTAATTTTATATATTTTAAATAATTTAGATTTAAGATTTTTAAGGCGCGACAACTCTCTTGTGAACCAAGGGGGCTTACTCGAGCATGTCGGAAGGTAAAAAGGAACTAAAATATCAAAGAATGAATTTGTTTTTATAAAATAAATTTGTCGCTACTGAAATATCTATCAGTAGACGAGTAAAGTTCTGACCAGTAACAGACAGAGATTAAGAAATTTAATAATTCAAAGTCTGCTTTTTAAAGCAGCGTACACGTCTACGCGGTTTTTCGTTTTTATCAAAACATATGCCAAGATCAACTGTAACTTCGAAGGTGGGATGGTAAGAATCTTCTGGTTAAGAAAGAGGCTGAGTTCTGTTTAGAATCACCCTAGTTGGATCAGATACGAAACATAAATCTAACGATCTGTTTCTAGAATTTTTGACATGATTGACCTGCGACAATGACATATCAAATAGACCATAAAAAAGGTCATGCTGCCGGAAAGGCAATAAGAAAGATTCATCAACACTTGTTGTCCAGTCACATTCTAGCATATTAAAGTCACCAAGGACTATTAAATGATCCCTGTTGAACACAGTCTTTATTGAAGATTTTCCTGAAATCCTTTTACCACAAAGTATGTCAGCTCCAGCAAATTTGTCGTAGTTGAACGACGTTTAATAAATCCGTGTTGAAAAGGTGAAATAACGGATCTGCATAAATGTTGCAAGTGAGGAGTTATAACATTCTCGAAAAATTTAGGTATGGCCGACAATTTAGAGATACCTCTATAATTGCTTGTTTCACACTTGCTGCCCTTTTTCAATAAGGGGATAATAAAAGATTCCTTCCAAATGGAAGGAAAGAGTGAAGTTTCTAAGGACAGCGAAAATAGTTTGAGCAAAGGCTTACTTAAGGAGTTGGCACAGAACCGAAGTATACAAGCGGGAACACCGTCAGGGCCTGGTGAAAATACTGGCTTAACTAAGTGAAGATCCTTGACAAGGGAGCTTTCGTTTAGAAAGGGGGAGAAGATACCATTCGAACTTGGAATGTTGTATGGGTAAAAGTGAGTAGTATGTGTAGAAGGTGAATAAGTCATTTGAAAAAACTTTGCAAACAGATCGGCCATGGTTTGGTCGGTATTTGCATTAGCATTTTCAAACGTCAAGTTAGTAGGAAAAGCGGAAGACTTACGCTTCATGTTAACAAAACTATAAAACTGTTTGGGATTCTGAATTAACTGAACCTTACAACGAGCTAAATAGTTTTTATAACATTTCGCGTTTATGACTATAAAGTCTGACCGCGCGCTTAAGTAGCGTGAAAAGGCTAAGGGCGAGTTACTACATTTAAATTTTTTGTCAAGGCTTGACTTAAAATTTTTTAACCGTGACAACTCTCTTGTAAACCATGGCGGCTTACTCGAGGATGATGAATAAAAGCACGGAACGCAAATATCAAAGAAAGAATGAATAATTTTATAAAAAAATATTGGTCGCTACTGATATATCAGTAGACACATACAATTCCGACCAATCAAATTTGGAAATTAAGGAATTTAATAAATTAAAATCTGCTTTTCTAAAGCAGCGTACGCGTTTACACAGTTTTTCAGGTTTATCCATACAAGCCCCAAAATGAAAAGACACTTCCAGAGTAGGATGGTAAGGATCTTCTGGGAAAGAAAGTGGTTGAGTCTTGACTAAATTCACTCTAGATGGATCGGAGACAAAGCATAAGTCTAACGATCTGTTACTACAGTTTAAGATATGATTGACCTGCGACAATGACATATCATACAGACCGTCAAAAAGGTCGTGGTGCCGTGAGGGCAGCAGAGAATTTGAATCAACACTTGTTGTCCAATTACAATCAGGGATATTAAAGTCCCCAAGAACTGAAAGGTGATCTCTGTCTGATAACAGATTAAATATAGTCTTTATTGAAGACAAATGTTGCAAATAGACAGATACATCCGATGACGGCGGAATATAGGAACAGGTTATATAATGAGAAAAACCGGGAAAGTGTAATTTTACACAGAGGAATTCAATACCAAGTTGAATCTCCGGCAGTAAAAGTTCCGAATTCATAGTGGAATCGACTGCAATAAGGACTCCACCACCACGACGGTCAGGTCGATCACACCTGTAGGTTGTGAACTTGCTTGGAAAGACTTCGGAGTTTAGGATATCCGGTTTTAACCAAGTCTCAGTAAACACAACAATTTGAGAAGAAAAAGAAATACTGTTAATATATAAAGTTGAAAGTTTAGTACATAGACCTCTAACATTTTGATATGAAAGAGTTAAGGAGCATGTTAGTTTTTTTTGTTTAATGTTGTTTTTGTTTGGGCTGAGACTAGAGACGGCAAAGGAAGATTAATCGGTGGGCGATTTTTCTTCTTCTTTGTTTAGAACTCTTTGACCATTACATGCTCCGGCCAAAATTGAGACGAGCATATAATGCCCAGGAGTTCGTTGGGGACACTTATTTTGAAGGATGATATGTCCTTCTCATAAGAAAACTTAATTTTTTCCACTTTAATATCCAAGGAATGAATTTTGCCTTGAATATAGGCTGTTACATCATTTGATGTGAGGTCAGGGGCAAGCCTGGAAACAAAAATTTGTTTCCTTTGTGGAACACCTAGAATCTTTTTAGGCGCCTCAGGTATATCTCCAGAGCATAGGTTCTCTTCTGGTAAACCAGAACTTGAACACGCCTTCGGTAAGACTATTAACTGTGGCACGGGCAACGATACCACAGCGGACTTGTCGGAAATTATGGGCGTCACAGGTTGCACACACTCAATGACATTATCAGTAAGCGATTGAGCCGAAGACCTCGTTACTATTGGGGGATTGGTAAGCGAAATTAACGGCTGGGTCACTGGCGTGCTTGGCTGGTCAATTAGAGGGAGATGGGTGGCGCTAACTAAAGCCTTTTGGTTACGTGCGGATTTCTTACGCTTTGGTGATTCATTCAATAACTTAAGGTTATTGAAAGACGAATCAAGCGCAGAGAACTGGTCAGAAAGTTTGCGAAAACTTCCAAACAGTTCTCTAAATCCAGTCTTCGTTTGACGCATAAACAAACACAATTCGTTCTCCACCTCCCTACACACATCACAGCATTAACGCAACCCAGTGCGCTTGGCTACGGCGTCAGCCGTCGGGCCAGTATATCCAGCACACTTCGCGTGTACTACGTTGTCACATAGCCAACACGAGATGCTTGCCTGGGCGGCAGTCACCTGCTTAAGGCAGGATTTCTTATAGCAAATCAAAACGTCCATTATAGGGAACACCTACTGTATAAACAAAATCAGCCAAAAAGAAAACAAAACAAAAACAAGAAAAGGGATGAGCGCAAGAGAGAGAAATTAACGCGCGGAAAGGGCAGAGAGCAGAGAAAAAAACAAGTTCTAGAGCGGCAAAGCGTGAGAGCAGCTTAGGCACGCTCAAAGAATTAGGAGAGGTAAGGAGAGACAAAAATTAGCGGTGACAAACAACACTAACAATTACGTCGCTTACCGAAAAGAGAATAGATAGAACGAAATGCACCAAACTATGCAGAACCGATGCACAAAACAGAAAAAAATAGAATCTAAAACAAGTGGATATGGCTACAGTCGAGCGCTCGACAGTAAGATACCCTTCTCCCAATTTTCTAAATCTGTTATAAATGTGTAACTACACTACATATAGCTTACTCGCTCGCACTCATACAGCGACGCGCGTAAAGAGTAAAGCGGCACGACGCAACGTCGACGTCGACGTCAATTGCTCAAAGCAGCGCGCAGGCTGCTGCTCGTACATTTGTATAGAAAACGTTGACTAGAATAACTCCTGTGTTATGTATGCGATCGGATTTGGATTTGGAGAATATGTTCATATTGCATTCAGCTTTATACATACCAAAGCAGAACTTTATAAGTGGAATACTTTGCTTAATAATCACAAATTAATGATTAGCGGGGGCGGTGGGCATGGCATCAAATATTTGAAATAAACGTCATCTGCTTGGGAAATATGGGAACCTCCATGCCAAATTTGGTGTCTCTAGCTCTTTTAATAGCTAAGATCCGTTGTCTCAAACAGACAGACGGACAGACGGACAGCCGGACAGACGGACAGACGGACAGACAGACGGACAAGGCCCAATATCGACTCGGCTAGTTATCCTCAGCAAGAATATATATACTTTATGGGGTCTGCCACGCCTCCTTATGCCTGTTACATACATTGCACAAAGTTAGTATACCCTTTTCTGACCATTTTCAATGGTCGAATGGTATAATTAGCAAACACAGATTAGTTTGACTAATTTACAGAAGCATGCACACGCGTCGTGAACAGGCTAAAGTTTAACTTCGTGATTAAAGTTAATTAAAGTGAAAATACCGGTTGTTTTTAGTAAAAAGCCGAAAAATCGAAGCGCAAAAAAAATACGTCCGTTCACTAGGAAATGAAACATATTCCCATATTCTTATTGCCTTTCCGGCAGCATGACCTTTTTTATGGTCTATTTGATATGTTATTGTCGCAGGTCAATCATGTCAAAAATTCTAGAAACAGATCGTTAGATTTATGTTTCGTATCTGATCCAACTAGGGTGATTCTAAACAGGACTCAGCCTCTTTCTTAACCAGAAGATTCTTACCATCCTAACTTCGAAGTTACAGTTGATCTTGGCATATGTTTTGATAAAAAGGAAAAACCGCGTAGACGTGTACGCTGCTTTAAAAAGCAGACTTTGAATTATTAAATTTCTTAATCTCTGTCTGTTACTGGTCAGAACTTTACTCGTCTACTGATAGATATTTCAGTAGCGACAAATTTATTTTATAAAAACAAATTCATTCTTTGATATTTTAGTTCCTTTTTACCTTCCGACATGCTCGAGTAAGCCCCCTTGGTTCACAAGAGAGTTGTCGCGCCTTAAAAATCTTAAATCTAAATTATTTAAAATATATAAAATTAATAATACACCTGCAGCCTTTTCTCGTTTTTTAGCTACTCGTTTAAATTTTTCAGTACTGAATGCGAAATGTTTCAGTTTCTAGTGAACGCTAAACAGTTTTATAGTTTTATTTACATGAAGCGTAAGTCATCGGTTAAACCTTCAAAGTTGTTTTTTGAAAATTCTATAGCAGATACCGGCCAAGCCATGGCCGACATGTTTGCAAAGTGTTTTCAAACTACGTACTCGGCTTCTACTCAAAATGTTCATTTTTATCCATATAACATTCCAAGTTCAAATGGTTTCTTCACTGCTATTCTAAACGAAATTTCACTTGTTAAGGATCTTCACTCGGTGAAACCAGTTTTTTCTCCAGGTCCCGATGGTGTTCCCGCTTATTTACTTCGGTTCTGTGCTCACTCTCTAAGTAAGCCTTTGCTCAAACTTTCTCGTTGTCTTTAGATACATCATCCTTTCCTTCTATATGGAAGGAATCACTTATTATCCCATTGCTTAAAAAGAGCAGCAAGTCTGATGCAAGCAATTATGGTATCTCTAATTGTCGGCTATACCGAAATTCTTCGAGAATGTTTTAACTCCTCACTTGCAACATTTCTGTAGATCCGTCATATCGCCTTCTCAGCACTGATTTATGAAACGCCGATCAACTACCACGAATTTGCTTGAGCTGACATCCTTTGTTATAAAAGGTTTGCAGGAAAATCTACAAACTGATGTCATTTATACTGATTTCAGTATAGCTTTAGACTCAGTAAATCATTCCCTTCTTGCACATAAAATTAACCTTTTAGGGTTCTTACCAAAAGTACTTAGTTGGATTGTAAGTTATCTAACAGAACTCAAAGAGTCCTCTTTAATAACGTTTATTCAGACCATCTCTTTGCACATCTGGTGTTCCTCAGGGTAGCCATTTAGGCCCCCTTCTCTTTACGCCTTTCATCAATGACCTACCTCTGGTCATACATAACTCCCGTACTCTCATGTATGCGGATGACAACACCAAGAATGAAAATTAGTTAGGTCGGCTTGTAAGTGTGAGTGACAGTGGTTATAACAAAGCTTTACATCATCCGCGTACGAGAGTCACGTATGACCAAAAGCAGGTCATTGAAACCATTGAAAAATTATAACCAATACAGCATTAATCCCTTACGACTACCGTGTTTTTTCTTCAACGACTTCTGTGTGTTGTGTGCGTGATTTCTTCTTCTTCTTACTTAAACCAAAAAAGACCATTCGAAGGGAACAATCAATTACAGATTATCGATGGGTTTGACAACGTTGCATCGAGGAGGGAACGCTGTTACAATCCTACAGAACTGAGTAAATTTTGTACAGAAATTTAAAAGTCATGTCTGGAAGAAGTCGTCGTTCGAACACAGGTCGTAGTACAGTGAATGCCAGTAGAGTACGTTCAGCAAGAGATAAAGAATCGTCAACGGAACGTGAGGCTCTCCTTACTCAGGCTCGGGATAGTTATAGAGCTGAGAGAGAGAGAGAATCTTCAGTAGAGCGTGAGATTCGCCGCAACCGGGATCGAGATAGGCGTACGGTTCAGAGGGACAGAGAATCAGGGAGAGGGACAGAGCGTGAGGTTGACCGCAGCCGAGATAGGGAAAGACATCGAATACAGAGAGCCAGAGAATCTTCAGCACTTACTTATTTATGGGTGAATAAAGAAAATTCTGCCATGAATTACGGTTTTTCGATTTCTTACAAGAACGATTATATAGTATCAATAGGTACTTTGTTAGTAGTGTGTGAACATAGCTTGGCATTGAAATTCAGGACGAATCGAAAGGCATGTGTTGCTTACATAGAATAGTGAAATTAGATGAAGATCTTCCTCAACCTAAACCACTTCACTCTCTTCTTACGGGTGATCATCACAAATCCAAGCAAATCATGCGCAATATAAATCATGTAATATAAGCCGTTATAATAGCGCATTTCAAATGACGTCTTTTAAGAGGAAGCCAGTCGTTGACCGTGGATTCATGACTATATTTAAATTTCAAGGGCAAGTGTACCACTTACCTTCTACCACTTCGACCCGATGATCACAAATTTCGCAAATATATTTTATTGCAGATCCAGGTACACAAGCATCTAAGCGGTGTTCAAGTGATAGAGATTGATTAGATCTCTCCAAGATATGTTACATTCTCATAATTGCTACATACAGTCTTTCAAAACTGCGTTTGAAGGTGTTTCTGCAGATACTCCTGACTTTAATGTCGTCATCCATGCAAATAAAGTTTCTGTTGGAGAACACAAAGGACGATGCAATACACCTTTCACAAGACAAGTAGCAGTGGTGATAGCTGCACAGAAATTTGACAAAAGAGATATTGAATTGCATAGTCGTGATGATAATTTGAAAAAAAATTTTAGAGTTACACAGATTTTATGACAGCTTACAATATCATTTGATGCTGTCGTGGAGAAAATGGTTATGCCATTAATATTTTCCAAATTGACCGAATCGGTGCAACACCTCTGCGTTAAACAGTGTTATGTATGAACTACTACTACTATTGCTATCGTATAATGACAAGACGTAACAGCTTCAATACTTGGCTTAGATATGGAATGTAAACAAACCAATACTTGGAAGATCAATATGCGAAAATTGAAACTGAGAGATTGGCCTACATCCGCAATAATCAAAAGAAATTGAGAGCTGAAAATTACGTTCATCTTCAGGATGCACACCGCAACGGCATTGGGCAGTTGGTTATACTACCTTCATCATTAATAGCTGGACCTCGATATTTACACAAAAGATCGCAAGACGACATGACATACGTAAAAAATTTCGACAATCCTGTAACATGAAACCCAAATTGGTCGGAAATCAAAGAAAATATTAACACGAATTTAACTCCACAAGACAGATACGATATAGTTAACAGAGTCTTCCAATTTAAAAGCCCAGAAACTCCTGCACCTTATTAACAAGTCTCATATAAAATTTTCCGAAGTCGTTCCAAACTCAAACAAGTACTAGCGATGACGGATATCCCAAATATCGGCAACGAGCGCCAGAGCAAGCCTGCTCAAAAATGGGCAAAATGCTACCGTCCGAAACCAAGATATTAATAACCGATCGTTCCCTAAAATCCGTTCATTTTGAAAATTTTAATTTTGTTTATTAATTTAACGTCAACTAAGACTGTCTACTAGAAATTAAATTAGTTTTTATTTTTAAATTAAGATATAATTAAAATTAAAACAAGTGGGTAGGGCTACAGTCGAACGCCCGACAGTAGGATACCCTTCTCCCAATTTTTAAAATCCTTTACAAACGTGTAACCACACTCATAATTTCAAACAGAAATTTTGCACAAATACTTCTACTACATATATCTTTCTCGCTCACACTCACACCGCGACATACGTCTTAACGTCGGCGTCAACTATTGAAAGCAGCGCGCAGGCTACTGCTCGTACATTTGTACTGAAAACGTTGACTTGAATAACGGATATTTTCATATAGCATTTAGCATTATACACACCAAAGCAGAACTTTATAAGTTTAAAACTTTGCTTAATAATCGTACATTACCGATTTGCTGGGGCGGTGGGCGTGGTATCAAACATTTGACATAAACTTGTTCTGCTTGGGAAATATAGGAACCTACATACCAAATTTGGGGTCTCTAGCTTTTTTAATAGCTGAGATCTGTTGTCTCATACAGACAGACGGACAGACAGACGGACATGGCTCAATCGACTCGGCTTGTGATCCTGAGCAAGAATATATACACTTTATGAGGTCTGCCACGCCACCTTTTGCCTGTTACATACATTGCACAAAGTTAGTATACCCTTTTTTAACCAAAACGGAAATTAATTGGCGCCCGAGCAGGGACCAGTGTGGGAACAAGTTATTAATTTCATTTGAGTGCAAAAAAAAAAAAACTAAAAGTTATTGTGAAACTCCACTGGCCCAAACCCATTTGTAATTCGAAGTGACTCTTTCCATTAATTTGGAAATCGGTAAGCAACACAGGATTGGCAAATTAAATTTTGCTGATCTATCGGCGGTCTACAAGTCTTGTTAGGTACGCCCGCAGGACACCCTCTACTTTGTGTGCGTCGCAGGATCCCAAGTAGATAGCGAACAGGACAACATCCGGACCATCAGGAGGAGTAGCCGCATCATTCAGATAATGTAAGCTAGTGAATAAGTGAAAACAACAGAAACAAAAACACTAACCAAATCTAAATAAATTTTAAGTGAAACCAAACGGAAAAAACTTTAAGCAAAAATAAAGTGAAAGTGAGTGCCAAAAGGAAACAACAACTAGATAAACTAAAGGAAAAATATATATAGTGACATATCCATTCTACACCCACACTTTAAACTCCCCAAACTCACACACACACGCACATTATTGTAAAACGCACATACACACATTAATGTATAAGTACAATATGTAATCAAAGAACGAGAGCCCTTCGATTAACTTTGGTTCCCAGAGATCATAAATCTAGAAACCCGATCACCCAAATAATTGTCCCCCAATTCGACCACTTGGCTAGCCCTAATGTTTACAGCGAGCCAACTGAAATAACAACTGATCACCCAAACAATTGTCCCCCAATTCGATCACTTGGCTAGCCCCAATGTTTACAGCGAGCCAACTGAAATAATAATGAAGCTTCATCACCCGGGTCTCCGCCCAATGTTTAGAGCGAGCCAACTGAATAACAAAACTTTATCACCCGAGCTTAAGCTCAGGCACTTGTCTCAGGATTCTCCAATTACCCCTATTTATCGGGAACCTCTCCCTTTCTCAATGAGAGAACATCAAAATCAAATCAGCCAAACTCTCTCAAAGAGAACATTAGAATCAAATTAGCCAAACTCTCTTAAAGAGTTTGCTCTCTTAACACCCACTCTGCCTATATAAACCCAGGCGCGCTTCCAAGCAGCAGTTCAGTTCAGTTCAGGAGAGTTCAGTAAACTTTCAGTTTAATTCAGCTTAATCCCGATCACCGAGTACGCTATCAACCGCGATAGCTCACTAAAGTCTATTATCAACCGAAGATAATCTGATGGCTCTAGTTCTTTCTTTGGAAGAAAAATAAAAAGTGTTTAATTAATAAAAAAACTTAGAAAACAACTGTGTTTTTGTTTTTTTTATTAAACCCTCGGTCTGAATTCGTTAATGGCGCAGCCGATAGGATAAAACGGAAAAGTTGTGCGACTCGTTTACCGATATCAATCTAGTGATAAAAGATCCTTGTACGACCAAGAGTATCTTTTTGTGATTGCCCCACTCGAATCGGCGCTAAAGTAAACTTGACCTCGTAATACAATAAAATCGTTTTATCCGCCAAAGAACTTACGGTGATTGACACACAATAGTCAATCTACTGCAAGAACAATAAAAGTGTAAAAACAACCAAAAACAATAAAAGTGTAAAAACAACCAAAAACAATAAAAGTGTAAAAACAACCAAAAACCAAACAAACCCTGCTAAAACAAAATAACAATGGCAACCGAACAAGTTCAACTATTGTCGGAGCCCCACCTTAATCAGGCATTAGGTCAAGTAAGACAAATACCTGTATTTAACGGAAACACGCAAGAGCTCAGTGCCTTCATCAAAAGGATCGAGTTCATACTCCAATTATACCCAACAAGTGACACCAGACAGAAGCATGTGTTCTTCAGTGCCATCGAGATGCAACTCACAGGAGATGCCCAACGCGTATCCCAACTTTCAGGAGCCAGAAGCTGGCCAGACCTAAGGAGTGCCCTTATCGACGAGTACAAAACCCAAACACCATGTGAGGAGTTGTTACGACGTCTTTACAACACACCTTTCCCCGGAACTATCCGTAAGTTCGTCGAAGATTTAGAAACTAAGTCATTTATAATATCAAACAAACTCATGTTAGAAAACGATATCAATAACACCATATATTACACAAATGCGTTAAACACTACAATTAAAAAAGTAATCAAGAGAAAGTTACCTGATAGGCTATTTATGACTCTTGCTAGATCTGATATATCAACAGTATCCAAACTTAAACAAGTAGCGCAAGAAGAAGACGTATACGAATTAACTTACAACGACAGAACAAAACCCCAAAATAATTCTAAATCAAACCCTTCCCAAAACTCAAAGAGTAAAGGACAAAATCAAAATTTCGTGAACAATGCAATGCATGTCACAAATAAATCTTCTCCAAGCACTAGTTCCAAACCAGTGGAATCAAATCCACAAGTTTTCAATGAATTTAAACAAAAACTAAATTCGAGTAGAGCCCAAAATTCCCTTAATTACCAGTAACAAGGTAGCAATGCACCAAACCCTCCAGTTAAAAGGCAAAGAGAAAATGCTAGTGGCCAATACAAAATGGACACAGGCGAAAATTTTCTTCAACCAGCCTCGGAATCGGAAAGCGATTCAGAAGAAGAGGAAACCCATTCTTAAAAATTAAAATGAATAATATTACCCTTAGATGCCTAGTAGACACTGGTTCATCTATCAATATTATGAAACAAAATTTTTTCAATTTTCCAACCAAGCCTTCTAAAGTAAAAGTCCACACTATAAATGGCACTATAGTATTAAACCAAAGCGTTTCATTGCATTCAAGCAAACTATGTCCTACTAAACAAACCTTTTTTATTCACAATTTAGGTTAGGTAGAAATTATTTAGAGTCAACTAATGCTCAAATTAACTACTCAAATCAAACGGTCAATATAAATGGATATCCATTTAAAATGTGGTACGACCACACCCAAACAGATGAGTCCAAGGCTACCAACGAGTGCCCTAAGTCATCAAACACAGAGGAAACACCTCTACTTACCCCAAAAAAGGAGAAAGCCCTCCTAGAAATTAAAATGTGGAATTCCCACGAACAACAAGATAGGTCCCAAGCTACCAATGAGTGCCCCAGTCTATCTAAATTAGAGGAAGAACCTGTAGCGGCGCCTGAAGATACATTTTTTTTTTGGAAAGCACCTAAAAGCATGCAGCACATTTTGTTTGAATTATTCAATATCCGAATGTAGGGGAATAGTTGTAGATCGCAAGTTATTGCATCGGATAAGAGGTTGTGAGATCAGATAAAGCCTGGTTTCCCCTCAGTAGGATAAAACTAAAATGAATCAGCTGATCTTGAGTTGCTCTTCGATATCATCTGACGGAACAGTGACCACAGTCTTCCCGTGTGCTAGCCTCAAAAATTTTTTCGGTACGATCTTTTCACTTCATGGTGTCAAAGAGAATAGACGTCTCGCAAAAAAAATTCTAAAAAACCACGTGAAATTCCTAACCATAAATAAATATATATAAAAAGGAAAAGAAAAAAAAATAAAGTGAAGTCCAAATTCAGTTTATGAAGATAATTGGCTTTCTGTTCAAATTTTTGCGTGAGTCCATTTTCTTCTCTGTAGAGTGAGGTTAAATTTGGTTTTTTTTTATTAAACAGAGAACTAACAAAAAAATCGCGCCACTGTGTGAGGCTGCAAAAGAGAAAAGGCCTTTAGCGGATTCAGCCTTGAACAGCTGCGGCTGTAACAACAGCGAACTGTCTCCCCTTTTTTTTTCTCCCCTCCATCTTTTTCTCTTCTTTGCGGTTCAAAGATCGGCCAGGTATGGAAGGTGTGCTAATTCAAGCTTTTAGCCAAGTTCTAATCCATCTGTTGTTCCCTCTCAGGCAAGGCAAAGCAAGCAGTAGCCGAGCAGTAGCCCTTTGGGGCGCGTAAATAATACGGGTTCTCGGGGAGCACCTTCTCGTGCCGTAGAACTTGGTCTACACGCTCCCATAGGAGTGCTCCACTGCACCTAGTGCCCAAGGAGAATATCTCAATACCTAGTGGCGGAGAATTACCCCTCTACTCATAGAGCTATAGGGGCACCCCTCTGCACCCAGTTTCCGAACCGGCCACTTTGCACCACGTGCCACAACTCATACAAGCCGGCCAACATAACCTAGGACCCAGATCAGCGTCAAAGCACATGGAGATCGACAACTAGGAGCAGATAGGATATATAAAACAATAATAATTTAAACATTTGTGACTAAAAACAACTCCTGCAAATTCAACATGCTATACTAGATGATCAGCCAAGACACCAACCAACCAACAATCAAAGCTCAATTTATACATTGCGCCTAAATGCACGCAGTGCAGGAGATGATAGATCTTGTTAAAGAAAGCTTTTAGAACCAAGCCAGAGCTGGTTTAGAAATAAATAAAACATTATTTTTTTTTTAGTTATTAATTATAGGGTAACAACTTTTGCGCAGCTCATGTCTTTTATAACAAGAAATTTTTTTAGAGGAAATATTATGCATTTGCAGTCACAACACAAAACATAAATTATAACACACTAAAAAAAAAAAACACCATCATGCCACATTTCTTCAGCGCCCGGAAGATCGATCTTTCGTCGATGGAAGCAACATCGCGGTGAGTTCGTTCCATGACACACTTTTTCATGCATTTTTTTATACAATTTTTTTTTTGTTTTGATGCATGCACAGTAGTTCTCTTATACATTTTTATTTCTTAAATAACAACACATGAGCTACAAAAATAAAAATCTATATGACTTAAGCTTAGAGCAAAGAAAAGAAATGAAAAGATACAATTAATGCATGATATTTTTATGAAGATCTATTTTGCTCTGTTCAAGGCTCAGCAGCATATGGCTGGCAATTAACATTTTTATATGGATTAAGGTTTCTTTATTATAGTTGTTTTTACGCATGATATTTTTTTTGCAGGATATTTAAGCGATACTTTTTTTTTTAGAATTAATTACATTTTTTTTTTGTCAATGAAAACATTTAAATATTACCAATGCATATAGTACGTTTTTATTACTCGCCATACCTTTTGCTCCCAATTTTAGAATTCTTTTAGGCTATTCTGAAGCCCTACTCTGATGGATGATTCCTTGTGCTCCTACACTGCATCGAATTTAGGATGATAATGTCGTTCAGCTAAGTTATTAGCAATTGAACTCATGCTGATGATTCCGCAGTTGTAGGGGACAAAGGGGTCACCAGAGCTATGCTCTCAGGTGGGTGATCATAGGTAGGGAGGGCACATGCGACCACAACAACACCTGTGGATTCGCTTTTGCCATTATATTTTATTGTAAATTAGTGTTTAATTAAATAGTCACTTGATATTTATACTTTTAAAATAATATTTTATTTCACACCGCAACACCAAACCACATGCACATTAGGCAGATCAAACAGGAAGAGAGAGAAAACGGAAACGTGTGTGACCGTATCTTATTTCAATAATAATACATTTCGGTATTTTGGTCTAAATTATTTTTGTATACTAGAATAGGGCTATTCCAACACGCCCCCTCAAAAATTACTTCATAATAAACTTAATAAATCATAACAATATTCATATACATTATGTATGTACTTATTCTAATGTGGCTGGTGTGCATTCTGGGAAGCTTATACGTTATCTAGCATTTGCTACACGGATCAGGGAAAACCCAGAAAAACCTGATCAGATAACTTCTACAAATCTTTTACATACGATTAACTTTTAATTAAAGAGATAAAAAATATATATGTATAGGAATTCAATAAACAGCTTCGTCATCTTACAGCAGTCCCAATTGGTCTCGCAGTTCCACAAATCTTGTTGTTGCCAATGGTTTTGTAAATATATCAGCAAGCTGGTTCTCTGTCGGAATATACTCAATAAAAATTACATTATTTTCTACTTGCTCTCTGGCAAAATGATATTTAATATCAATATGTTTTGATCGTTTATGACATGAGGGGTTATTTGCAATACTAATACAGCCTTGGTTATCTTCGTAAATCTTAATGGAAGTTTTATATTAACACTATTCATAAGTGATTTCAGCCATAGAGCTTCTCTCACAGCTTCAAATAGGGCCATATACTCAGCTTCAGTTGAGGACGCTGCTACTGAGTTCTGCCTCTTTGTGTTCCAACTAATTAAATTTGAGTCGAACATTTTGAATAAGTATCCTGTGGTACTTTTTCTATCAATCTCATTACCACCCCAATCAGAATCTACATAACCAATCAATTTATTATTAAATGCTGCATTCCTTTTAAAATTCAGTTTCATATCAATACTACCCTGCAAATATCTAAGTATTCTTTTCAAGTACTGCCATAACTCGGAGTTATTCTTGCTACTGTATCTGCTTAAGATATTTACTGCATTGGTTAAATCCGGACGTGTACATAGCATTATGTACATTAAACATCCTATGAGATTACGACATGGAGCATTGCAGTTTTCATCTGAATTAAGTAACTCATAATTCAATTTACTCGGTAAGGGTGTACTAACTGCTTTGCAATCAGTCATGTTAAACTTATTCAAAATTCTCTTAATACGAGGGTCGTTTGATAAGTCCGTGACTTTTTGTATTTGCCGCGCACCTGCTCTAAATACAACACTGCTCCTGTCAGCAGTTATCGATTAACAGCTGACTGTAAAATTTTGAGAAAGCTGCGTTTTTTGGTTTGCGTTTTATAGGCATTGAAAGCAGACGATCTCGT
This sequence comes from Zaprionus tsacasi, assembly GCA_018904105.1. Taxonomy (NCBI): domain Eukaryota; kingdom Metazoa; phylum Arthropoda; class Insecta; order Diptera; family Drosophilidae; genus Zaprionus; species Zaprionus tsacasi. The sequence continues at coordinate 335,198 of JAEIFR010000563.1, forward strand.
GAATTTTAACGAAAATGGAAAAAAGTGAATTTCGTGTGCTAATTAAGCATTATTTTTTGCGTAAAAAATCCATCACCGAAACCAAGGAAAGACTTGATAAATATTATGGGGACTCTGCACCATCAATTTCAATGGTTAAGAAATGGTTTACTGAGTTCCGTTGTGGTCGTACCAGTACAAGTGATGCCGAACGTTCAGGTCGCCCAAAAGAGGTCGTCATGCCAGAAATCGTCGACAAAATCCATGGAATGATATTGGATGATCGGAGAATGAAAGTGCGTGAGGTAGCTGAGGCTGTAGGCATCTCAACTGAACGGGTACATCACATTTTACATGAATATTTGGACATGAAAAAGCTTTCCGCGCGATGGGTGCCGCGATTGCTCACACACGACCATAAGCGCAACCGTGTGACCATTTCAAAGGAGTGTTTGGCGATGTTCAACCGCAATCCAAACGAATTTTTGCGCCGTTTCGTTACCGTAGACGAAACATGGATCCACCACACCACACCAGAGACCAAAGAACAATCAAGACAGTGGGTTTCTCCGGGTGAACGTGCACCAAAGAAGGCCAAGGTGGGTCTGTCGGCCAACAAGGTCATGGCCACAGTTTTTTGGGATGCACAAGGTATCATTCACATCGATTACCTTGAAAAGGGTAAAACGATCACCGGCGAATATTATTCAGAGCTTTTGGACAGATTCGATATTGATTTGAAGCAGAAACGACCGCATTTGGCGAAAAAAAAGTGCTGTTCCATCAGGACAATGCACGGGTGCACGTGTGTAGTCAGCATGGCAAAATTTCATAAATTGGGCTACGAACTGCTACCCCATCCAGCATATTCTCCAGATTTAGCCCCCTGTGACTATTTTTGTTTCCAAACATGAAGAAATGGCTCGGCGGTAAGAGATTCGGGTCAAATGAAGAGGTCATCACAGAAACAAACGACTATTTTGAGGGCCTTGAGAAAACCTATTATTTGGAAGGAATAAAAAAATTGGAAAAACGCTGGACTAAATGTATAGAGCTAAAAGGAGATTATGTTGAGAAACAAAACGCTTCTTTGACGAAAAAAATATATTTTATTCAAAAAGTCACGGACTTATCAAACGACCTTCGTATATGCAGCTTGGCTCAAATAAATGTTATCGTCGTACCTTTCGATTCTTATGCCAATAAAATGTTTTATTTCTTTTAGGTCAGTCATTTTAAACTTTTCCATTAAATACCTTTTGAAATTATTAATTTTAGTCACATCCTCTGTAGCTATTACAACGTCATCAACATATAACAATACATATATGTTTTTCTTAATATCACCCTTATCAAGAATATAAATACAGCGATCTACAGGAGAGTTCACAAACTCACAATCTTTTAATGCTTGCTCAAATACCTCAAACCAGTATCTAGCGGCTTGTTTGAGCCCGTAAATTGCCTTGTTCAATTTACATACGTTATTACCATTGCATGGTATACCTTGAGGAAGTCTCATGTATATCTCCTCTTTTAACGTACCATTTAAGAAAGCTGTTTTAACATCCATTTGATGGATTTTCAAGTTATATTGTACTGCCAAAGAAAGTATAAATCTGAAACTTGAAATTCTAGCTACAGGGGCAAATGTTTCTTCATAATCAATTTGGTATCTTTGGGTAAATCCTCTTGCTACTAATCTAGCTTTATATCTAATCGGATTTCCCAATTCATCATGTTTAACAGAAAATACCCATCTGCTATCTACAATATTTTTATTCTCAGGCATCTTTGTCAGTGTCCAGGTATTATTTATTTCATGAGCACTTAACTCTGTATTAATAGCTTCCTCCCAAAAAGATTTATCATTCCGATATTTAATTTCATCAAATGTATTTGGGACATCGTTAAAAATAGTATGAGCATTTAGTATACATTTGTTTAAGCTACTATCATCTTCATCATAAGATATTTGGGCCTTGCCTTTTAGTCTTTCACTTCTTCTTAATTCAATGCCGTCAGTTCTAACTAGATTCTTATCAGTGCCAGTTTCATTTGATTGTTCTGCTGTTTCATTTTCCCTACTATCATTCGGGTTGCTCGATTCCTTACTTTCATTCAGGAGATCAGCTAACTTTCTTTTCTTACTTTCATTCAGAAAATCAGTGTCCTTACTATCATTCGGGAATTGGGTGTTGTCATATTGCTTACTCTCATTCGGGAACTCAGTTTCTTTTATTTCCTTACTATCTTTCAGGAATACTGTTTCAGATTTAACAGATCTTGAGTTAACCATATTGGTGGTGTAACGAGCAAGGAATGAGCTTCACTTTTTGCTACAAAATCTTGAAACATATTAAATACATCTGACTTGTGTTTCATTAGGTAAGTGACACAATAATGTGTGAACTGATCAACAAAAATTACAAAGTAATTCTTGTCATCTAGGCTTACTGGAGTAATTGGTCCACAGACATCCGAGTGTATAATAAATAGTGGTCTTTTAATATGAGTCTTATCTTTAGATTGTTTAAAGGGTAATCTAGCTTGCTTTCCATTTAAACAGGGTTCGCAAATTTCTCCTGATAGCTCTAGATTATCTAAAAGACTATTATCACTAAACAGATTCTTTCTCTTTATTTCCAACAATTTGCCATTACTAATGTGGCCAAGCCTCTCATGCCATAATCGAAAATTATTTTTAAGTTTTGCGTCTATATTATATGCTTGAAACTTTACAACAGGTATATTATTCAACATACCTGCATTTTTGATAATCGTAACTCCATTTTTCTAAATGGTTACACCGCTCTTATCAAATTGGATGGACATTCCTGCCTCTTGCAGACGCTTCACAGACATTAGGTTACCAGCAGCCTCTTTACAATAAAGAACATCCTCCAGCGTTATCTTATGGTCGTTTTGTAGTCGCACAATACCACGTATGGTAGCAAAGATAAATTCTCCTTGTTTAGCCACAGCGATCTTAATTGGAGGTGTCAGCTCCATACAATCCGCGTATAGCAACTCATCGTTTATCAAATGGTCACTTGCACCGGAATCCAAAACAAAACCACACGACGTATGTTTGACGTCTTCTACCATAAATGCAATGCCGGCTGATGTTGCGGTTTGAGCTTGATTATTGTTTTCTTTGTTATTATTATTATTTAGTGATCTTTTATAGCTATAACAATCCTTCTTTATATGACCTTCTTTGCTACAGTGGTGACATTTAATCCTATTATTTTGCTTTCCTTTGAAAGTATTTTGCTGATTATTGAATCTCTTTTTAAAAGAACGATTTTTAAAAACATTATTTTTCTTTTGAGCAATCACGCTCATTACTTTTTTACTAGTATCATTATTTTCATTTTTAATTTTGACTTCCTGATCTAGTAATCTGGTTTTTACAAATGCTAATGTTAAATTTTCGTCCGATAAAGTCTCTATTGCAGTCACAATGCCATCGTACGATGAAGGCAATGTTATTAACAAGTGAGAGACCTTATCCATCTCATCTAATTTTGCTCCTGCAGCTAACAACTCACTCAACATATCATCAACAATAATAAAATGTTGCAATAGTGGTATCTCACTTGGCAATTTAAGGCACTACAAACATTTTCGCAAAGCTAACTGCGATGCCAGGCTTTTTCTTTCATAAACGGCGTCCAAATTCTTCAAAATCTGACGCGCCGTAACGTCGCCGGTCGCGAAACTAAGAAATGAGTCACCAAGGTACTCTATGATCGTACTCTTGGCACAATGCTCTGCCTTCCTCCAAGCGTCATCCACCTCAGCAGGCACTTCATCATTAATCACCTTTAGTACGTCTAATTCTGACAATAAAGCTTTAATTCTGAATTTCCAAAAAACATATTTGTCGCCACTGAACGGCTTTATATTTCTCTTTGCCTTTTCCATTCCCTCACGCACACACTCACAGACACAGAAAAAATTTGCAGACGCAAGCGGACCTACACGTGCTTAATGAAAAAAGGAATTTCACCATAAAATGAAAAATTATGCCACTACACTATCAAACTCAGTTTTGAACTAATTATTTATTGGGCATGGACTGGGCCCATAACCTATTGTAAATTAGTGTTTAATTAAATAGTCACTTGATATTTATACTTTTAAAATAATATTTTATTTCACACCGCAACACCAAACCACATGCACATTAGGCAGATCAAACAGGAAGAGAGAGAAAACGGAAACGTGTGTGACCGTATCTTATTTCAATAATAATACATTTCGGTATTTTGGTCTAAGTTATTTTTGTATACTAGAATAGGGCTATTCCAACATATTTTGTCCGTTTTTCCGATCTTTAACTCTGCCTCTCCTTTCTTTTGAATCAATTATTAAGCTCTTCCGGTTCTCTTTACTAGCTTCCTTAATGTCGCAGCACGTTATTTCGATTCTTATTAATAATAAGTTAGTGTAGCGGGAAAACGATCTGGCCAAGCAAGACCACCACCCCCAAAGCCGACGAGCTAGAGCCGGAAACTAAAACGTGCCCCGCAAGCACAGATCGTCCGACAAAACTAAACACCGTTGCACGTTACAGTTAATATCTTATTATTATTAATAAGAAAAGTGGCGCCCAACGTATGGGCCTCATTGAATAAAGTACTTATTCATTGGGACTCATTAATAAAAGATTCAAAAATATTCTTTAGTATACTTTCTTCTTTTTTTTAAATTCTTTCAAGTTTCAATTCCCTATTTATAATTTTTGTTTAATTATTCTCTTTTGCGTTGGAATACATTAAGATCAACATTAGTTGTATTAAGTCAACAATAAAAAGTTTTAGGCAAAAATTTCCTCTACTATGCTTTCGTGATCAGGTATCATTCAGTTAGCGGAAACACAATAGAATGTCAAACTCAGGTTGACCTTTTGTCCCAATTGAGATGCCACACTATTTGCTAGGGAATCTATCTCCTTACTTGAATTAAAGGATTGAAGATTCGAGCGCTGGAACATAGTTGTGTTGCTTCCGAGCATTGCTCTATCCGCGTTCAAAAATTCAATTTTTTTTTCAAGCCTGTCTTAGTTATGTAGCAAGCTGGAATACAGATGAGCACTCTTACGAAAGTCCACTGTCCGCGAGCATTCATAACTATTTCCCTAATTCGATCAAAGAAATAGAGCTTAGGTCGAAGTCTTTTGTCTTTTCTAATAAAATTTCTCGGAAAACAAAATAAATGGTAAATAAATTAAAATTAATCCTCCTACATTGAGCGGAAAAGTCATGCATAGAGTTTAAATTTGTATATGAAATTTTATCGTTAATTATTAACTGCATTAAAGAAATCATTAAATTACTTTTGAGAGTAAATTGTTTTTTTAATTTTTATTTTTTTTTTTAAATTTTCTTTTGATTGCTTGGTCGGTTTGGAGTTACTTGGTTTTATTAGTAATTGTTATAAATCGTGAACAATATGGGGCTCGACCGATCTCCCGAGAAATCAGGTGCTGACGCACAGTCCAAGTTAGTGTGTTCATTATGTGAAACACATATCAATTCAGTTGCTGAAACCTATAAAACATCGTGTAATCACGATTTTCATAGGAAATGTATTGCAGCGCATTTCAGAAGTGACAACAAATGTCAAAAATGTAATGCCGTCTGTTTGCCTGAAGCGGTAGGTATGACTACCCGTGGAAAATCTAAAAGTCGATTGCCTGCAGATAATCCAGGTGATTCATCAGATAACGATAGGGCATCCACTTCAGCAAACGCTGCAAAAACAATCGAAACTGCCAGCGATAGAATAAACCCTGGAGAAGCCATGAATGCTATCGCTTTAATTACAATGGAGCGCAGGCTTCTAACAAGTCTGTCTGAGAAAATGAGTGAACTCATACAGAATTCAGTCATGGAAACCATGCAAAGACTCATGATTACACCTCCTCAGTCGACTGTTAATAATACACGAGCACAAACCCTGATAGATAACTCTTCACATGAAGTAGGTTCCGTTTCAGGAATAGAACACCGACGAACCCAAAACTCGGGATCCCCCTTTTCGAATAGATCCCACAATACCGATCTGCTAAACCGTCCCGACAAAGTTGTCCATATCTTAAACGGATGGAAACTAAAGTTTTCGGGAACAGGTTTTTATCAGTCGATAATTTTATATACCGAGTAGAAGCACTTACCGTACAGACATTGGAGGGAAATTTTTCTGTGTTATGCAAAAACGCCAGTGTTCTCTTCGAAGGCAAAGCCAATGAATTTTATTGGCGTTACCACAAGTCGGTAAATGAGATTCAATGGAATCAGTTGTGTGTAGCCTTGAGATTACAGTTTCGTCAAGAAAGGGATGATGCAGACATCGAAGAACTCATTCGAAGTAGGAAACAAAAAATTAACGAAAACTTTGACTGCTTCTTTGATAGCATATCTGTGCTGTTAGACCAACTGGAGCGTCCTTTGTCACCGCAGAAAATAGTACGTCTACTCAAAAATAATCTGCGACCCGAGAGAAGGCATGAATTATTGTATATTGAAATAAAAACGGTATCAGAATTGAGAGACATTTGTCGAAGACGAGAGACCTTTTTAAAAGACGTGAAGCGTTCGCAAGGATTTGTTAAAGGGACACCTTTTAGACGAGAAGTTTCTGAAATAGTGCAAGAAGAAAAAGAAATTGAATACGATTCAGACTCACAGGTGCTCGAAGTCGACGCTTTTTCCTTAATTTGTTGGAATTGTCACAAAGAGGGACACAGATACCAAGATTGTTTGGCTGAGAAACGAGTTTTTTTGTTACGGTTGTGGCGCAAACAACACTTGCAAACCAGATTGCAGAAACTGTTCAAAAAACTCCAAAAGCTGCACGAAGAAGTCGCTACCCAAACCGAAGACTTCGAGTGCGCAGCGCAATCAGGGAACAATGACCGATTAGAGATTGAAGTACCTCTAAATACACCACCTGACTTACCTATATTACCAGATTTACACACAAACACTGACTTAACGCTTCTTCATCGAAAATTTCAACAATTATCAGCAACACCTTCAGTCGAAAGTCTTACCGATTCCTTGTCACAACAAACGACAACTCGTAGTGCAATCAGGATAAAATCTTTCTACAAACGCGCTAAACAATGTCAGCAAGCGTTCAAGCATATTTGTTCAATACCATTCTCAACTACAGATCCGCGTACCGTACAGTTTATGGCTTATTGGACTCAGGAGCGTCGATTAGCTGTATAGGCGGCTCGTTGGCCGTTGAAGTCCTTAAAGGAGATGTAGCATACAAGCCCATAAAGGCTAAAGCTTCTACAGCTGATGGTAGCGCACAACACATAATAGGCAAATTGAAGCTAAAGGTAGAATACGGAAATCAAGAAAAATTCCTGGAAATATTCATAGTTCCTTCTTTGCAACAGGAGTTATATCTCGGTATTGATTTTTGGAGAATCTTTGGAATATTCCCTAAAGAATTACAGATCGCAGAACTAAATTTGAAGGAGAAAGATTTTCCCAAGTCCAACGTAGATCAACACGTCATGACTGAAGAGCAACAGTCAAAACTCAAGCTAGTTATCAATTGCTTTCCCTCGTTCTCTCAGGAAGGTTTAGGAAAAACAAATCTTATAACGCATTCTATCGACGTAGGCAAGGTTAAGCCTATAAAACAACGACATTTTCCGGTTTCTCCAGCGGTAGAAAAGGAAATGTACGCGGAAATTGATAGAATGTTAAGTCTGGGAGTAATAGAAGAAGCAGATAGCGCATGGTCTTCACCGATAGTAATGGTGACAAAACCAGGAAAGGTTCGAATTTGTTTGGACTGCCGAAAGATCAATTCCTTTACGGAAAAAGATGCTTATCCACTGCCTCAAATAAGCGGTATATTAAGCCGTCTACCAAAGGCTGAATATATTACTAGCCTCGATTTGAAAGACGCTTATTGGCAAGTGCCCTTAGAACCGCAATCACGCGATAAGACAGCTTTCACTGCACCAGGTAGGCCGCTTTACCAATTCAAGGTCATGCCTTTTGGTTTGTGCAACGCCACCAGTACAATGTCGCGATTAATGGATAAAGTAGTTCCATTTAATCTCCGAAATGAGATATTTATTTACCTAGATGATCTCCAAGTAGTTTCCTGCAGTTTTGAGAGGCATATTGAAGTCCTCAGAGAGATTGCGCTTCACATAAAGCGGGCAGGATTGACAATCAATATTGGCAAAAGTCATTTCTGCATGCGTCGTGTGAAGTATTTAGGTCACATTATTGGAGACGGTGGAATTCGCACAGATCCTGAAAAGGTGTCGGCAATCACTCAATTTCCTATTCCTAAAACTCTTCGCAGTTTAAGAAGATTTATGGGAATGTGTGGGTGGTACCGCAAGTTTGTACCTAACTTTGCAACTCTTGCTTCCCCTTTGACCGATCTCATGACCACCAAAAGAAGATTTTCTCTTACTGAGACTGCTATAAAAGCATTCGAAGAACTAAAATCTTGCCTCACTAAGGCTCCCGTATTGTGTAGCCCCGATTTCACCAAGCCCTTTGCCATACATTGCGACGCAAGCAAAACTGGAGTAGGAGCAGTGTTAGTACAAACTTCGGAAGAGGGAGATGAGCAACCAGTAGCCTTTATTTCTAAGAAGCTCAACAAATCGCAGCGAAATTATACTGTCACGGAGCAAGAATGTTTAGCAGCAATTGTAGCTCTAAAACATTTCAGAGCATACGTGGAAGGGCATGATTTCACAATCATAACAGATCACGCATCTTTAAAATGGTTAATGTCCAACCACGACCTCAATTCTCGTTTAGCTCGGTGGGCTTTAGCTCTGCAAAGATTCAAGTTCGAGATTAAGCACAGAAAAGGTTCGCTTAACGTTGTGCCAGACTTTTTGTCGCGAGTAAATGAAGACAAAGTGGCAGCAATTGATATTGAAGAAGGTTTGCTTATTGATCTTAATTCTGAGCACATTAAATCCACCGAATATAAGGAGTGGGTCAGTAAAGTGCAAGCCAACAATGCCAACTTTCCTGACTTAAAGACCGAGGGAGGATATGTCTACAGACGCGCAGAACATCTAACCGGCGAGCGAACACACGATGAATATGCGTGGAAGCTTTGGATCCCCAAAGAATTGGTATCGTTAGTAATATCACGTGCACATAATAGTCCTATGGCATCTCACGGAGGCATACACAAAACTATTGAGCGAGTGAGACGATATTACTTTTGGCCTAACTTAGTTTGCGATATTAAGGCATATATCAATGCTTGTCAGGTCTGCAAATCAACCAAGACTCCCAATCATGTGTTGCGACCACCTATGGGAAAAGCTGTTGAAACTTATCGAGTTTTTCAGCGCCTATTCGTTGATTTTCTCGGCCCGTATCCGCGCTCAAGAAGTGGGAATATCGGCATTTTCATTGTTTTGGATCATTTTTCAAAATTTGTCTTTCTAAAAGCCGTGCGAAAAATTAATGCCGACGTTGTGGTAAAGTATCTCGAAGGCGAGCTCTTTATGACATTTGGCGTGCCGGAAACAGTGGTTTCGGATAACGGTTCGCAGTTCCGGTCAGAGGCGTTTCAAAAGCTCATGAAGCGATACGATATAACACATACGCTGACGGCCGTTCATTCACCTCAAGCGAATGCCTCCGAGCGAGTGCATCGATCTGTGCTCTCAGCAATTCGCGCATATGTGCATCCCGACCAAAAAAATGGGGACGAAAATTTGAACAAAATTTGTTGCGCTTTGCGTTCCTCGAAATACTCGAGTATAGGTACGACTCCGTATTTTATGACTTTCGGTCAGCATATGGTGACCTCTGGCAACACTTACTCTCTTTTAAGGAAACTCAACGTATTAAAAGACCGTTCATTAGTGTTCGATCGGCCAGACTCATTCGAAATAGTTCGAGCTGAAGCTCAAAAGTGTATGCAAATAGCGCATGATCACAATGAAAAGCGCTACAATTTGAGATCCCGTGAAATAACCTTCAACGAAGGCCAAGAAGTGTTCAGACGCAATTTTAAGCAAAGCTGCTTTGCGACCGGTTACAGCGCCAAATTTGGTCCGTCGTTTGTAAAGGCTCGAGTGAGAAAAAAGATTGGAAATGCTTACTACGAGCTAGAAGACATGCAAGGCCGACCGCTGGGTAATTATCACGCCAAGGATATTCGGCCACTTGTATGGCTAAGTAACGTAAAAGAACCCAATATGAAATTTCAAAGATGGAAGATAAGGCTAAATGAATATGATTATAATATCCAATACCTACCTGGTAAGGAAAATCATGTCGCTGATGCCTTATCCAGAGTTCAAATTCAAGAAAACTTCCTAGGAGAAGATAACCCAGTTTCCATTACTACAGCAGCTACTGTGCATAGCGCACAAGAAGACAATTAAAGCCACATTTTCTTAACCGAAAGACCCCTTAATTATTACAACAGTCAATTAGAATTCTTAAAAGATAATTTTGACGATGTCCAAATAATAAGATACTTTCATAAAACTAGAATAAAAATTAGTTACAAAGAAATGACCGACACCCTTGCCAAAACCCTTATTAAAGAATACCTCTGCACTAAGAAAAGTGTTATTTACTTCCCTAATGAAGCCGACTTTAAAATCTTTCAAAATGCTTATATTCAAATCATAAGTCCCGACAATTTCACTAAAACTATGAGAACCAGTGGTAAACTAATAGATATCCAAACATATGCTCAATTTAAAGAAATTATCCTCAAAACACAAAGAATTATTACACCCAGGCATAGAAAAAATCACTCTTCAGTTCAAAGAACTTTATTATTACCCCGATTATCAAAAACTTATCCAAAATATCATAAATGAATGTGAAATCTGTAACATTGCAAAAACCGAACATAGAAATACAAAATTAGCCCTGGAAACAACCCCAGAAACCTTCAACCCCAGAGACAAGTATGACATGGATTTTTATTTAATAAACAATAAACAATTCCTATCATGTATTAATATTTATTCTAAATACGCCTCCCTGATAGAAGTAAATAGTAGAGATTGGCTTGAAGCTAAAAGAGCTATTTTACGTATATTCAATGACATGGGTAAACCCATAGAAATAAAAGCCGACAAAGACTCCGCCTTCATGTGCACCGCACTCAAGCTCTGGTTAGATTCAGAAGGAGTAACTTTAAACATAACAACGAGTAAAAATGGAATTTCTGATATTGAGAGATTTCATAAAACTGTCAACGAAAAACTAAGAATAATAACAAGCGAGAATGAACCAGAAAACCAATTCACTAAGTTCGAAAAAATACTTTACGTATACAATCATAAAACAAAACACAACACAACTGGTCGAACACCAGCAGACATCTTCATTTATGCAGGTACCCCTGCCTATAACACACAACAAAATAAAATAGACAAAATTGACAAACTCAACGAAAGTAGACAAGACTACAATATAGACACTAATTTCAGAGAATCTCCTCTGGTTAGATCAAAAACAACTAACCCATTTAGAAAGACAGGAAACTTAAGACAAATAGATGATAAACACTATAAAGAAACAAATAGAGGTAAAAAGATAATATATTATAAATCTAAGTTTAAAAAGAAAAAGAAAATGGATAAAAGTAAATATAATAATGATAATTCCAGGCTCATTCCCGATCATGATAATCATGTTATGCCTACTATCAACAATTAGCACGCAAAACCTAGAAGTAACCCCTATTCAGGCCAAAAACGGTTACCTAATCTTTCAAACCGGATCAATTGATTTACCTATAAACTATGAATATCATTACTTATCTATTAATTTAACTAAAACCGAAATAATTTATGAAGAACTTATCAAACAAACACAAATTTTTGAAAATTTACCACAAATTCAGTACTTAACAGAAAAACTCAATAGAGAAATGAATGGCATTAGAATTGCAAAGCGTAACAAACGCGGTCTTGCAAATTTTATGGGAACTATTTACAAATACTTATTCGGCACATTAGATCAAGAAGATAAAGAAGAATTACAACAACAAATAGGTAACATTTCCAAAAACAATATACAAATAAGCGAACTCAACCATGTAATAGAAGCCATTAATGAAGGAATAAAAGTAACCAATCAATTAAACAATAATTTTGAAGGAGACCAAATGTTAGCCTTACTAATTTTCAACTTACAACAATTTACCGAATACATAGAAGACATAGAACTTGGTATGCAACTGACACGCTTAGGTATCTTTAATCCAAAACTTTTAAAACATGATTCCCTTACTCACGTAAATTCTGAAAAAATTCTTAATATCAAAACTTCTGCTTGGCTTAAATCTGACACTAACGAAATTTTGATAATATCCCACATTCCGAGAGAAATAACTAAAACACCTATTTTCGAAATAGTACCATAGCCCGACGAAAACAATAACATACTAACTGAAACAATACATGACAAATATTTTTCGCATAACAATCAAACTTTTATAGCAAGTTCTCAAAGCTTGATCATAAATAAATGCATAACAGGTATACTTAATCACAATGTAGATACAGTAAAACACGCTCTGATTTTGAAATAAAATATGTTGAACCTAATATAATCACAACTTGGAACCTTCCCAAAACTATGTTAAATCAAAATTGTATTAATAGAGAAATTATAATAGAAGGTAATAACATGATAAAAGCATTTAATTGTTCCATTCAGTTAGAAGAAATTTTGATTACCAACACAATGTTAGACTACACTCAAACTATCTATGTAAACAATAATGTAACAAAACTTGAACCACTTGAATACATTCAGGCAAAAGAAATAATTGAACAACACACTCAAACTAATAATGTCTTCCAAATAGTAACAATCACAACATTGGTAATAATAATTATAGTCGCAGCATTATACTTCATTTATAAATATAAGACTATACCACAAAAATTAATTGTAAAATTCAAGAATCAAAATCCAGAAAATGAAACTATCATAAGTCCTGAAACAGAAAATAATGTACCTTCAGTAAGAAACCCTGTATTGTACCCTAAAGTTATTGCCTGAGGACAGGCCTTTTTCTTAAGGATGGGGAAGTGACATATCCATTCTACACCCACACTTTAAACTCCCCAAACTCACACACACACGCACATTATTGTAAAACGCACATACACACATTAATGTATAAGTACAATATGTAATCAAAGAACGAGAGCCCTTCGATTAACTTTGGTTCCCACAGATCATAAATCTAGAAACCCGATCACCCAAATAATTGTCCCCCAATTCGACCACTTGGCTAGCCCCAATGTTTACAGCGAGCCAACTGAAATAATAGAACCTGATCACCCAAACAATTGTCCCCCAATTCGATCACTTGGCTAGCCCCAATGTTTACAGCGAGCCAACTGAAATAATAATGAAGCTTCATCACCCGGGTCTCCGCCCAATGTTTAGAGCGAGCCAACTGAAATAACAAAACTTTATCACCCGAGTTTCCGCTCAGGCACTTGTCTCAGGATTCTCCAATTACCCCTATTTATCGGGAACCTCTCCCTCTCTCAATGAGAGAACATCAAAATCAAATCAGCCAAACTCTCTCAAAGAGAACATTAGAATCAAATTAGCCAAACTCTCTTAAAGAGTTTGCTCTCTTAACACCCACTCTGCCTATATAAACCCAGGCGCGCTTCCAAGCAGCAGTTCAGTTCAGTTCAGGAGAGTTCAGTAAACTTTCAGTTTAATTCAGCTTAATCCCGATCACCGAGTACGCTATCAACCGCGATAGCTCACTAAAGTCTATTATCAACCGAAGATAATCTGATGGCTCTAGTTCTTTCTTTGGAAGAAAAATAAAAAGTGTTTAATTAATAAAAAAACTTAGAAAACAACTGTGTTTTTGTTTTTTTTATTAAACCCTCGGTCTGAATTCGTTAATATATATATATTTTTTTTTTTTTTTTTGGACGTTGAATACAATGAATGTATTAACAAGTGGTCCAACGACACCAAGCCGATGCTTGTTGCGCGCGGAACCCAGACGAAGTCCACCTCCCGCCTAACCGACCGAGAAGCACCGTCGCATAACGGACGACACGGAAACGCGGTAAAGAATGCGAATAGACACGCGTAAGGAAATAACTCGATAAACATAGAAAACGTGGATAGAAGATAGAATATGCATGCAGTAAAAAGAATATCGAGGAAATAATATTACTAATTACGTACTAGATAGAGAAGAATTAAAGACTTCATAGCAGCAATAGAGTTAGTGCTAGCTATGACGTGTTAAAGTTTATTGTAGTCCGTACATAATACCCTGAACGGATCGTGCAGTGCATAGTTCGATCTACAATAAGGAAGAATTAGTGGAAGATAATTACGAGTACTTCTGCATGGGACAGAGAAGTGAAGCTGTCTTACAAGGGCTTCACTGTCAATGTAACCTTGCAGAAGGTTGTTAATAAATAATACCCCTAGCATGGTTCTGCGATTAGTTAGGGAAGGCAAATTTAATAATAAGAGTCTATTGTTATAGGAAGGCAGTCTTAAATTTCCATCCCAGTTAAGGCCACGTAAAGCAAAAAGTAAAAAGTTCTTGTTTAGATTAGAATTGATATCACTCAACGTCGGAGTAATATCAACGGTATTTTATTGTGTTATTATTAAATTTGCTTGCCCCAGGTGCATAACCATGTGGCAGAGGTCGCCGCAATAAGTACAGAAACAAATTGGGCTGCGGAGTAAGAATGAGTAGTCAAGTGAGAGTTACTTTTCATACTGATTTTATTTTCCTCGTTGTGGGGTTTATATACACGTTTCTTACAAGCTAGGTATTTACTTAGGTTACATGCTACATGATAAAAGACAAATGTTAACTATCTAAGTCTAATGATATCTGCTGATTTATGGCATGCAGATGGTGCGAAATCGTGTATCTGCATGCATAGCGATAAAAAGGGTCCTTATTTACTAAGTCCGCCTGCATATCAGCGAACGGTCAGTATTGATTCAGTGCATATCAGTAAAGGGTCACTGTTGACTTAGGTGCGTGTGAAAACGTACCCTGTCGCCTATCTGCTTTCGATAGCAGTGTGCCTACGTATTATCTGCAGCGTACGATTTTTTGCAGTTAATGTAAAATCGTACATCCTCCCGGCCGTTGAAAATATGTTCAGGAATCTTCGATATTGATTCTAAATTGATGTAGGTTCTCTTCGGTTGGTGGATTTGATTTGGCGGATGTCCTTCCTTTGTAGTACTTGTTTCTAATATAGAATATGGACATGATCATCATGAACAGAAGTCCACCGTATAATGCGATGTGATGATGTTTAATCGGTTCAATTTCTTGAGGTTATTGAAATGCGTTGCTTGGGAGGAGTTTCTTTCGTTGTTGTTGTAAGTCGATGTAATGTTGCATCAACTCTTCCTTTGTTAGTGTGGTGTCAGGTTGTGCTGTTGTTGTTTTAGTTTTGCTGATCCTATCTCCAAAACGAGCGAACGACGTAGGTATGATTGTCTTGATGGTATCTTGACTGGTGAGAGTCATCAATGAGTTTCGTAGTGAACATCCAGCAGTTACACTTAGTATTCCAGAGTTTTGTAAAATTATGTCTGATGCTCCATCCGGACACACCGCTGATAGTTGCACTTGAGAATTTGTAGCAAATATCCAGTGATTTCTTGCATGCATGTTTAGTAGTGTAAATGTTTTATTTGACTGTGTCAAATGACATGATGCATCTGTTCTGTTGTGAAACAATTTCATTTCGCAACTAGTTTCAGTTGTGAATTTTGTATGTTTATTTTTGCAAATAAAATCGTCAGTGTCTCTTGGGTAGCAATTTTGAAAATCCATTTCTGTCAATTCTACAAATTCATCTCGATGATCGTTGATTGCAATGAACGGAATCTTGATGTTGGCGGAATAGGACTGAGCTTAAATATTTCAAGAATTTGTGTGGATACTAGTGGTAATGTAATTTTGATAATTACATGATTATTTACTATAGTTCCTTCAGCCCTCATCATTTTGTAGAGCATTAGCAAGTTGTCCGGCGTGACAGGTAGCATTTGTTCACTCTTCAGGTGCTCTCGTATTTGATTCATTTGTTCCTTTAATTGTTTTGGTGAGATCAGTGCTGGACTTATCGTATTATGACGAATGTCTGTTAACACATTAATAATCTCACTTTGCATTCGTTGTAGGTTTGTTGCTAAGAGTGTTAGCTGCGTGGTAAGTGTGATGTACCATTGAAAAGACTGGAAGTGGTTCTTTTCTTTCTTTGCAGCTGTCATGAATCCTTCTATGAATGTGAGTCTTTTTGAGTTGGACACTTCATCTCGACGTATCACATTAATTGTTGAGTCGATTAACGTTGTTTGGTTTTCAATCAGCTTTAATACGTGATTCTCATTGTCCTTTACCTTCATGATAGTGTTCGACATTTCAAGCGCATAATTCGAATCTAATACTCCAAACAGGCTACTGGCAATATTTCCAACAATATCCAACGGTGCTCGACGTGATCGTGGTTTTGTTAATAAATAATTTTCCGTTTGTAGATCTTCTTCGATGTGCTTGAAGTGTTGGTACATGCCTTTGCATGCCTGAATTTGACTGAATTCCAGACATATTTCCCAATCTTCTTTGTTCCCAATGAAAATGTCATCATATCTTGCCAATAAGGATGTAGGTCGTAATATGCAACAATATTCCAATCGGTTGTAGTGAGTTGCGTTGTCCCAATCCTTTCAAAGAAGATCCCTGGCTTTCGTCCAAACTGGGTTATGTTAATTGATTGAGCCATTGCGAGTGGCAATAGCAACATCATGACTAACAAAGTCATTGTCAGTGAGGGAATATTTAATTGCCGTCTTTTGGGTTTCATTTCCTCTTCGCGTTGTTCTTCTTCTTCTATCGAATGCTTGTGATCCGGTTCTTCTTCCGGAAATAATGGGGCAATATGTTGGATGTCCCTTTTGAAGATGCCTCTTGCTGTTTTTAACTCCACAACTCGAACGAAGCCATCCTTTCCAGGGATTGCATTGATGATACGTCCCATTGGCCAATGCAGAACTGGTGTGTTGTCTTCTCTTATTAGCACTAGCATGCCTTCTTTAACATTAGCATATGATTTTTTCCATTTATGCCGTTCTTGGAGTTGCTGTAGGTAGTTCGTTGACCACTGTGACCAGAACTGATGTTTGACTTTGGATACTGCTGTCCATCTCTGTCCTAATGAAACAGGTTGTTGCGATGGTTCATGGTCCACTTGAGCCGTCAGTGGTTCTCCTATTATAAAATGTCCAGGCGTCAATGCAGTCACGTCGTAAAAGAGCTTGAGGTCCACAATGCATGTTATCCTTATGACCTTGCTCAAATATCAATTTTGTTATCGGGTCATTGTATGGCAGCAGCATAGGATGTTTTGCGTTAAATGTGATCTCTGCTGCTTCTAGTCTTCCACCTACTCGAATAATATTTTCATTATCGAGGAATGGTGCTAAATCATTTAAGCTGCTGTGTCTGTCCACTTCACGATTTTTCTGGAGATCCTTTAATTCTGCCATGAAGCCATTTTGTTGAATATTACGAATGACTATCTTCTGGGCTTCATTTATTTCTTCCAATTGTAGTATTGGTTCGTTGGCTTTCGGTTTTCGAAAACGCATCATATAAGCAACAATTCTCAATAATTTATTGTATGAGTTTCCATGATTGATTGTGTATATCAATTTTTCTGATTTGGTTGCTGCTAATACGACTTCAGGGACGACCTTGGATGCTTCAGTTCCCTTTGCTACAAACGGTGATGGCCATGTCGATGGAGGTCCATGCAGAAAGAGTGATGCTACATCAGCTGCGTTGTGTGTGCTTGGGATATGTCTCCATTCCTTTTGTGTGGACACATCTTGAATGGTTGTTATCCTGGTGGCTACGAATTTGTCTTTAATTGTTTTTTGATTGTTGATCTAAGATAATACTATTTCTGAATCGGACCAATAATATGTAGGTATGGTCTCCAAGGATAGATGTTCCTTAACCGTGCTTGTTATTTCTGCACCTAGGACGGCAGCCTTTAATTCCAATCGAGGAAGTGTAATAGTGTTAAGCGGTGCTAGTCGGGATTTAGCGCATAACAATTGAACGCTTATTCGTTTATCCTTGTGAATGGAGCGAATATACACTGCCGCCGCATATGCCTTTTCTGATGCGTCTACAAATGTGTGTATTTCCCTTTGGACAGGAACTTGTTTTTTATAGACATGTCGGTCAATTTTAATTTCGTTAAGAACCTTGAGGTCCTCTCGATATTGTTTCCACTCCTTTTGCAGTGGTTGTGGTAATTCTTCATCATACTGATATCCTTGTCTCGTCATTTCCTGCATGAAGATTTTTGCTTTAATTACCACTGGCGTAAATAATCCCAGTGGATCAAATATTTTAAATATTTCCGAGACAACATCTCGCCTTGTTATTATTTCCTTTTTGCTAGTTTGTGTTGTGCAGCATAATTTGTCCGAACTTGGGTTCCATGTAATTCCCAGTGTCTTAATGCTGCACTCCTCATATGCTGCATCTTCCAGATGAACGTTGGGTGTAATGTCTTCTTTAGGCAAACCAAGTAATAATTGATTGTGGTTTGCACACCATTTTCGTAACTTGAATCCAGATTTTGATAAAATCTGGTTCAATTCCCTTTGTTTCTGGAGGGCTTCAGGGATTGTTTCTGCGCCTGTGATACAATCATCCACATAGAAGTCGTTCTTTAATGTTTCGGCTCCTAAAGGAAATTCTCGCATCGCCCTTGTTGCTAAATATTGCAGATATTTTGTGGCCAGATATAGAGCTGCCTTTGTTCCATATGTCACAGTTTTTAGTCGGTAGTATTTTATTTCTTCCGATGGTTCACTTCTCCATATAATCTGTAGGTGTTGATCTTCTGGGTTCATCCATATTTGACGATACATTTTTTCGATATCCGCTGTGAACACGTATTTGTGTGTTCTGAATCTTAACAGTATAGAGAATAGCGTGCTCTGAACTGTAGGTCCTTTATGTAGAATATCGTTTAATGATTTCCCAGATGATGTTACCGCTGATGCGTCAAATACTACTCTTAACTTTGTAGTTTGACTATCTGGCTTGAGTACACAATGATGGGGTATAAAATAATGTTGTTTGGGTATATGTTCCATTGGCACTTGTTTCATATGTCCAAGATCTTCATACTCCTTCATGAATTGGATGTACCCCTGCTTTACCGTTGAATCCTTTTGTAGTCTTTTTTCTAATGATAGGAATCTTCTTGACGCTATGTCATGAGACTCCCCCAACGCTGATGCATCCTCAATTTGTGGTAGCCGAACAATGAGCCTTTTATCTTTGGCAATTTGTAGGTGCCGCTCAAATTGCCGCTCACATTCCTTGTCCATCGGCGAAAGACAAGGGCCCTTTGTCTGGAGATTGTCCAATTCCCAGAATTTGGCTAGTTGTTCGTCCACCTTCTCCTTTTCTGTAAGCATCGCACATATTGATGATTTTGAGGCCTTATTTTGAATTTTGCCCGCGATGATCCATCCAAGTTTGGTGTCTTGAAGCATGGGTAGTCCTTTTTTCAATGACACTTGTCCTTGATTCAAAATTTGGAAATAGTGTTCGGCTCCTAGAAGAACGTCTATTTTTCCAGGTTTTCCAAAGTGTGGATCTGCCAATGTTATATTTTGTGGCACTTTCCAACTATCGGAGGAGATATAACGCGTTGGTTGGTTATTCACAATGTTCGGCAAAACCATTGCTTCTCCAGAATTTGATTTCAGCATGACATTGATGCGAGCGTTGGAGGTGTGAACCTTTCCTCCAATGCCATTCATTTTTATGGTCGAGTGTGTTGATTTAAGACCCAATGTCTTCACAGCTCGTTCGGATATGGCGTTTATTTGAGATCCCGAGTCTAGGAGAGCTCGAAATTCGGCCTTTTGTCCATTGTTGCCCTGAATTGTAACTCGGGCAGTGGCTAACAGAATATAGCTTGACTGTTGTCCACTTGCGGTAGCAGCTGTTGTGCTTTCAGGTTTTAATTCTAAGTGTAGCAATGTGTTATGTTTCTTGTTACACTTAAAACAGTCCCTTTTCGAACATGAACTAGTTTGATGTTCTGAACGGAAGCATTTTGCACAGAGTTTCTGTTTCTGTACCCAATTTAAACGTTCTGCTGCTGTTCGTTTTAAGAAATCATTACATTTAAAAATGCTATGATTCGGTTTTTTACAGAAATAACATATAAAGTTGTGTTCAGCTCCTACTGAAGCAAACGTGTTGTGTTTGACTTTATATTTGTCTGTATTAATGGCTTCCAATGTTAGGAACCTTTGCTCCAAGAATGCGAGGAATTCACTAATCGATTGGTTTTGCCGTGTATCTTGTATGGATTGTTCATACAAAACATCATTCTGTCTATCCATCTTTTTTGTAAGAATGCATAGCAGAAGTGGATCCCATTCGTTTGTCGGTATCCCAATGTTGTTAAGCGCTGATAACGTTTCTTTAATGTTATCATGCATTGCCTTTACAGAGTTTGCATCGTTACCAGTCGTTGTGGGTTGATCTAGTAACCTCTGTATTAGTGCTGTACTGAGCACTCGCTTGTTATTGAATCTTTCTTCTAGCATATTCCAAGCTGTGGTGTAATTTCCTTCAGTCAGTGAAAGATGGCGTATGAGTCTTTCTGCATCGCCATTTACATGATTTTTCAGATACCACATTTTTTGAATAATGGGTATTGAAGTGGCTTCATGAATCATTTTCTTAAACATGTCATGAAATTGCTGCCATTTAAGGTAGTCTCCATCAAACTTCGGGATGGAGACCTTAGGTAATGGTAATGGTGGTGCTGTAGGTAATGTAGATATCACTATTTGTGGGACATTTACATCGCATGCTGTTTGGTTTTTAATCACAGCAATCTCGGCCGATAAGAAGTGTTGTAAATTATAGCCGAGAGAGACTGGATCGGCAAACCTTTTGTACATTTGCACATGGATATCCTTGATATCCTTCCAATATTGTTCAATTATTGGTTTGAATCCAGCTTGAGATTCGTCTGACATCATTTTCATTATACGATCCAGACTTTCAAGCAAAACCCGCTGTTCCCGAATCATGGGCTGGATCTCGCTTTCGTCCGTTGATGTCATAGATTCAGCGTCCATTTCCAGAACACGCAGTTGTTTCTGGAATATAGCTTATGTTCATTCGTCGCGCTTTTTATTATTTCAAATTACATTCCACTGAAGTACTCATGTTCCACCATTGCTCCTTGCAAAATCGTGCGAATCTTTTCATTATTTAACTCGAAAAGCTGTTGGTGGGACTCCAGCGATGCGATTCTATCGCTAAAGTATTTTGGATGTGTTTTTCTTTCGGCGGGATCCTTCTTGTAGTTACGTATAATTTTCTGGATCTTTTCGCCGATTTGAGATTGCTGTGCCAGAAAATGTTGATGCTTGATGTGGCCATTTTTAATTTATTAACTGTTGTCAGAACTTTAAGAGGTATTTTTTCTGATGTGCCTCGACTCACACCGTGTTCTTTCTAACAGTATAAATTAACAAATGTTTTTTTTTATTTTTTATTTTAGGAGTTTGTCGCCTAGTTGACAACTTCTATAATTCCAGAATCAGAGGTTATTAAGCCTTTGTCGCCTGGTTGACAACTTCTCGTGGTCGTAGTCGGGGGTTACCAAATGTTTAGATTAGAATTGATATCACTCAACGTCGGAGTAATATCAACGGTATTTTATTGTGTTATTATTAAATTTGCTTGCCCCAGGTGCATAAGCATGTGGCAGAGGTCGCCGCAATAAGTACAGAAACAAATTGGGCTGCGGAGTAAGAATGAGTAGTCAAGTGAGAGTTACTTTTCATACTGATTTTATTTTCCTCGTTGTGGGGTTTATATACACGTTTCTTACAAGCTAGGTATTTACTTAGGTTACATGCTACATGATAAAAGACAAATGTTAACTATCTAAGTCTAATGATATATGCTGATTTATGGCATGCAGATGGTGCGAAATCGTGTATCTGCATGCATAGCGATAAAAAGGGTCCTTATTTACTAAGTCCGCCTGCATATCAGCGAACGGTCAGTATTGATTCAGTGCATATCAGTAAAGGGTCACTGTTGATTTAGGTGCGTGTGAAAACGTACCCTGTCGCCTATCTGCTTACGATAGCAGTGTGCCTACGTATTATCTGCAGCGTACGATTTTTTGCAGTTAATGTAAAATCGTACAGTTCTTTTGTACGGACTCGATGCGTTCTTTATGAATAGTGTACTGGGGACACCATACGCATGAACCGTATTCAAGAATAGGACGAACAAGTGAGATGTAGAGGGTCTTCTTAAGATAAGGATCGTCCAATTCCTTAGACCATCTGTTAATAAAGTCAAAGACACCCTTGGCTTTATTGACCATATTAGAAATATGATTGGAAAACTTTAGTTTTCGGTCCAAACGGACCCCCAAATCATCAACTAGGGTAATTCTTTCCAAGACACAACCACAAAGAGAATAAGAAGTATACATTGGACTGGCTCGAGAGAATGTCATCAGCATGCATTTGGAGCTGTTCAGGTTTAAAAAATTGGCACAACACCACGAATGAAAAATATTTAGGTCGGCTTGTAAGTGTGAGTGACAGTGGTCTTCTTTAAATTGATAACAAAGCTTTACATCATCTGCGTACATGAGAGTACGAGAGTTACGTATGACCAAAGGCAGGTCATTGATGAAAAGCGTAAAAAGTAAGGAGCCGAGATGACTCCCTTGAGGAACGCCAGATGTGGCATGAAGTGGAATTGAGAGGCTGTTTATAAAGAGGACTATTTGAGTTCTGTCAGTCAGACGGCTTTCAGTCCATCTAAGTAATTTAGGTGAGAAACCTAGAAGGTGAAGCTTATGTGCCAGAAGGGAATGATTCACTAAGTCAAAAGCTTTACTGAAATCAGTATAAATGACATCAGTTTGTAGATTTTCCTGCAAACCTTTTATAACAAAGGATGTCAGCTCAAGCAAATTCGTGGTAGTTGATCGGCGTTTCATAAATCAGTGCTGAGAAGGCGATATGACGGATCTACAGAAATGTTGCAAGTGAGGAGTTAAAACATTCTCGAAGAATTTCGGTATAGCCGACAATTAGAGATACCATAAGTGCTTGCATCAGACTTGCTGCTCTTTTTAAGCAATGGGATAATAAGTGATTCCTTCCATATAGAAGGAAAGGATGATGTATCTAAAGACAACGAGAAAGTTTGAGCAAAGGCTTACTTAGAGAGTGAGCACAGAACCGAAGTAAATAAGCGGGAACACCATCGGGACCTGGAGAAAAAACTGGTTTCACCGAGTGAAGATCCTTAACAAGTGAAATTTCGTTTAGAATAGCAGTGAAGAAACCATTTGAACTTGGAATGTTATATGGATAAAAATGAACATTTTGAGTAGAAGCCGAGTACGTAGTTTGAAAACACTTTGCAAACATGTCGGCCATGGCTTGGCCGGTATCTGCTATAGAATTTTCAAAAAACAACTTTGAAGGTTTAACCGATGACTTACGCTTCATGTAAATACAACTATAAAACTGCTTAGCGTTCACTAGAAACTGAAACATTTCGCATTCAGTACTGAAAAATTTAAACGAGTAGCTAAAAAACGAGAAAAGGCTGCAGGTGTATTATTAATTTTATATATTTTAAATAATTTAGATTTAAGATTTTTAAGGCGCGACAACTCTCTTGTGAACCAAGGGGGCTTACTCGAGCATGTCGAAGGTAAAAAGGAACTAAAATATCAAAGAATGAATTTGTTTTTATAAAATAAATTTGTCGCTACTGAAATATCTATCAGTAGACGAGTAAAGTTCTGACCAGTAACAGACAGAGATTAAGAAATTTAATAATTCAAAGTCTGCTTTTTAAAGCAGCGTACACGTCTACGCGGTTTTTCATTTTTATCAAAACATATGCCAAGATCAACTGTAACTTCGAAGGTGGGATGGTAAGAATCTTCTGGCTAAGAAAGAGGCTGAGTCCTGTTTAGAATCACCCTAGTTGGATCAGATACGAAACATAAATCTAACGATCTGTTTCTAGAATTTTTGACATGATTGACCTGCGACAATGACATATCAAATAGACCATAAAAAAGGTCATGCTGCCGGAAAGGCAATAAGAAAGATTCATCAACACTTGATGTCCAGTCACATTCAAGCATATTAAAGTCACCAAGGACTATTAAATGATCCCTGTTGAACACAGTCTTTATTGCATCTAAATGCTGCAAATATACTGATAATTCCGATGACGGCGGAATATAAGAGCAGGTTATAAAACAAGAAAACCTGGGAAAGTGTTATTTTTACACAAATAAATTCAATACATACTATATTGAATCTCCGGTTTAAACAATACCGATGTAAGGGCAGAGTTTACTGCGATCATAACCCCACCACCACGTCGGCCAGGTCGATCAAGCCTGTAAGTTGAGTATTTACCTGGGAAAACTTCGGAGTTTAGAATATCCGGTTTCAACCAGGTTTCGGTAAATAACAACACGTGGGATGTAAAGGAAAGACTACCTAAGAAAAGATTAGAATGTTTGCTACATAACCCTCTAAAATTTTGGTATGTAAGAAGGCAAGTAGCATATAGTTTTTTGTTTTGGTTTTTTGCGAAGATGTTGATGCTTGTATTGATATAGATAACGCAATCGGTTTCCGATTTTCTTATTTTTCACTTCAAACTCTTTAACCACTACATGGTCTGGCCAAAATTTGGGAGAACATATGTTGGTTAAGAGTTCAGCTGGGACACTAACTTTAAAGGACGATATGTCCCTTTCATACGAAAATTAAAATTTTTCCACTTTTAAATCTGCATCTTGTGTTATGGGCTTAAAATAACCTACTACCGCTTCAGATGTTAGATCAGGGAAAAGCCGGGAAACGAAAATTTGCTTCCTCACTGGAACACCTAAAACCTTTATTCTTATCCGGTAATCCGGAAATTTAACTTGCCATCGGTATTTCTAATATCTGTGGAATAGGGAAAGAAGCCACAAAAACTTTATGTGACACCATATGTAAGCACTCGTCGATGACTTTTTCAGAAGCCGATGATCTCGTCACCATAGGAGTGGTAAACGACATCAACGGCTGAGTCACCGGTGTTCATGGTTGGTCAATATGAGGAGGCGGAATGGCAGCTAGCAAAAATTTCGCCACATGAGCTGATTTCTTGCGTTTTGGGCGACTCATTTAATAGTTTTAGGCTATTAAATGAGTTGTCCAACGCAGAGAACTGATCGGCAAGTTTTCGAAAACTGCCAAAAAGTTCACGAAATCCTGACTTTGTTTGCCGCATGAACGTTATCATCTCGTTTTCCGCCTCCCGACACAGGTCACAACAATAGTGTAGGCTAGTGCGCTTGGATACGGTATCAGCCGTAGGGGCAGTGTAGCAGTGCACTTTTTATGTGCACAACATTGTCACACAGCCAGCAAGATATGCTCGGCGGAGTAACAGTCACTTGCTTTAAGCATGTCTTTTTATAACGGACAATACCCTCCATTATAATGATTGATTACTGTAACAAGACACAAACACACCGCAAGGACAAAATGAAATTGGAAAAAAGAATAGTAAGCGTAAAAGAAAAAGCGAACGCCAAAGCTAGTGTGTGAGCGCGAGAGAGAGATTAGGCACACACACACACAAAAAGACGAGAGAGCGAGGTTTAGTATTAGTGTCATTGCAGCGGAACTGCAATAACAAATGCCAACACAGCAACACAGCACAAAGAAAACAGATGCTCTCCGAAAGGAAGAGTCAAAAAAGGTAAAAGGGGCTGTGAACAAATATTATATATAAATTACGAACCAGTGGGTTAAGCAGGCATGCACTCGCGAAAGTGAACGATAGGTTAAACAAGGTTAGTTAAATTAAATTTGGCAAATACCGAAAAGGGCATTAAACAAATATTATTAAATATTTGCAAACACCGATTGTTTGCAAGCAAAAATTTAATAAAATCGGGGAGCAAAAAGAAAAACACGTCCATTTACTTAGAAGAGAGAAGGTTTAACCACCAACCATAAAAAAAAGTATCGCCAATTTTCACGTTCCCGGGCCAGCTAGGCTTCTGCCCGCTCCACATTTCTTGAAACAGCTGCGATATCGGTTGTTCGAAGCGAAGAGCGGCGTAATAGAAGAATGTGGGGGAGAAGCAGCAATTTACAATTGCAGAATACTCTTTCACGTTTGCCAACTTGCGGGAACAATGATGAGAAAAATGGATTTTTCTGTATGCTTTCCCTTAATTGTCAAGAATATTATTCTCGATTTATTACATTATTAGTTATCGTTATGATTTCAGGTATCCTACTCTCTGTGTCCTGGGAAGAGTATCTGACGAGCACTGTAAGGTCGCGAAATTAAAAGTCTGGGTCAATGATCAAGCGGGAAATAGATCGAGCCGAGGACTTGACTGAGCAAGAAACCTCCGCTTTCCTTTTGCAACGGCACAGACTGTAAGGATGACGTTATCGTCATGCTGAGTCATTATGCCGCTGAAAAGTCAACCAGCCCTGCGATATTTTAATCGGCATTATATTTATCGAAAGATAAAATAACAAAAACAGGTTGGGATCTTTTCGGTATATTATAAATGGTTACTGGGAATTTGAGTTCTTTGTATTTCAACTTAAGCATGTACTCAACGATATAATGGCATACTACTATTTTAGTGCATTGCACAAAACATTTGGGGAATCGCTGTCTACTACTATATCTAAAAAAGAGTGTATTGCATACTTTTCGGCTGTTGCGATTAAAGGCTTATACCTCTTCGTGTTCAGCTACAAATAATCCCGTTGCCGACTTTAGGAGGTGCTCTTATAACACAACTAAACAATTATTAAATCTTTAGCGACAAGCACTCCCACAAAGCCCAACAAGATCACGCTTTAGAGGGGAAACCTTTAAAGCAGGATCCACGCTTGGAGCTTGGAAATAAAGGGCTTCCCGGCTTACTGTTTTAAATTTTTAGCTTAACTTTCCTATATATTTGCCTTGTAAATCTTCTACGTCGTAGTAGCTTTCTCCCTTTTTTCGCTTAATTCGCGATTTTATGATGGTGGGAGCTAGTTTCGCGTTGTACCCCTTCGCAAAATTGCTTTGTGAAAAATTGCGTCGGTAAACTTCTTGGCCGACGACGAATAAAACGTCACTTGTTCGCAAATTGTAAGCATTTTCGTTTCTTGTATGCTGCTTTCTCATTGTGGTTAGTGCCTTGTCTCATTCTTTGTCAAAACTGTCATCTCTCTCAAAACACACAGAGCGATCTTCTAACAATTTCTGACCGAAGGTTAACCGGTACGGGGTAGCGAAGCGAACAACAGATTTTGCTAAGGTTATCATCTTAGTTATTTTAGCTCGGATGTATATAGGCTTTTACGGCGGCTATGACAGATCTATTTACCCTTTCCGACGCGTTTCCCTGGGGAGCGTATAAGGCAGTGTACCTTCTTATATATTTTAGGTTATTAAAGGCATGAGATTTAAACTGCACGCCGTTGTCTGATACTACAACTTCGCGTACGCTAAAACAGTGCAACAAATCTTCCTCCAAATTTTTTAAAATGGCCTGTCATTAGCAATTCGGTCGTCGGTCGCATGTTTTATTGTATGGTATACTCTATCGTCTACGACTATAACATCTGGAAGTTTGATTTGGGTTTGCTGGATTCGCTTTACTAATGATTGGTACTCAACGCTTTTAAAGCTATTCGAGTCAAAGTCGATAAACTGACCGATGTATGCAAAAGTCAGATCTTCGGTAAATGTTCGTGAAAGGGCATCAAGGACAATATTCTGACTACCCTTTCCTTTGGCCTTGATTCATTTTTCTTCACATAAATGCTATAGGGACTTCGTCGGCTTCAGCATTTACTTGCATAACAACACCTGTATGACTGGCGTCACAGTATAGAAAAAACTCATTATCAAAATTCGGACTGTACAGGACTGGAGCCTCGCACATGTGTTGTTGCTCTCCGCTGTCAATGCAAGCCAGATGCCAAATTCTTATTTTCTTTTTATGCTATTTTTATTATGTTATTTAAATTGGCTGTCAAGTTAACTTCCAGTTAACTCAGAAAAAAAATATAACTTTATCCGTGGTGAGAAAATAAGAATGGATTGATAACAGGCAAAGTTCAAAAATGAAAAATGAATCTAAACAAATTAAATAAACATAAAACAAAAACTACTTTTTAATTAAACAAATAAGCAACTTAAGTGAAAAATGCATAATTTCACCCACTATCCAGCGGCAAATGCGGTAAGTGACAAGGCGATATTTCTATTACAAACTTACAACGAGGAGACGAAACTAACGAATAAAGCACGAGCAAAACTACTCGCACTTTGATCGTTCTTATGAACTGCGCGCTTCTAGAGAGAAAAAGAATACGAAATGCTCCCTTGAGTGTGTCTGCAGTCTTCTTTTGCGCTAAGTTATTTTTCACGTCAGACTTAATTCGCAATTTTATCTTTGGTTGCTCCAGTATCAGAACAGTGAATACCCCAACTTAAATCTATGCTGAATAGAACCTAAACTTTAAATTATAATATTATATATACCATATTTATTTATATTGGTTTTAAGCTTTTAAATAATAGTATTCTATTGCAACTGCTTTTATAAAATGCCATGTTTTTCCTCCACAGCCTCATTCTCACACTTTTAAATTTTGTATTTATTTTTAATTTATTTATTTAACGTCAACTAAGACAGTCGACTTAAAATTAAAATTAGTTTTCATTTTTAAATTAAGAGATAATTAAAAGTAAAGAAAACAAATCGGTAAGGCTACAGTCGAGCGCGATCGACAGTACGATACCCTTCTCCCAATTTTCTATATCCGTTCCAAATGTGTAACATTGTGTAACTTATCTGATAATTTCAAACAGAAACAGCACAAATACAAAGAGCATACTCGCTCGCACACACCCAGCGACGCGCGTATAAAGTAAAGTATCACTACGCAACGTCGACGTCGACATCAACTTCTTAAAGCAGCGCGCAAGCTGCTGCTCGTACATTTGTATTGAACGTTGACTTGAATAACTTCTGTGTTATTGATCCGATCGGATTGTTATTTGGAGGATATGATCGTATGGCATTAAGTTTGTGTATACCAAGGTACAACTTGATGACTTCAATACTTTGCAGAATAATCACATATAACCAATTTGCCAGGGGGTGAGCGTGGCATCAAACATTTGACATAAACTTGTTCTGCCTATTATATATAGGAACCTCCACGCCAAATTTGGTGTCTCTAGCTTTTTTAATAGCTGAGATCCGTTGTCTCAAACAGACAGACGGACAGAAGGACAGACAGACGGACATGGCTATATCGACTCGGCTAGTGATCCTGAGCAAGAATATATATACTTTATGGGGTCTGCCACGCCTCCTTTTGCCTGTTACATACATTGCAAAAAGTTAGTATACCCTTTTTATACCATTTTCAATGATTGTAGACAAAATAGTAGAACCATCTGTATCAGAATACAACAGCCCACTGCTACTTGTTCCAAAAAAGCTCTACCGGATTCTAATAATAAAAGATGGCGATTAGTAATTGACTAGCATAATATTTAGCATAACGTTTAGCATAAGCATAACCGTCTCTCTCCGCGATAAGCTTAAGGCTTACTTAGACACTAAGAAAACAATGTAAAAGGCAGATTCAACTGAACGTTGGGAGCGATACCTTCACTGCCTCCAACTTCCAATCAAATAAAATAAAAATTTAATTTCACCATTCACATGGCTTCACCATTTACAAGGTCCTTTCGCCGGAGACGGGAACGGCTGCTGAGCTGGATTAGACCTCTCGCTAGGTGGTTGGGGTGCGTGTAAAACTTGCTATGGTATTTTTCCGTAAGTTGCGTGATTGCATTGGAAACTTATAGGATATTTTAGTCTCTTTGGATGTTTTCACTCCGAACGTACCACGGTGCCCCAGTGATGGTTCTTAGAATCTTTGATTGGGCTCGCTGTATGATGTCAATATTGCTATTCCTGGCATTGCCCCATAACTGTGAGCCATAGGTCCAGATAGGTTTCAATATAGAATTGTAGAGTAAGACCTTGTGATCTAGGCTGAGCGGAGAACCAGAGTTGATGAGCCAGTGTAAGTTGTTGGCTTTGAGTTTAAGTTAGGTTTTTTTTGGCTTCAATGTGCCTGCGCCATGTGAGTCTTTTGTCAAGGTGTACTCCTAGGTACACTACCTCATCTGCTTTCGGGAGTGGTATGTTGTTCAACAAGAGCAGTGGGCAGTCTTGTCTGTTTAGCGTAAACGTCACGTGCTTGCATTTTTGCTCGTTAACTTTTATTCGCCAGTCAGAGAGCCACTTCTCAATGTCGATGAGGTGCAGTACCTGCAGTGCTGTATCTTGGATAGGGGACCTTGAACGGCTAAGGATAGCTGTATCGTCAGCAAATGTGGATACCGTTAAGCGACTATTTGTAGGGATGTCGGCTGTATAGATGAGGTATAAGGTTGGCCCAAGAACGCTGCCTTGGGGGACTCCAGCCTCAATTGTATGATCAGTAGAAGTGGCAGTGTTGCACCGTACTGCAAACTTTCTGTCATAGAGGTAAGACTTTAGAAGTTTGTGTGTGCTTTCGGGTAGGGCTATTTTAATTTTAAACATTAGGCCGTCGAGCCAGACTCTGTCGAATGCTTGGGATACGTCTAAAAATACTGCTGTATAGTATTCGCGATGTTCAAATGCAGTTCTTATTTCCGTTGTAATACGATTCACCTGTTCAATGGTTCCGTGGCTTTCGCGGAATCCGAATTGATGGGCTGGGATTATGCTATGGTATCTCAGATGTAAATTAAGTCGGATCAGCAGGCATTTTTCGAATAGTTTCGAAATACATGAGTCTGTAGGATGAAGGGACTGTGTGGTCCTTACCAGGCTTTGGAATCATTATGATAATCGACCTCTTCCATCGTTGTGGAAAGTAACCAAGTTTAGTGATGGCATTAAAGAGCTTGGTTTATAGCGAACTGCAAAGTGTGGCAGCTGGATGATCATTTCCGGTGTTATAAGGTCGCAGCCGGCGGATTTTTTCCGGCTGAGATTGTCTTTGATAATTTTAGTTACTTCTTTAGGACGAAACACAATTGGGGTGTGTTGCTGGTGGCAGTTTACGGGTGAGGACGGTAGCGCGAATGTGCTAGTAGCCTGGTTTGGCGTGAACACATTTTGTAGGTGAGCGGCAAATGTGGTGGCTCTGTCTGAATCACTACGGGCCAGCCGCCTGAGGAATTCCTTATCGGCAAAACGGTTTCAGTCGGTGGGCGAAGAGTTTAGTGGGCTCGCCACTGTGACTTTTAATTTGTGCCAGTTGGTGAGAGTTGCTCTATGTATCGGCGCTGATCGTCTTCCTCTTGTTTCAGAGCGTTGGCCAGTTTCTGTGTGGCTACTTTTAGATTTTGTCGTGCAGTTGGGGATCTGGAAGATTGCCATTCTCTGCGTAAGCGTCGTTTTACGTGGACGAGTTGCTCGATTTGTACGTTGGTCATTTTTAAATTAATTGTAGTATTTGTTATTTTGGGTGTTGCAGTAGGAGCTGCTGCAGTAAGGATGGATTGCAATGCACACGTGCAGCTCTCTATATCAGATTCAGTATTGAGTTTTGGGCTTAGGTCAATGTGTGAACTTATATATTTTTTATACCTGAGCCAGTTTGTTTTGTGAGAAGTCAATCTGTATGGTGGCTTCACGTTTTCTGCGTACCGGCGGAGGTGAATTAGTACAGGCGAGTAATCAGATGACAGAAATATTTTTTGTAACTGCGAAGTCGATCACGTCAGGCAACTTATTGAGGTCTGATGGCCAGTATATAGGACTCCCGGGGGAAACATGGTCAAGTTTATTAGTGGCTTTTATTATAGTCTTATAAAGCTGTTTTCCTTTTGGGTTCACAAGTCACGATCCCCAATGAGTATGTTTAGCGTTGTAGTTGCCTGCTGCAATGAAGTGTGGCCCTAGTGCTTGGAAGAAATCCAGGAATTGAGCTTTTAATACTGTGAAACGGGAGGGCAGTATACGGCCGCTAGTGTGAGGAGAGTGTTGTCCTCCAGCTGAATGTTGATAGATGTGGCCTGAAGATGATTTTCCGCAAATTCTTTGTAAAAGTGGTGCTTCATACGGTTCCTTATGAGTATGGCGGTGCCACCGTGTGCTTTTCCGTCGGGGAATTTGTACCATAGAAATGGTAGTCTCTTATTTGAAAATTGTATTTGCTTGTGAGATGAGTTTCCGAAAGAAGCATTACGTCGCTTCTCATGTAGCAATTGAGCTAGCTCAAGTTTGCGCTGTAAAACGCCATTGGCGTTCCACGTAGCTATGCGTAAGGTAGCCAGTATTTATTTGATTGTTGGGCTACAAGCATTTGTATCAAAAGGTTTACGCATCATGTCTTGAATGGTGGTCTTCATAAATGTCATAAATTCCAACATGCTCTCTTGTAGGGCTTGCATCATAGCTTCAGTTTTTGTTTCCTGCTGCGCAGCTGTGTTATAGTTTTGTTGTGTGTCTTATTTTGTGTGCACTTTCTGTGGGGTTCGGGAGTTTTGGGTTGGAGGCGTCATACCGGATTTTAAAACGTTTGCAAATGTTATCTTGTTAGTGTTGGATGTAGGCCAGGGAGCGAAACTTTCTGCTTTAAGGATTTGTTTCTGATGGTGTCAGCGTAGCTGTTCCTTGGTGTGTCCGCGCCGTGTTCATTCTTTTGTGAAGACGGATTTTCAGCTCTTTGTAGATTGGACAGCCTCTGTAGTTTGCTGTGGGATTGCCCCCACAGTTATTGCATTTTTTCTCGCATCCATTTTCTTTGTTAGTTTGACAGTGTTTGGAGTCGTGGATATCTCCACAGACTACGCACACCGGGCGAAGTGTACAATACGACCTCGTGTTGCTATACTCTTGGCAGTTTGTACATTGTACAGGAGCGTTACGTTTGTGCGGCTCTGCTACTGTGATCCTACGGAGCAGAAGGAGCTGGAGTTTGTAATTTGGGTGAACCTCGTTTTTTCTAGGAGACTTGTTTTCTGGTTCAAGCTCAATTTTTTTTTTTTTTTTTTTTTGGACGTTGAATACAATGAATGTATTAACAAGTGGTCCAACGACACCAAGCCGATGCTTGTTGCGCGCGGAACCCAGACGAAGTCCACCTCCCGCCTAACCGACCGAGAGGCACCGTCGCATAACGGAAGACACGGAAACGCGGTAAAAATGCGAAAGGACACGCGAAAGGAAATAACGCGATAAACATAGATAACGCGGATAGGAGATAGAATATGCATGCAATAAAAAGAATATCGAGGAAATAATATTACTAATTACGTACTAGATAGAGAAGAATTAAAGACTTCATAGCAGCAATAGAGTGAGTGCTAGCTATGACGTGTTGAAGTTTATTGTGGTCCGAACATAATACCCTGAACGGATCGTGCAGTGCATAGTTCGATCTACAATAAGGAAGAATTAGTGGAAGATAATTACGAGTACTTCTGCATGGGACAGAGAAGTGAAGCTGTCTTACAAGGGCTTCACTGTCAATGTCACCTTGCAGAAGGTTGTTAATAAATAATACCCCTAGCATGGTTCTGCGATTAGTTAGGGAAGGCAAATTTAATAATAAGAGTCTATTGTTATAGGAAGGCAGTCTTAAATTTTCATCCCAGTTAAGGCCACGTAAAGCAAAAAGTAAAAAGTTCTTTTGTACGGACTCGATGCGTTCTTTATGAATGGTGTACTGGGGACACCATACGCATGAACCGTATTCAAGAATAGGACGAACAAGTGAGATGTAGAGGGTCTTTGTAAGATAAGGATCGTCAAATTCCTTAGACCATCTCTTAATAAAGCCAAGGACATCCATGGCTTTATTGACCATATTAGAAATATGATTGGAAAACTTTACTTTTCGGTCCAAACGGACCCCCAAATCATCAACTAGGGTAATTCTTTCCAAGACACAACCACAAAGAGAATAAGAAGTATACATTGGAGTGGCTCGAGGTTTAAAAAATTGGCACAACACCACGAATGAAAAATATTTAGGTCGGCTTGTAAGTGTGAGTGACAGTGGTCTTCTTTAAATTGATAACAAAGCTTTACATCATCTGCGTACATGAGAGTACGAGAGCTACGTATGACCAAAGGCAGGTCATTGATGAAAAGCGTAAAATGTAAGGAGCCGAGATGACTCCCTTGAGGAACGCCAGATGTGGCATGAAGTGGAATTGAGAGGCTGTTTTTAAAGAGGACTATTTGAGTTCTGTCAGTCAGACGGCTTACAATCCAACTAAGTAATTTAGGTGAGAAACCTAGAAGGTGAAGCTTATGTGCCAGAAGGGAATGATTCACAAAAGCTTTACTGAAATCAGTATAAATGACATCAGTTTGTAGATTTTCCTGCAAACCTTTTATAACAAAGGATGTCAGCTCAAGCAAATTCGTGGTAGTTGATCGGCGTTTCATAAATCAGTGCTGAGAAGGCGATATGACGGATCTACAGAAATGTTGCAAGTGAGGAGTTAAAACATTCTCGAAGAATTTCGGTATAGCCGACAATTAGAGATACCATAATTGCTTGCATCAGACTTGCTGCTCTTTTTTAAGCAATGGGATAATAAGTGATTCCTTCCATATAGAAGGAAAGGATGATGTATCTAAAGACAACGAGAAAGTTTGAGCAAAGGCTTACTTAGAGAGTGAGCACAGAACCGAAGTAAATAAGCGGGAACACCATCGGGACCTGGAGAAAAAACTGGTTTCACCGAGTGAAGATCCTTAACAAGTGAAATTTCGTTTAGAATAGCAGTGAAGAAACCATTTGAACTTGGAATGTTATATGGATAAAAATGAACATTTTGAGTAGAAGCCGAGTACGTAGTTTGAAAACACTTTGCAAACATGTCGGCCATGGCTTGGCCGGTATCTGCTATAGAATTTTCAAAAAACAACTTTGAAGGTTTAACCGATGACTTACCCTTCATGTAAATAAAACTATAAAACTGTTTAGTGTTCACTAGAAACTGAAACATTTCGCATTCAGTACTGAAAAATTTAAACGAGTAGCTAAAAAACGAGAAAAGGCTGCAGGTGTATTATTAATTTTATATGACGGAGAAGATATATTATCTTCTTTATTGGTTGTAGTACTTCTTGTATTGTGTAGTGAGTCCCCTTTTAAAATATTTCCAAAGCACGTGTTTCTCTTCGTTCTCTTCATCTTCTTCTATAATAACGAACGACTACACTTTTTCAAAGTTACCAGGGCCACACTCGATCTTATAAAAATCAAGACCTCACAATCAAAATACAACCCTGACACTCTTATCGATAAGTCTTCCATAAAACTCATCATCGATAAGGCGCCCTTTTCAAATCAACATCTCCGACACGGCCATTCTGATATACTACACGTCCTCGTGTATGTGCTACACTCATTGTAAATCAGAAATTCACTCCGTATTTCAGCTTGAACATTTATTGTAAAATAACAATTCAACTTAAAAATTTCTTTCATTAACATTTTGGTCTCTTCGGTAACATAAATTCTAGTGTTCATTAACCTTTTTAAAGCTTTAACTTCTTCTTACTATTTTTAAATTATCTTATTTCAATTGAAATTCTTCCTCAAATAATTCGTTGAATTTTCATATTTCAACTCAAAAGTTCTTCACATATTTCTTTAGGTAAATTCATTTCAAATTCATTCATTTTTTTTTGTTTACATGAATTAAACTCTTTTTAAACAACAACAAATCATATTTTTTTTCATTCATTTTCTTTTCTCGTTTAACTTTTTCATCTTCTTTTCTCT
The DNA here is from genome assembly GCA_018904105.1 of Zaprionus tsacasi. Classification (NCBI taxonomy): domain Eukaryota; kingdom Metazoa; phylum Arthropoda; class Insecta; order Diptera; family Drosophilidae; genus Zaprionus; species Zaprionus tsacasi. The sequence continues at coordinate 371,161 of JAEIFR010000563.1, forward strand.
TTTTCTCTCCAAATTTTATCTTTATCAAAATACCACTCCAGGGTCAGGTGCCGCCACGTAGCAATCGACAACCGCGTATCTCAATACACCTTCCGCCATTCGACTGTCTATTTCAACAGCTTCCATAACCATCTCTTTCAACGGCTTTACTACTGTCTATTTCAACAGCTTCACTACTGTCTATTTCAACAACTTCACTACTGTCTGTTTCAACAGCTTCACTACTGTCTGTTTCAACAGCTTCACTACTGTCTATTTCAACAGCTTCACTACTGTCTTTTTCAACAGCTTCACTTGGCGGGCTATCCTCGATCTCAAGCTCGTTTGGTACCTCCACATTTGGTAATCTTCTTAATCTTTCATGCGCGTATTTATACCGTCTGTTACTTTTCATACTCTTTAACGTATATCTGTCGTTCTCTAATACCTCAGTTATCTCGAATGGACCTCTATATTTAGGATCTAATTTAGTCTGGTTTCTTTCACTATTGTTGAGCAACACAAAATCTCCTACCCTAAATTTAACTATTTTAGCCCTGCTTTTATCAAATCTTTTCTTCTCATTCTTTCCTGATTTTTCTATATTTTGTAAAGCCTGGGCTCTTATCTGAGTCAAATTAATTTCTGCGTTTGAGTCATGAATGGGAACAAGGCCTAACGGACGAGCAACCTTTCCCATTAATAATTCTAAAGGACTCACTTTAGTTATCTTATTAGCAGTGCAATTAATGGCTAGCTGCACGTCGCCCAATGCGTCTTGCCACGATCGGGAACTTGTTTCTACAGCTGTTAGTAAATTTTTCAGAGTACTCATAACTCTCTCGACCTGTCCATTACCACCGCTTGCTCCGGTTGCTATTAAATGTAGTTTTATCTTTTGTGAAGAGCAAAACTCGACAAACCTAGCACCTGTGAAACTTCTCCCCTGATCAGCCACTACGCGAATAGGGACCCCAAACAAGGAAATCGAAGATTTCAATGCCATCACGCAAGATTCTGCACTTAATGTGTAAGTGTGATAAAGGTAAACATATTTGGTGAACGCATCGATTTGTACAATTACATATTCTTTACGATCACTTTTACCACTAAGCTTGCCTGATATATCTACGTGTATAGTATGCCATGGAATGTTAACTTTAGGAATAGGATGTAATTCCATCTGTACTTTCCCTGAAGCTGATTTGGAAACTCTGCATGTTATGCAATTTTCAACAAATCTTCGAACGTATTTGGCCATGCCCTCAAACCAATAGTAATCGTATACTTTGTTAAGCGTTTTCTCCCATCCCAGATGCATTATGGATTCATGTACTTGGTTAATAACCGACCATTTAAATCCCCGAGGTACTACTGGTGAACAAAGGGTCTTGCCATTCCTTTGGATAACTCTGTACAAAACTCCAGCCCTCAACTCATATGTCTTGGACAAATCCAATGAGAATTCATCATTGTTCAACTTGGAAATAATATCTACTATATCTGGATCTTTCTGTTGCTCTGCATGAATCCAATCTTCAGATACTTCGGTTAGTTCGATTCGCTTTTCAACAACCTTTTGGAGGAAGTGGATTTCTGGAAAAGAAATCAGCATGGGCCATACGTTTGCCTTCTCTATATTGTATATCAAAATCAAATGTTTCTAAATTTGCCCACCAATTACAATCCGTGAATATTACAAATTTTCTGCCATGTAAGTAGTGTCGAAAATGCTTAACAGCATTGACCACAGCAAGTGTTTCTAATCCGTATGAAGTATATTTAGATTCGCATGGATTTGTTGTCTTACTATAATACTCCACTACATACGGTTTATGGTCAATTCTATGCAAGAGTATGGCACCATATCCGATTGCACTTGCATCGGTGTGCAACTCGATCGGATACTGAGGGTCGAAGATCATCAAGACTGGCTTATTTGTTAGAATGTAAATAATTTTCTTACGAATCTCCTCATGGTCTATGTTCCACTTGAACTTATTTTTCTCGGAGGTTAGAAAATATAGAGGCTTCATTAGCTGTGAAAATCCGGGAACGAACTGTCGGAAATATGTCGCCAAACCAATAAACTGTCTTAATGTTGTTACCGACCTAGGAGGTGGCAAAGCATTCAAGGATTCTATTTTTCGCGAATTCGGCCTAATCTCACCCGCCCTCACTTCAAATCCTAAATATTGGACAGCAGTCCTTAAGAAGAAACATTTTTCAACATTGAATGAGAACCCAGCCTTTGTTAAAATGTCCAAAACAATCTTTAGCCTCTCACAAGCGGATTCCTTGGTTGGAGCTACAATCATTATGTCATCCATGTACACAATGACATACGAATAAGCTATCTCACCTAACGCCTTCATGACGGCTCTTTGGAAAACTGATGGGGCATTCTTGAGTCCAAATGGCATCGACAGGAACTCGTACTGTCCGTCAGGGGTGACGAAAGCTGTGTATTTGACAGAGTTCGGATGCATGGGGACTTGATAATACCCACTTGCCATGTCCAAACAGGTAAAGAACTTTGCACCGCGCAGCCTGGCTATCTGATCAGCTATTAAGGGTAACGGAAACTTATCGGCAACAGTATTTGAGTTAAGTTCTCTATAGTCAACACAAAGCCTGGCTGATCCGTTCTTCTTCTTTACCAATAAAACAGGGCTCGCAAAAGGGGAACTACTCGGTCTGATAACTTTGTACTCTAATAGCTCTTGAATTTTGCTTCGGACTACATCTCTCTCACTGGGACTCAATCTATATGGTCTTCTCTGTACAGTTTTGGTCTCGTCGATCAATCGAATTATCATTTCACCTGAATTAACGCGAGTCTGTGGCGTTCCCTTTATAAACGAATCTGTGTAAGATTTTAACAGTGTTATTACTTCGTTTTTGTCTTCACCATATACATCACTTTCTATCTTATCAAATGAGTTGTCTTCTACTGTAGAGCACGTATTTACAGCTTTTGATTTAATTATTTCAACTCCCTCACAAGACACCATTGCAACGTATCCCTGAGCTAAAACTTCTCGTCCTAGTACCATATTATTTGACATACAGTCATCTGGTATTACATGAAATATTACATTTAGACTATTTCCGTTAAAAAGGACATTATTATCAATTTGCATTGTGCTACAAACATTAGCATTTCCAATTCCTTTCAAACTTACAACATTATTTAGTCTTTTTCCACTTAGCTTGTTTGAGAAACTCTCTTTAACTAATGAGCACTCCGATCCCGAATCAAAAATAATTGGAAAGTTCTCACCTCGCAACAGCATACTTGTTTTTGGCTCTTCTACCACGCACAGCTCAGCCCTCTTTTCGTTCCGCGATCCAGCTCCACCAGTTAACATGTTCTTTGGGCATTGTGAAGCTATATGGCCTTGCTCCTGGCAACGATAGCAAGTTACGCTGCCCTTAAAATGTTGTTGAAACGGTTGGTTTCCTTGTTGATCCTGGGAGCCCGGCAGGCAATTCATATATGCTGGACCCCGACGTATTTTGAGGAGCGTTACTCCTTGTTGTTGAAACGGTTGGTTTCCTCGTTGATCCTGCCTCGGCATACCAGTGCTCTGCTTCCTGTTTCTGGAATGAGCCATTTTGTGGCCCATGTTACCACAACGATGACACTTTATTGAAGAAAACTTGGTTCGCTTTGCTCCAGATTCCTCGTTTCCCATATGCTGTGTACGCTTGTCAAACGCAAAGACCTGCAACTCGGCTTGTAACTCACGTCTGGTCTTGATATCCGCAGTGTATGTTGTTCGTTGCAGTCGTCGATCAACGTTGGCCAAATGTCCCAGGACCACAGATACAGCAATCCTCGCAGCGTCGAAGCCCTTCCATTTGCAAACGAGTGATGTCACCAAGCGACTAGCATATATCGCAAGGCACTCACCGTTGCTGGGGCGACCGTTTAATAATTGTAAAAACATGGCGGCCGGCGTCTCAATTTTTGCATAGCGTTGCTGAAATAACTGCTTAAATTCCAGCCATGTTACTCCTGTGTAACATATTTGAGAGAGCCATTGGGACGCGCTTCCTTCCAGCGATTTTGTTAGTGCCGGTATTAGAGCACTGCCTTCCAGTGGGTTTTCACTTAGAAAAATATCAACGGTTTCACACCATTGAGTGGCGTCGGCGCCCGAAGTCTCGGCATTGAATTTTGGCAATATGACGCCGCCATTTTGTGCCGGCTCTCGTACCGACGCTTGCAAAGTTTTTGCCAATTCCAGGAAACTTTGGCTTTGCTGCTCCATCAAAATGCGAAGTTGATCTTCCATGTTTCGTTGGCGAGAATTATATCCCACTTCTGATGACGGAGAAGATATATTATCTTCTTTATTGGTTGTAGTACTTCTTGTATTGTGTAGTGAGTCCCCTTTTAAAATATTTCCAAAGCACGTGTTTCTCTTCGTTCTCTTCATCTTCTTCTATAATAACGAACGACTACACTTTTTCAAAGTTACCAGGGCCACACTCGATCTTATAAAAATCAAGACCTCAAAATCAAAATAAAACCCTGACACTCTTATCGATAAGTCTTCCATAAAACCCATCATCGATAAGGCGCCCTTTTCAAATCAACATCTCCATCTCCGACATATATATTTTAAATAATTTAGATTTAAGATTTTTAGGGCGCGACAACTCTCTTGTGAACCAAGGGGGCTTACTCGAGCATGTCGGAAGGTAAAAAGGAACTAAAATATCAAAGAATGAATTTGTTTTTATAAAATAAATTTGTCGCTACTGAAATATCTATCAGTAGACGAGTAAAGTTCTGACCAGTAACAGACAGAGATTAAGAAATTTAATAATTCAAAGTCTGCTTTTTAAAGCAGCGTACACGTCTACGCGGTTTTTCATTTTTATCAAAACATATGCCAAGATCAACTGTAACTTCGAAGGTGGGATGGTAAGAATCTTCTGGTTAAGAAAGAGGCTGAGTCCTGTTTAGAATCACCCTAGTTGGATCAGATACGAAACATAAATCTAACGATCTGTTTCTAGAATTTTTGACATGATTGACCTGCGACAATGACATATCAAATAGACCATAAAAAGGTCATGCTGCCGGAAAGGCAATAAGAAAGATTCATCAACACTTGATGTCCAGTCACATTCAAGCATATTAAAGTCACCAAGGACTATTAAATGATCCCTGTTGAACACAGTCTTTATTGCATCTAAATGCTGCAAATATACTGATAATTCCGATGACGGCGGAATATAAGAGCAGGTTATAAAACAAGAAAACCTGGGAAAGTGTTATTTTTACACAAATAAATTCAATACATACTATATTGAATCTCCGGTTTAAACAATACCGATGTAAGGGCAGAGTTTACTGCGATCATAACCCCACCACCACGTCGGCCAGGTCGATCAAGCCTGTAAGTTGAGTATTTACCTGGGAAAACTTCGGAGTTTAGAATATCCGGTTTCAACCAGGTTTCGGTAAATAACAACACGTGGGATGTAAAGGAAAGACTACTTAAGAAAAGATTAGAATGTTTGCTACATAACCCTCTAAAATTTTGGTATGTAAGAAGGCAAGTAGCATATAGTTTTTTGTTTTGGTTTTTTGCGAAGATGTTGATGCTTGTATTGATATAGATAACGCAATCGGTTTCCGATTTTCTTATTTTTCACTTCAAACTCTTTAACCACTACATGGTCTGGCCAAAATTTGGGAGAACATATGTTGGTTAAGAGTTCAGCTGGGACACTAATTTTAAAGAACGAAATATCCCTATCATACGAAAATTAAAATTTTTCCACTTTTAAATCAGCAGCTTGTATTTTGGCTTGAATGTAATCCACTAACGCTTCAGATGTTAGAGCAGGGGAAAGCCGGGAAACGAAAATTTGCTTCCTAAGTGGAACACCTAAAACCTTTTTTGGCTCCACAGACATTAAACCTGCGGGAGTATTCTTATCCGGTTGTCCGGAAATTGAACCTGCCATCGGTATTTCTTATATCTGTGGAATAGGGAAAGAAACCACAGAAACTTTATGTGACACCATATGTAAGCACTCGTCGATGACTTTTTCAGAAGCCGATGATCTCGTCACCATAGGAGTGGTAAACGACATCAACGGCTGAGTCACCGGTGTTCATGGTTGGTCAATATGAGGAGGCGGAATGGCAGCTAGCAAAAATTTCGCCACATGAGCTGATTTCTTGCGTTTGGGCGACTCATTTAATAGTTTTAGGCTATTAAATGAGTTGTCCAACGCAGAGAACTGATCGGCAAGTTTTCGAAAACTGCCAAAAAGTTCACGAAATCCTGACTTTGTTTGCCGCATGAACGTTATCATCTCGTTTTCCGCCTCCCGACACAGGTCACAACAATAGCGTAGGCTAGTGCGCTTAGATACGGTATCAGCCGTAGGGGCAGTGTAGCTGGCACTTTTTATGTGCACAACATTGTCACACAGCCAGCAAGATATGCTCGGCGGAGTAACAGTCACTTGCTTTAAGCATGTCTTTTTATAACAGACAATACCCTCCATTATAATGATTGATTACTGTAACAAGACAAAAACACACCGCAAGGACAAAATAAATTGGAAAAAAGAATAGTAAGCGTTAAAGAAAAAGCGAACGCCAAAGCTAGTGTGTGAGCGAGAGAGAGAGATTAGGCACACACACACACAAAAAGACGAGAGAGCGAGGTTTAGTATTAGTGTCATTGCAGCGGAACTGCAATAACAAATGCCAACACCGAAATAAATTTGGAAAAGAGAGCACAAAGAAAACAGATGCTCTCCGAAAGGAAGAGTCAAAAAGGTAAAAGGGGCTGTGAACAAATATTATATATAAATTACGAACCAGTGGGTTAACAAGGTTAGTTAAATTAAATTTGGCAAATACCGAAAAGGGCATTAAACAAATATTATTAAATATTTGCAAACACCGATTGTTTGCAAGCAAAAATTTAATAAAATCGGGGAGCAAAAAGAAAAACACGTCCATTTACTTAGAAGAGAGAAGGTTTAACCACCAACCATAAAAAAAGTATCGCCAATTTTCACGTTCCCGGGCCAGCTAGGCTTCTGCCCGCTCCACATTTCTTGAAACAGCTGCGATATCGGTTGTTCGAAGCGAAGAGCGGCGTAATAGAAGAATGTGGGGGAGAAGCATCAATTTACAATTGCAGAATACTCTTTCGCGTTTGCCAACTTGCGGGAACAATGATGAGAAAAATGAATTTTTCTGTATGCTTTCCCTTAATTGTCAAGAATATTATTCTCGATTTATTACATTATTAGTTATCGTTATGATTTCAGGTATCGAGTATTGATATAGATCGAGCCGAGGACTTGACTGAGCAAGAAACCTCCGCTTTCCTTTTGCAACGGCACAGACTGTAAGGATGACGTTATCGTCATGCTGAGTCATTATGCCGCTGAAAAGTCAACCAGCCCTGCGATATTTTAATCGGCATTATATTTATCGAAAGATAAAATAACAAAAACAGGTTGGGATCGGATCTTTTCGGTATATTATAAATGGTTACTGGGAATTTGAGTTCTTTGTATTTCAACTTTAGCATGTACTCAACGATATAATGGCATACTACTATTTTAGTGCATTGCACAAAACATTTGGGGAATCGCTGTCTACTACTATATCTAAAAAAGAGTGTATTGCATACTTTTCGGCTGTTGCGATTAAAGGCTTATACCTCTTCGTGTTCAGCTACAAATAATCCCGTTGCCGACTTTAGGAGGTGCTCTTATAACACAACTAAACAATTATTAATTCTTTAGCGACAAGCACTCCCACAAAGCCCAACAAGATCACGCTTTAGAGGGGAAACCTTTAAAGCAGGATCCACGCTTGGAGCGGAAATAAAGGGCTTCCCGGCTTACTGTTTTAAATTTTTAGCTTAACTTTCCTATATATTTGCCTTGTAAATCTTCTACGTCGTAGTAGCTTTCTCCCTTTTTTCGCTTAATTCGCGATTTTATGATGGTGGGAGCTAGTTTCGCGTTGTACCCCTTCGCAAAATTGCTTTGTGAAAAATTGCGTCGGTAAACTTCTTGGCCGACGACGAATAAAACGTCACTTGTTCGCAAATTGTAAGCATTTTCGTTTCTTGTATGCTGCTTTCTCATTGTGGTTAGTGCCTTGTCTCATTCTTTGTCAAAACTGTCATCTCTCAAAACACACAGAGCGATCTTCTAACAATTCCTGACCGAAGGTTAACCGGTACGGGGTAGCGAAGCGAACAACAGATTTTGCTAAGGTCCCAGTTATTTTAGCTCGGATGTATATAGGCTTTTACGGCGGCTATGACAGATCTATTTACCCTTTCCGACGCGTTTCCCTGGGGAGCGTATAAGGCAGTGTACCTTCTTATATATTTTAGGTTATTAAAGGCATGAGATTTAAACTGCACGCCGTTGTCTGATACTACAACTTCGCGTACGCTAAAACAGTGCAACAAATCTTCCTCCAAATTTTTTAAAATGGCCTGTCATTAGCAATTCGGTCGTCGGTCGCATGTTTTATTGTATGGTATACTCTATCGTCTACGACTATAACATCTGGAAGTTTGATTTGGGTTTGCTGGATTCGCTTTACTAATGATTGGTACTCAACGCTTTTAAAGCTATTCGAGTCAAAGTCGATAAACTGACCGATGTATGCAAAAGTCAGATCTTCGGTAAATGTTCGTGAAAGGGCATCAAGGACAATATTCTGACTACCCTTTCCTTTGGCCTTGATTCATTTTTTCTTCACATAAATGCTATAGGGACTTCGTCGGCTTCAGCATTTACTTGCATAACAACACCTGTATGACTGGCGTCACAGTGTAGAAAAAACTCATTATCAAAATTCGGACTGTACAGGACTGGAGCCTCGCACATGTGTTGCTTCAAATTTTCAAAAGCTGGTTGCGCGTCATCAGACCAGTCAAACTTTTTCTTCTGCTTAAGAGAATCCGTAAGAGGTGAGACAACAGGGGCATAATGTTTGATAAATTTTAAAAATCTACGAAGCTGTTTGACGGATCTTGGTACCGGAAAGTTAGCTATTGCCGAAAGCTTGTCTGGGTCCGTTGCGATAGTGCCATGGCCTACTATATGTCTGAGATATTGCACTTCAAGGAGGCAAAATTTACTTTTGTGTACGTTGATGGTCAAGCCCGATTTATTGAATTGAGTTGCTAGTTCACCAAATATTTTAATGTGTCGTTCAATTCAGACTTCCCTGCGTAAGTGCGCTATAATGATTCGGTCCATTAGCTTAGACATTGTTTGCGGCGCATTGCAAAGCCGAAACGGCATTACGATACAGGAGTCGATCAGGTACGGTAAACGCAGTCTTGTCCCTAGAGTTGGGTTTAATCAGAGATTTGCCAAAAAGCATTTAGCTCGAAATAAATTCAGCTTTAGGTAGACGACTCAAAATTCTGTCAATAAACGGCAACGGATAAGCATCCTTGACCGTGACTTCGTTTACCTTTCTACTATCTAAGCAGAGCTTAACTTTTCCTGGCTTGCGCACCAGAACTACAGGGGAAAACCACGCACTGTTAGATTCCTCAATGATTCCCAAAGCCAGTATTCGGTCAAGTTTCTCGTACATTCACTTTTTGACGGCTGAAGATAAAGGGAAATGTCTTTGCCTAATCGGGCTCGCTGCGGAGACATCGATACTGTGAGAAACTATAGTGATACGCCCTAAACCTTTTTTGGCAAACGAAGGAAATAAGGCGATCGTATCTTCTAGCTGTTGTTCCTGCCTTTCAGATAAGGATTGTAATAGGGGGTCATCTAACAATGCAAGTTCAGTCTGCTGGATACAGAAAGGGAGCAAGTCAAAGGATTTCCAAAAGTCTTTAACAAGATACTGATTTTGAGATAGCGACGGTACAATATAAAAAGCAAGATCTCTTTCTCTAGTTTTAAAACCTTCTTTAGCAGTTAATCTTCCTACAATCTTTTGCGGCTTCCCATCAGCCGTTTTCACTGCACATGACAAATGCTTATACGCGTCATGGCCATTTATAAACTTTTTAGCTATTCACCCTATTCAGCTGATTGAGGCTCCCGAGTCAAGTAGACCGGTGTATTAACATCCTAATATGGTCACCTCTGCGTATGGTCTTACGTCTGATGGATTTTCTATAATGGCAGAAACTAATTTCGGCCGCTCGTGCCGTCGAATTCTGGCATATTCTCTGCGACGAAGACGTGATCGTGAGGCCTTGCTAATTCTATCTACAAATATTTGGTTTTGGGATCTAGTAATATCTGAGGATTTATTCTGAACGTCAGGTAAATTTAAATCTTATGGCTGGGTATGCTTTTCCGGAGTATCCTTCAAAGCTGTGCTGTTGGTCTACAAATAATTTTTTTTCCGGGCAGTATTGACAGGTGCTCGAGTCCCCGAGTTTTATACCCTTCGACCATTGAAAATGGTCAAAAAAGGTATACTAACTTGTGCAATGTATGTAACAGGCATAAGGAGGCGTGGCAGACCCCACAAAGTATATATATTCTTGCTCAGGATCACTAGCCGAGTCGATTGAGACATGTCCGTCTGTCTGTCCGTCTGTCCGTCTGTCCGTCTGTCCGTCTGTCCGGCTGTCCGTCTGTCTGTTTGAGACAACGGATCTCAGCTATTAAAAAGCTAGAGACACCAAATTTGGTATGTAGGTTTCTAAATTTCCCAAGCAGATAAAGTTTATGTTAAATGTTTGATGCCACGCCCACCGCCCCCGCAAATCGGTAATTTGTGATTATTAAGCAAGCTATTAAACTTAGAAAGTTCTGCTTTGGTATGTATAAAGCTATATGCCATACGAACATATTCTCCAAATAACAATTCGATCGGACCAATAACACAGAAGTTATTCAAGTCAACGTTTTCAGTACAAATGTACGAGCAGCAGCCTGCGCGCTGCTTTCAGTAGTTGACGCCGACGTCGACGTCACTCTTAACGTGCGTCGCAGTGTTAGTGTGAGCGAGAAAGCTATATGTAGTAGAAGTATTTGTGCAAAATGTCTGTTTGAAATTATGAGTGTGGTTACACGTTTGTAACGGATTTTAAAAATTGGGAGAAGGGTATCTTACTGTCGAGCGCTCGACTGTAGCCATATCCACTTGTTTTAAATTTGACATTTCGGACAACTTGGCTTATAGGTGTCAGGCCGTCCGCAACCATAGCAAAAAACTCGCCCTTCTTCTGTACAGTCGTGGTATCTGTGGCCCTTTCATGAGCAATTCCAGCACTCAAGGTCTATTGCTGCAACTTCATCTGTCTCTGCGACTACTTCGCTTTCAGATTCGCTACCTACCTGTTCAGACAACTCGCTTACTATCTTTTTCTGAGCAGGTCTAGTACTGAAATTCGGCATCCTAGTCATTTCTTGTTTAAAAATCTTATAACTACGTACGGCTTGACGCAACTTGGCAACACTGTGTATGGGAACATATAGCAATTCGTGTTGAATTTCCGGTAACAGATTCGATCGGTGCACCGCAATCATATACGAGTCTGTCAAAGGTGCCATAGCGGCTACAGACTGTGAGTATTCATCGAAGGACTCGTGCGGCTTTTGCTTACGGCGATCAATAGCGACTTGAATGTTCCTATCTGTGCGTGCATCTTTAAATTGCGTTTTTAAAGCTTCGCACAGATCAAGCCATCTTAACTCATGGACGCCTTTGTGGTACATTCAAAAGCATTCCCTCAAATAAGTTGCAGGAATATCTTGCTAACAGTTCGAAGTTGCCTTCTACTGTTTATCTGGTCAAGGTTTCGGCTCTGTAGATGAAATCATCCACTGAAAGATACTCCTTTCCAGTAAATATAAATTTCCAATTAGCCATAATTTACCTATGCGGTCTGGCCTAAAATTCGTCGTGTCACTCGGTGTGTTTTTCCGGGTACCACGGGGTTGGCTACTATATTGACTCGAGGGAGTCACAATGGCTGGTGCTGATCCAGTGGGAACAGGTGTCTGAGTTAACAACCGTTAAAAACCTAATTCCATGTTATTCATCAGCTGAGTTTGCCGTATGGAAAACTCAGCCAGTGCTTCCATTTGCCAGCGCGTAGCGTCTAACAACGCCTGCGTAATCAGCAAGGCTAAACGGTCGCTATCAGAGCCGGTAACCTGGCGGCTGGTTCGAGGCTCGCTTAGATACGGTATCAGCCGTAGGGGCAGTGTAGCTGGCACTTTTTATGTGCACAACATTGTCACACAGCCAGCAAGATATGCTCGGCGGAGTAACAGTCACTTGCTTTAAGCATGTCTTTTTATAACAGACAATACCCTCCATTATAATGATTGATTACTGTAACAAGACAAAAACACACCGCAAGGACAAAATAAATTGGAAAAAAGAATAGTAAGCGTTAAAGAAAAAGCGAACGCCAAAGCTAGTGTGTGAGCGAGAGAGAGATTAGGCACACACACACACAAAAGACGAGAGAGCGAGGTTTAGTATTAGTGTCATTGCAGCGGAACTGCAATAACAAATGCCAACACCGAAATAAATTTGGAAAAGAGAGCACAAAGAAAACAGATGCTCTCCGAAAGGAAGAGTCAAAAAGGTAAAAGGGGCTGTGAACAAATATTATATATAAATTACGAACCAGTGGGTTAACAAGGTTAGTTAAATTAAATTTGGCAAATACCGAAAAGGGCATTAAACAAATATTATTAAATATTTGCAAACACCGATTGTTTGCAAGCAAAAATTTAATAAAATCGGGGAGCAAAAAGAAAAACACGTCCATTTACTTAGAAGAGAGAAGGTTTAACCACCAACCATAAAAAAAAGTATCGCCAATTTTCACGTTCCCGGGCCAGCTAGGCTTCTGCCCGCTCCACATTTCTTGAAACAGCTGCGATATCGGTTGTTCGAAGCGAAGAGCGGCGTAATAGAAGAATGTGGGGGAGAAGCATCAATTTACAATTGCAGAATACTCTTTCGCGTTTGCCAACTTGCGGGAACAATGATGAGAAAAATGGATTTTTCTGTATGCTTTCCCTTAATTGTCAAGAATATTATTCTCGATTTATTACATTATTAGTTATCGTTATGATTTCAGGTATCGAGTATTGATATAGATCGAGCCGAGGACTTGACTGAGCAAGAAACCTCCGCTTTCCTTTTGCAACGGCACAGACTGTAAGGATGACGTTATCGTCATGCTGAGTCATTATGCCGCTGAAAAGTCAACCAGCCCTGCGATATTTTAATCGGCATTATATTTATCGAAAGATAAAATAACAAAAACAGGTTGGGATCTTTTCGGTATATTATAAATGGTTACTGGGAATTTGAGTTCTTTGTATTTCAACTTTAGCATGTACTCAACGATATAATGGCATACTACTATTTTAGTGCATTGCACAAAACATTTGGGGAATCGCTGTCTACTACTATATCTAAAAAAGAGTGTATTGCATACTTTTCGGCTGTTGCGATTAAAGGCTTATACCTCTTCGTGTTCAGCTACAAATAATCCCGTTGCCGACTTTAGGAGGTGCTCTTATAACACAACTAAACAATTATTAATTCTTTAGCGACAAGCACTCCCACAAAGCCCAACAAGATCACGCTTTAGAGGGGAAACCTTTAAAGCAGGATCCACGCTTGGAGCGGAAATAAAGGGCTTCCCGGCTTACTGTTTTAAATTTTTAGCTTAACTTTCCTATATATTTGCCTTGTAAATCTTCTACGTCGTAGTAGCTTTCTCCCTTTTTTCGCTTAATTCGCGATTTTATGATGGTGGGAGCTAGTTTCGCGTTGTACCCCTTCGCAAAATTGCTTTGTGAAAAATTGCGTCGGTAAACTTCTTGGCCGACGACGAATAAAACGTCACTTGTTCGCAAATTGTAAGCATTTTCGTTTCTTGTATGCTGCTTTCTCATTGTGGTTAGTGCCTTGTCTCATTCTTTGTCAAAACTGTCATCTCTCTCAAAACACACAGAGCGATCTTCTAACAATTCCTGACCGAAGGTTAACCGGTACGGGGTAGCGAAGCGAACAACAGATTTTGCTAAGGTCCCAGTTATTTTAGCTCGGATGTATATAGGCTTTTACGGCGGCTATGACAGATCTATTTACCCTTTCCGACGCGTTTCCCTGGGGAGCGTATAAGGCAGTGTACCTTCTTATATATTTTAGGTTATTAAAGGCATGAGATTTAAACTGCACGCCGTTGTCTGATACTACAACTTCGCGTACGCTAAAACAGTGCAACAAATCTTCCTCCAAATTTTTTAAAATGGCCTGTCATTAGCAATTCGGTCGTCGGTCGCATGTTTTATTGTATGGTATACTCTATCGTCTACGACTATAACATCTGGAAGTTTGATTTGGGTTTGCTGGATTCGCTTTACTAATGATTGGTACTCAACGCTTTTAAAGCTATTCGAGTCAAAGTCGATAAACTGACCGATGTATGCAAAAGTCAGATCTTCGGTAAATGTTCGTGAAAGGGCATCAAGGACAATATTCTGACTACCCTTTCCTTTGGCCTTGATTCATTTTTCTTCACATAAATGCTATAGGGACTTCGTCGGCTTCAGCATTTACTTGCATAACAACACCTGTATGACTGGCGTCACAGTGTAGAAAAAACTCATTATCAAAATTCGGACTGTACAGGACTGGAGCCTCGCACATGTGTTGCTTCAAATTTTCAAAAGCTGGTTGCGCGTCATCAGACCAGTCAAACTTTTTCTTCTGCTTAAGAGAATCCGTAAGAGGTGAGACAACAGGGGCATAATGTTTGATAAATTTTAAAAATCTACGAAGCTGTTTGACGGATCTTGGTACCGGAAAGTTAGCTATTGCCGAAAGCTTGTCTGGGTCCGTTGCGATAGTGCCATGGCCTACTATATGTCTGAGATATTGCACTTCAAGGAGGCAAAATTTACTTTTGTGTACGTTGATGGTCAAGCCCGATTTATTGAATTGAGTTGCTAGTTCACCAAATATTTTAATGTGTCGTTCAATTCAGACTTCCCTGCGTAAGTGCGCTATAATGATTCGGTCCATTAGCTTAGACATTGTTTGCGGCGCATTGCAAAGCCGAAACGGCATTACGATACAGGAGTCGATCAGGTACGGTAAACGCAGTCTTGTCCCTAGAGTTGGGTTTAATCAGAGATTTGCCAAAAAGCATTTAGCTCGAAATAAATTCAGCTTTAGGTAGACGACTCAAAATTCTGTCAATAAACGGCAACGGATAAGCATCCTTGACCGTGACTTCGTTTACCTTTCTACTATCTAAGCAGAGCTTAACTTTTCCTGGCTTGCGCACCAGAACTACAGGGGAAAACCACGCACTGTTAGATTCCTCAATGATTCCCAAAGCCAGTATTCGGTCAAGTTTCTCGTACATTCACTTTTTGACGGCTGAAGATAAAGGGAAATGTCTTTGCCTAATCGGGCTCGCTGCGGAGACATCGATACTGTGAGAAACTATAGTGATACGCCCTAAACCTTTTTTGGCAAACGAAGGAAATAAGGCGATCGTATCTTCTAGCTGTTGTTCCTGCCTTTCAGATAAGGATTGTAATAGGGGGTCATCTAGCAATGCAAGTTCTGCTGGATACAGAAAGGGAGCAAGTCAAAGGATTTCCAAAAGTCTTTAACAAGATACTGATTTTGAGATAGCGACGGTACAATATAAAAAGCAAGATCTCTTTCTCTAGTTTTAAAACCTTCTTTAGCAGTTAATCTTCCTACAATCTTTTGCGGCTTCCCATCAGCCGTTTTCACTGCACATGACAAATGCTTATACGCGTCATGGCCATTTATAAACTTTTTAGCTATTCACCCTATTCAGCTGATTGAGGCTCCCGAGTCAAGTAGACCGGTGTATTAACATCCTAATATGGTCACCTCTGCGTATGGTCTTACGTCTGATGGATTTTCTATAATGGCAGAAACTAATTTCGGCCGCTCGTGCCGTCGAATTCTGGCATATTCTCTGCGACGAAGACGTGATCGTGAGGCCTTGCTAATTCTATCTACAAATATTTGGTTTTGGGATCTAGTAATATCTGAGGATTTATTCTGAACGTCAGGTAAATTTAAATCTTATGGCTGGGTATGCTTTTCCGGAGTATCCTTCAAAGCTGTGCTGTTGGTCTACAAATAATTTTTTTTCCGGGCAGTATTGACAGGTGCTCGAGTCCCCGAGTTTTTTTAAATTTGACATTTCGGACAACTTGGCTTATAGGTGTCAGGCCGTCCGCAACCATAGCAAAAAACTCGCCCTTCTTCTGTACAGTCGTGGTATCTGTGGCCCTTTCATGAGCAATTCCAGCACTCAAGGTCTATTGCTGCAACTTCATCTGTCTCTGCGACTACTTCGCTTTCAGATTCGCTACCTACCTGTTCAGACAACTCGCTTACTATCTTTTTCTGAGCAGGTCTAGTACTGAAATTCGGCATCCTAGTCATTTCTTGTTTAAAAATCTTATAACTACGTACGGCTTGACGCAACTTGGCAACACTGTGTATGGGAACATATAGCAATTCGTGTTGAATTTCCGGTAACAGATTCGATCGGTGCACCGCAATCATATACGAGTCTGTCAAAGGTGCCATAGCGGCTACAGACTGTGAGTATTCATCGAAGGACTCGTGCGGCTTTTGCTTACGGCGATCAATAGCGACTTGAATGTTCCTATCTGTGCGTGCATCTTTAAATTGCGTTTTTAAAGCTTCGCACAGATCAAGCCATCTTAACTCATGGACGCCTTTGTGGTACATTCAAAAGCATTCCCTCAAATAAGTTGCAGGAATATCTTGCTAACAGTTCGAAGTTGCCTTCTACTGTTTATCTGGTCAAGGTTTCGGCTCTGTAGATGAAATCATCCACTGAAAGATACTCCTTTCCAGTAAATATAAATTTCCAATTAGCCATAATTTACCTATGCGGTCTGGCCTAAAATTCGTCGTGTCACTCGGTGTGTTTTTCCGGGTACCACGGGGTTGGCTACTATATTGACTCGAGGGAGTCACAATGGCTGGTGCTGATCCAGTGGGAACAGGTGTCTGAGTTAACAACCGTTAAAAACCTAATTCCATGTTATTCATCAGCTGAGTTTGCCGTATGGAAAACTCAGCCAGTGCTTCCATTTGCCAGCGCGTATCGTCTAACAACGCCTGCGTAATCAGCAAGGCTAAACGGTCGCTATCAGAGCCGGTAACCTGGCGGCTGGTTCGAGGCTCGCTTACCGTCGGTTGCCTATCCGAGCCGGTATCCTGACGGGTGGTTTGAGGCTCGCCTACCGATGGTTTCTATCTGACTGTTTTCCGGGTTCCATTCTTGCTGCTCTACTTCTAGTCTGAATTTGGCTGAGACTAGCCTGCCTGGAACTTGTGGGCAATTCGTCACTTGGTTCTTCTCTAGGAGTTTCCCCTGGACTACGATCAAGTGGCATATTGAAAAACTTAACTTAAACTACGAACAAAACTTAAATAAGTGTCTAAAATTTTCGAAAATTTCCAAAATAATTTGTTTCGATATGTAACACATATAAAAACAAGTTTATGATTTCGTTTTTGTTTTCTGGTAGGTACATTGGCTTCAGTCTAATTTAGAGTGCTCAGAAAAGTTGTGAATTTTTATAGTATGGCTGTATTTTAGTAGTTCAAAACCCAGGTAATAATCCAGCCACACTTTCACAGCTAGAGGAATAAGAAGAATGAGAAGAAAAGAGATCTCAAAATTCTCTAGCTGCCATAGCTGGCATATTTAGAATGTTACCGTGATCCAAATTCTAGAGAAAAATTGAAATAGAAACATACCTTGCACCGGAGAAAAGCTTATACATAATCTGCTCAAAATCGACGCAGCAGTGTCTGTCAATTTCATAGAGCTTTCATATCTTTCCAAGGACGGAACATAGTTAATTGAAACAAATGTATCTGTTATCCAGATCCTTTGAAATGCGAAAGTACAAAGGAAGGTGAAAGAATAAAAAGCTTTCATATCTAAATAACGTCGGAGAATAGTTTTCAGAAACTTATCTGCTATCCAGATCGTTCATTTTACGAAAGTCAGAAATGAGCGAGAGGAACAAAACAAAAATAGCTTTCTTATCGCATCAAGGTCGGAGCGTAGTTATCTGAATTAAGTGCGTCCGCCATCCAAAATTTTGACATAAGAAAGTATAAGAGAAAGAGAAAGAACAAAAAGCTTTCGTATCTTAATAACGTTAAGCATCATTATCCGAAATTATCTGCTATCCATATCGTTTAGAATACAAACGTCGAAAGTAGAAGTAAGGTCTAAAACAACAGTACTTCCTTATCTCATCACGGTCGGTGCGTATGTGATTGGAACTCATTTGCAATCGAAGTGCATCCGTGCATAAATAATTAGGTTAACAGCAATCGACATGTCGATTAACGCGACTGGCTTCGTTCTCTTTCTCTTTGACCAGACCAAGACGTCGGACGTGCACTCTCGTTGAAAAAGGAAAATAAGTCGGAAAGGCTACAGTCGAGGGAGTTATACATGGGTCGTAGCTTCACGTGGACAGTTGGTTAAGTTATATGTTTTTATTCCGAACACAGATTAGGAAACAAATGAATATGACTTCTTATTTTATTTGAAAATTACATTTAAGGTGTAGAGTTAATATTCCGGTTTTAAGTGTGTCACTTCGTACCATCAAAATGCAAGTGACAATGCGTCGCAAAAACTTCTTTTGCTTAACGCCGAAACTGCGCTAAGCATCGGCTACAACGCCTCGCTATAACGGTTCTTTGAAAACTACAAATGTAAACTGACCAATCAACGCACAATTAGAGGCTGATGCAACATTATCGTTATGGTGAAATCTATCCTAGAATGTTCGAGACGATGTATGCTCAAAGTGTCTGTTTAACTGTGTATGAGCTTATTTTATAATATGTGTTTATTCGTGTATGTGGACTACTCAGTTGTTGTTGTTGTGGCCCTTGATGCCGTTCATTCAGCGGAATTTGGACGGTTTCAGGAGAGTGGGGAATGCGTAGTGGTAACTCCTCCCCCAAGACTGAAGAGAGGGCCATAACGAAAGAATGGCGTGATCGGGTATGACTGGTGATGAGGCCGGAATGAAGATTGTCATTCCTTGTTATTGCAAAGGTATGATTCCCGCGGAGAGAAAAAATATACTCAAACATGCGTATGGTACTTTAAGGTGTGTTCCATTCTATCATGAAGCTCCGTATTTGTCTTCCATAATCCTTGTCGAAATTGGAACCAGATTCTGACAGATTGTTGAGTAAGTTCGGTAGCTCCGAGGTCATGATGTTGACGATGTCTTCATGGTTAGATGTATTGAAGATGGCTTTTTGCAAGTCTCACATATTTACATAATGAATTCTATTATATTCTTCCATAAATTATAATGTTTGTGTGTTCTCACTCGCTATAAAGATATACAGTTTGCTATAACAATAATTTGTGTGTTATTAATAGGTACGGAATGAATTAATTTGATAACTGATAAATGTCTAATATAAACATAGGTATTTTAACAGAAAAAAATTTAATCATTATTTGTATTGTGTTTATGGAAATTAAGTTGTAAACATTATCTTATTTTGGTTTCATGACTTTTTTTGTTTCGCACTAATAAGGTTTCTGCAATTTTATTTAAGCGTAACATAGTCAAATCTATTTTAGCGTTTATTTTAATCGTATATTCCAAAATTTTTTTCTTGTTATTTACATTTTTTATTTCTTTAGCAACTTTAGCTTTCTGTTTATCGTATCCATGTATGTTTGTTATTATTCAGGTGTAGCTGGTGCAGCCATGTGAATGGTAAAATGAACGTTTTATTCATTTTGATAGGTAGTTGGAGGCAGCGAAGGTGCCGCTTCCAACGTTCAGTTGAATCTGATTTTTACATTGTTTTCTTAGTGTCTAAGTAAGTCTAAAGCTTATCGCGGAGAGAGACGGTTATGCTTATGCTAAACGTTATGCTAAATATTATGCTAAAATTTACTTATGTAATTATGCTCTTTTAAGCTGGAGCGCTATGTAACAAAATGCAGACACTTGCATATTCTGTTAAATGTTATGCTAAATGTTACATATGTAATTCTGCTCTCTTAAGCTGGAGCGCTATGTAACAGAATGCAGACACGTGCAAATTCTGTGAGAGCGCCGATCGACTCTCTTTATGTAAACATTGTAACGGTATGTACAATAGTATATATATATATATATGCTCAAATACACCATAATACATACATTGTTAATAATAATTGTTGTTGAATATGCGCAAATGGTTCTTAAAAATTATATAAATTACACAAAAAAAAAATGAAAAACATAAAAATTAACACAAAAACAAGTGGATATGGCTACAGTCGAACGCCCGACAGTAAGATACCTGTTGGTGAACGAAGCAAAAGAGTGGACTGTAATTACCTTTTTTCTAGGATGCACACTTTATTTCTTAATGTGTTCATACCAAGTTGGCGAGTTCATTTTCGCGTTGCGTTTTCTTAACATCTTCCCAAAAATACTACTGGCTTTTTTTATAGTATTCACACATTTCGGTAACAAACTTATCGAAATCAATTATAAGCAGAAGCAGAGTTGCATTGCTCTGTTAACAAAACATATGTTTCTAGAAAGTTTATCATAAAAATTTAAATTCAATAAGTAGACGTTCTTATTTCTAACCAATACCCTTCTCCCAATTTTTAAAATCCGTTACAAACGTGTAACCACACTCATAATTTCAAATAGAAATTTTGCACAAATACTTCTACTACATATAGCTTTTTCGCTCACACTCACACAGCGACGCACGTTAAGAGTGACGTCGACGTCGGCGTCAACTACTGAAAGCAGCGCGCAGGCTGCTGCACTTTTCTAATATTCTAATGTATGCTGATGATGTGAAACTTTGCTTAACATACAATGAACTGACCGCTAATTCACTTCAAGTCGATATTGACTCATTTTTTACTTGGTGTAGCTGTAATTTGCTATATTTAAACTGTTCGAAGTGTAAGGTCATGTCTTTTTATAGAAGTAATTTTCACGTTGTCAACTATACCCTTGATCAATTTCCACTTCACAGAATTGTTGAAGTAATAGATCTTGGAATTCTTTTTGATCATAAGTTGAAATTTGATTGCCATATAACACACATTGTCAATAAGGCGTATCGGGCTCTTGGCTTCATTAAAAGATGGGCTAAAGAATTCGAAGACCCTTATACGACAAAATTGTTATTCACATCTCTTGTTCGCCCGATTTTGGAATATGGATCCTGTGTATGGTCTCCTCAATACCAGGTCCATCAAGACAGAATTGAGTCTGTCTAAAAACAATTTTTGCTCTTTGCTTTGCGTCGCTTTAACTGGGTTTCTAACATAGATTTACCACCTTACTCAAGCCGACTCCTGCTAATTAACCTACCCTCCTTAACTAACCGTCGTATTATGCTAGGTGTTATGGTTATAATAAAACTAATAAAATACGACATTGACTCTCCTTTCCTGCTTAACCAACTAAACTTCTGTGTTCCTTCTAGGGTCACACGGAATTTTGTACCACTTTCGTTGGGTTTCTGTAATAATAACTATAGCTTGCATGATTCTTTTAGAGTTCTCTGTGCTGATTATAATAAGCTTTTTAGAGTAATCAACACGGAATCCTCCTTTTCATCTATTAAATTATTTATATTAAACCACCTAACAACAATTAATATACATCCTAACAATTAATACTAATTTACCGATCTGATTGGGTTTTACTGGGTTTTCCCCAATCCTTTGCAGCAAATGCTGGATCGGGAAATCTTGCTTTATATTTCCCAGCTTAAATTTAAACTTAAATTTAAATTTAAACTTAAACTTTACATTTAAAAATATATATATATTCTTGATAATTTTAAACTTTTTATGAAATTCAATTTTAATATCATAATTTTTAATTTTTATCATTTCCGTTTTTTTTTTTAATTTTAATTATATCATAATTTAAAAATAAAAACTAATCTTAATTTCTAGTCGACTGTCTTAGTTGACGTTAAATAAATAAATAAAAAAAAAAAAAAAAAACGTTGATAAATATTCAAGGCATAGGCCAAGGAGTCGAACACTCCAGAAGAATGATCAATACAGAAATTCAAACAGGAAAATTCATAATACCACACAATTTTCACGTTGTTAATTTTAAATTTCCAATACCAAGTGATGGTATACTAGGCATTGACTTTATTAAAAAGTACAATTGCCAACTTGACTTCAAAACGAATGAAAACTGGTTTATATTTAGACCCAATAACTTAAAATATCCGATTTATGTACCAATTACATATAATGCTGGAAATAACACAACTCTTCTTCCAGCAAAATCTGAAGTAATACGTAGAATTTCAATAAGTCAGTCAGATACTGATATATTAATACCTAATCAAGAAATTCAACCTGGTATTTTTATAACAAATATGCTAGCAAAAGCTAACATGGCTATAGTCCGACTACTAAATACAACAGCAAATAATCAAATGGTGAACCTAGATAAATTAGAATATGAATCATTAGAAAATTACAACGTCATTAAATCCGATAAAACAGAAAGAACGGGAAATGTATTGGCAAAGCTAAAAAAAAATTTTCCGCCACCTTTCAAAAACACACTTCAAAAATTATGCATACAATACAGTGATGTATTCGGACTTGAAACCGAATCAATTACAACAAATAATTTTTTTAAGCAAAAATAAAGATTGAAAGACAATGAACCAGTTTATATAAAAAAAACTACAGAAACCCTCATAACCACATAAAAGAAATAAAGTCCCAAGTACAACAAGTGGATATGGCTACAGTCGAGCGCTCGGCAGTAAGATACCCTTCTCCCAATTTTTAAAATCCGTTACAAACGTGCAACCACACTAATAATTTCAAACAGAAATTTTGCACAAATACTTCTTCTACATATAGCTTTCTCGTTCACACTCACACATCGACGCATGTTAAGAGTGACGTCGACGTCGGCGTCAACTACTGAAAGCAGCGCGCAGGCTGCTGCTCGTGCATTTGTACTGAAAACGTTGACTTCAATAAATTCTGTGTTATTGGTCCGATCAGATTGTAATTTGGAGAATATGTTCGTATGGTATATAGCTTTATACATACCAAAGTAGAACTTTATAAGTTTAATAGTTTGCTTAATAATCACAACCGATTTGTGGGGGCTGTGGGCGTGGCATCAAACATTTAACATGAACTTCATCTGCTTGAGAGGTCTGCCACGCCACCTTTTGCCTGTTACATACATTGCACAAAGTTAGTATACCCTTTTTTAACCATTTTCAATGGTCTAGTGTATTTATTAGGAAAAAGTTCTAAGTTACTTATGGTACGGCTTTAACCAGGTTTCAGTAAGTATAAATATTTTAAAATTAAAAGATGAGCTGTCAACAAAAAGATTAGAATTCTTAGTGTTAAGAACTCTAACGTTTTAGAAAAATGCGAAATTAGTTTTTTTGAGTTCTAGAGGTTTTAGTTGGGGACGTAACTATTAACGATGGCAGGGATTCGGCGGTTCAATTTATTTGTTTTGGAGTAAACCTCTTAGCAAACAGGTCGGGCTTAACAAGAGAAGTCGGTAGCAGAGCAGAAAGTGCGTCAGGTGCACGGTGCAAGGCAACAGAAAGAAAAGCGACTCTTGCTCTCCGCTATCAATGCAAGCCAGATGCCAAATTCTTATTTTCTTTTTATGCTATTTTTATTATGTTATTTAAATTGGCTGTCAAGTTAACTTCCAGTTAACTCAGAAAAAAAATATAACTTTATCCGTGGTGAGAAAATAGGAATGGATTGATAACAGGCAAAGTTCAAAAATGAAAAATGAATCTAAACAAATTAAATAAACATAAAACAAAAACTACTTTTTAATTAAACAAATAAGCAACTTAAGTGAAAAATTCATAATTTCACCCACTATCCAGCGGCAAATGCGGTAAGTGACAAGGCGATATTTCTATTACAAACTTACAACGAGGAGACGAAACTAACGAATAAAGCACGAGCAAAACTACTCGCACTTTGATCGTTCTTATGAACTGCGCGCTTCTAGAGAGAAAAAGAATACGAAATGCTCCCTTGAGTGTGTCTGCAGTCTTCTTTTGCGCTAAGTTATTTTTCACGTCAGACTTAATTCGCAATTTTATCTTTGGTTGCTCCAGTATCAGAACAGTGAATACCCCAACTTAAATCTATGCTGAATAGAACCTAAACTTTAAATTATAATATTATATATACCATATTTATTTATATTGGTTTTAAGCTTTTAAATAATAGTATTCTATTGCAACTGCTTTTATAAAATGCCATGTTTTTCCTCCACAGCCTCATTCTCACACTTTTAAATTTTGTATTTATTTTTAATTTATTTATTTAACGTCAACTAAGACAGTCGACTTAAAATTAAAATTAGTTCTCATTTTTAAATTAAGAGATAATTAAAAGTAAAGAAAACAAATCGGTAAGGCTACAGTCGAGCGCGATCGACAGTACGATACCCTTCTCCCAATTTTCTATATCCGTTCCAAATGTGTAACTTATCTGATAATTTCAAACAGAAACAGCACAAATACAAATAGCTTACTCGCTCGCACACACCCAGCGACGCGCGTATAAAGTAAAGTATCACTACGCAACGTCGACGTCGACATCAACTTCTTAAAGCAGCGCGCAAGCTGCTGCTCGTACATTTGTATTGAACGTTGACTTGACGAACTTCTGTGTTATTGATCCGATCGGATTGTTATTTGGAGGATATGATCGTATGGCATTAAGTTTGTGTATACCAAGGTACAACTTGATGACTTCAATACTTTGCAGAATAATCACATATAACCAATTTGCCAGGGGGTGAGCGTGGCATCAAACATTTGACATAAACTTGTTCTGCCTATTATATATAGGAACCTCCATACCAAATTTGGTGTCTCTAGCTTTTTTAATAGCTGAGATCCGTTGTCTCAAACAGACAGACGGACAGACAGACGGACATGACTCAATGGACTCGGCTAGTGATCCTGAGTAAGAATATATACACTTTATGGGGTCTGCCGCGCCTCCTTATGCCTGTTACATACATTGCACAAAGTTAGTATATCCTTTTTTGACCGTTTTCAATGGTCGAAGGGTATACAAATTATTATTTCAAATTGTCCTTATGGACTACCCTCCCCCTAATGAGAACTGTTGTTCCCAGGTCGGCTTCTATTACCTCTTCTTCATACAAGGGAGTCAATTTATTACTCAATCTTCTATTTGATTTTAAAAAACTCTTTCACCTACTTGAAAAATTCTATTCCTTCTAGTTTCATTCAACCTTTTCATCTGTGCTTCCTGAGCTTTATTTATTTTGTCCTTTATACCTGCTTCAAAATCTGGTGCAATCAATCGACTCGGCTAGTGATCCTGAGCAAGAATATATATACTTTATGGGGTCTGCCACGCCTCCTTTTGCCTGTTACATACATTGCAAAAAGTTAGCATACCCTTTTTTTTACCATTTTCAATGAAAACTAATTGTAGACAAAATAGTAGAACCATCTGTATCAGAATGCAACAGCCCACTGCTACTTGTTCCAAAAAAGCTCTACCGGATTCTAATAATAAAAGATGGCGATTAGTAATTGACTAGCATAATATTTAGCATAACGTTTAGCATAAGCATAACCGTCTCTCTCCGCGATAATCTTAAGGCTTACTTAGACACTAAGAAAACAATGTAAAAGGCAGATTCAACTGAACGTTGGAAGCGATACCTTCACTGCCTCCAACTTCCAATCAAATAAAATAAAAATTTAATTTCACCATTCACATGGCTTCACCATTTACAAGGTCCTTTCGCCGGAGACGGGAACGGCTGCTGAGCTGGATTAGACCTCTCGCTAGGTGGTTGGGGTGCGTGTAAAACTTGCTATGGTATTTTTCCTTAAGTTTCGTGATTGCATTGGAAACTTATAGGATATTTTAGTCTCTTTGGACGTTTTCACTCCGAACGTACCACGGTGCCCCAGTGATGGTTCTTAGAATCTTTGATTGGGCTCGCTGTATGATGTCAATATTGCTATTGCTGGCATTGCCCCATAACTGTGAGCCATAGGTCCAGATAGGTTTCAATATAGAATTGTAGAGTAAGACCTTGTGATCTAGGCTGAGCGGAGAACCAGAGTTGATGAGCCAGTGTAAGTTGTTGGCTTTGAGTTTAAGTTGGGTTTTTTTGGCTTCAATGTGCCTGCGCCATGTGAGTCTTTTGTCAAGGTGTACTCCTAGGTACACTACCTCATCTGCTTTCGGGAGTGGTATGTTGTTCAACAAGAGCAGTGGGCAGTCTTGTCTGTTTAGCGTAAACGTCACGTGCTTGCATTTTTGCTCGTTAACTTTTATTCGCCAGTCAGAGAGCCACTTCTCAATGTCGATGAGGTGCAGTACCTGCAGTGCTGTATCTTGGATAGGGGACCTTGAACGGCTAAGGATAGCTGTATCGTCAGCAAATGTGGATACCGTTAAGCGACTATTTGTAGGGATGTCGGCTGTATAGATGAGGTATAAGGTTGGCCCAAGAACGCTGCCTTGGGGGACTCCAGCCTCAATTGTATGATCAGTAGAAGTTGCAGTGTTGCACCGTACTGCAAACTTTCTGTCATAGAGGTAAGACTTTAGAAGATTGTGTGTGCTTTCGGGTAGGGCTGTTTTAATTTTAAACATTAGGCCGTCGAGCCAGACTCTGTCGAATGCTTGGGATACGTCTAAAAATACTGCTGTACAGTATTCGCGATGTTCAAATGCAGTTCTTATTTCCGTTGTAATACGATTCACCTGTTCAATGGTTCCGTGGCTTTCGCGGAATCCGTATTGATGGGCTGGGATTATGCTATGGTATCTCAGATGTAAATTAAGTCGGATCAGCAGGCATTTTTCGAATAGTTTCGAAATACATGGGTCTGTAGGATGAAGGGACGTGTGGTCCATACCAGGCGTTGGAATAATTATGATAATCGACCTCTTCCATCGTTGTGGAAAGTAACCAAGTTTAGTGATGGCATTAAAGAGCTTGGTTTATAGCGAACTGCAAAGTGTGGCAGCTGGATGATCATTTCCGGTGTTATAAGGTCGCAGCCGGCGGATTTTTTCGGGCTGAGATTGTCTTTGATAATTTTAGTTACTTCTTTAGGACGAAACACAATTGGGGTGTGTTGCTGGTGGCAGTTTACGGGTGAGGACGGTAGCGCGAATGTGCTAGTAGCCTGGTTTGGCGTGAACACATTTTGTAGGTGAGCGGCAAATGTGGTGGCTCTGTCTGAATCACTACGGGCCAGCCGCCTGAGGAATTCCTTATCGGCAAAACGGTTTCAGTCGGTGGGCGAAGAGTTTAGTGGGCTCGCCACTGTGACTTTTAATTTGTGCCAGTTGGTGAGAGTTGCTCTATGTATCGGCGCTGATCGTCTTCCTCTTGTTTCAGAGCGTTGGCCAGTTTCTGTGTGGCTACTTTTAGATTTTGTCGTGCAGTTGGGGATCTGGAAGATTGCCATTCTCTGCGTAAGCGTCGTTTTACGTGGACGAGTTGCTCGATTTGTACGTTGGTCATTTTTAAATTAATTGTAGTATTTGTTATTTTGGGTGTTGCAGTAAGAGCTGCTGCAGTAAGGATGGATTGCAATGCACACGTGCAGCTCTCTATATCAGATTCAGTATTGAGTTTTGGGCTTAGGTCAATGTGTGAACTTATATATTTTTTATACCTGAGCCAGTTTGTTTTGTGAGAAGTCAATCTGTATGGTGGCTTCACGTTTTCTGCGTACCGGCGGAGGTGAATTAGTACAGGCGAGTAATCAGATGACAGAAATATTTTTTGTAACTGCGAAGTCGATCACGTCAGGCAACTTATTGAGGTCTGATGGCCAGTATATAGGACTCCCGGGGAAACATGGTCAAGTTTATTAGTGGCTTTTATTATAGTCTTATAAAGCTGTTTTCCTTTTGGGTTCACAAGTCACGATCCCCAATGAGTATGTTTAGCGTTGTAGTTGCCTGCTGCAATGAAGTGTGGCCCTAGTGCTTGGAAGAAATCCAGGAATTGAGCTTTTAATACTGTGAAACGGGAGGGCAGTATACGGCCGCTAGTGTGAGGAGAGTGTTGTCCTCCAGCTGAATGTTGATAGATGTGGCCTGAAGATGATTTTCCGCAAATTCTTTGTAAAAGTGGTGCTTCATACGGTTCCTTATGAGTATGGCGGTGCCACCGTGTGCTTTTCCGTCGGGGGAATTTGTACCATAGAAATGGTAGTCTCTTATTTGAAAATTGTATTTGCTTGTGAGATGAGTTTCCGAAAGAAGCATTACGTCGCTTCTCATGTAGCAATTGAGCTAGCTCAAGTTTGCGCTGTAAAACGCCATTGGCGTTCCACGTAGCTATGCGTAAGGTAGCCAGTATTTATTTGATTGTTGGGCTACAAGCATTTGTATCAAAAGGTTTACGCATCATGTCTTGAATGGTGGTCTTCATAAATGTCATAAATTCCAACATGCTCTCTTGTAGGGCTTGCATCATAGCTTCAGTTTTTGTTTCCTGCTGCGCAGCTGTGTTATAGTTTTGTTGTGTGTCTTATTTTGTGTGCACTTTATGTGGGGTTCGGGAGTTTTGGGTTGGAGGCGTCATACCGGATTTTAAAACGTTTGCAAATGTTATCTTGTTAGTGTTGGATGTAGGCCAGGGAGCGAAACTTTCTGCTTTAAGGATTTGTTTCTGATGGTGTCAGCGTAGCTGTTCCTTGGTGTGTCCGCGCCGTGTTCATTCTTTTGTGAAGACGGATTTTCAGCTCTTTGTAGATTGGACAGCCTCTGTAGTTTGCTGTGGGATTGCCCCCACAGTTATTGCATTTTTTCTCGCATCCATTTTCTTTGTTAGTTTGACAGTGTTTGAGGTCGTGGAGATCTCCACAGACTACGCACACCGGGCGAAGTGTACAATACGACCTCGTGTTGCTATACTCTTGGCAGTTTGTACATTGTACAGGAGCGTTACGTTTGTGCGGCTCTGCTACTGTGATCCTACGGAGCAGAAGGAGCTGGAGTTTGTAATTTGGGTGAACCTCGTTTTTTCTAGGAGACTTGTTTTCTGGTTCAAGCTCAATCTTTTTTTTTTTTTTTTTTTGGACGTTGAATACAATGAATGTATTAACAAGTGGTCCAACGACACCAAGCCGATGCTTGTTGCGCGCGGAACCCAGACGAAGTCCACCTCCCGCCTAACCGACCGAGAGGCACCGTCGCATAACGGACGACACGGAAACGCGGTAAAAATGCGAAAGGACACGCGAAAGGAAATAACGCGATAAACATAGATAACGCGGATAGGAGATAGAATATGCATGCAATAAAAAGAATATCGAGGAAATAATATTACTAATTACGTACTAGATAGAGAAGAATTAAAGACTTCATAGCAGCTATAGAGTTAGTGCTAGCTATGACGTGTTGAAGTTTATTGTAGTCCGAACATAATACCCTGAACGGATCGTGCAGTGCATAGTTCGATCTACAATAAGGAAGAATTAGTGGAAGATAATTACGAGTACTTCTGCATGGGACAGAGAAGTGAAGCTGTCTTACAAGGGCTTCACTGTCAATGTCACCTTGCAGAAGGTTGTTAATAAATAATACCCCTAGCATGGTTCTGCGATTAGTTAGGGAAGGCAAATTTAATAATAAGAGTCTATTGTTATATGAAGGCAGTCTTAAATTTTCATCCCAGTTAAGGCCACGTAAGGCAAAAAGTAAAAAGTTCTTTTGTACGGACTCGATGCGTTCTTTATGAATGGTGTACTGGGGACACCATACGCATGAACCGTATTCAAGAATAGGACAAACAAGTGAGATGTAGAGGGTCTTTGTAAGATAAGGATCGTCAAATTCCTTAGACCATCTCTTTCCAGTTAATATAAATTTCCAATTAGCCATAATTTACCTATGCGGTCTGGCCTAAAATTCGTCGTGTCACTCGGTGTGTTTTTCCGGGTACCACGGGGTTGGCTACTATATTGACTCGAGGGAGTCACAATGGCTGGTGCTGATCCAGTGGGAACAGGTGTCTGAGTTAACAACCGTTAAAAACCTAATTCCATGTTATTCATCAGCTGAGTTTGCCGTATGGAAAACTCAGCCAGTGCTTCCATTTGCCAGCGCGTAGCGTCTGACAACGCCTGCGTAATCAGCAAGGCTAAACGGTCGCTATCAGAGCCGGTAACCTGGCGGCTGGTTCGAGGCTCGCTTACCGTCGGTTGCCTATCCGAGCCGGTATCCTGACGGGTGGTTTGAGGCTCGCCTACCGATGGTTTCTATCTGACTGTTTTCCGGGTTCCATTCTTGCTGCTCTACTTCTAGTCTGAATTTGGCTGAGACTAGCCTGCCTGGAACTTGTGGGCAATTCGTCACTTGGTTCTTCTCTAGGAGTTTCCCCTGGACTACGATCAAGTGGCATATTGAAAAACTTAACTTAAACTACGAACAAAACTTAAATAAGTGTCTAAAATTTTCGAAAATTTCCAAAATAATTTGTTTCGATATGTAACACATATAAAAACAAGTTTATGATTTCGTTTTTGTTTTCTGGTAGGTACATTGGCTTCAGTCTAATTTAGAGTGCTCAGAAAAGTTGTGAATTTTTATAGTATGGCTGTATTTTAGTAGTTCAAAACCCAGGTAATAATCCAGCCACACTTTCACAGCTAGAGGAATAAGAAGAATGAGAAGAAAAGAGATCTCAAAATTCTCTAGCTGCCATAGCTGGCATATTTAGAATGTTACCGTGATCCAAATTCTAGAGAAAAATTGAAATAGAAACATACCTTGCACCGGAGAAAAGCTTATACATAATCTGCTCAAAATCGACGCAGCAGTGTCTGTCAATTTCATAGAGCTTTCATATCTTTCCAAGGACGGAACATAGTTAATTGAAACAAATGTATCTGTTATCCAGATTCTTTGAAATGCGAAAGTACAAAGGAAGGTGAAAGAATAAAAAGCTTTCATATCTAAATAACGTCGGAGAATAGTTTTCAGAAACTTATCTGCTATCCAGATCGTTCATTTTACGAAAGTCAGAAATGAGCGAGAGGAACAAAACAAAAATAGCTTTCTTATCGCATCAAGGTCGGAGCGTAGTTATCTGAATTAAGTGCGTCCGCCATCCAAAATTTTGACATAAGAAAGTATAAGAGAAAGAGAAAGAACAAAAAGCTTTCGTATCTTAATAACGTTAAGCATCATTATCCGAAATTATCTGCTATCCATATCGTTTAGAATACAAACGTCGAAAGTAGAAGTAAGGTCTAAAACAACAGTACTTCCTTATCTCATCACGGTCGGTGCGTATGTGATTGGAACTCATTTGCAATCGAAGTGCATCCGTGCATAAATAATTAGGTTAACAGCAATCGACATGTCGATTAACGCGACTGGCTTCGTTCTCTTTCTCTTTGACCAGACCAAGACGTCGGACGTGCACTCTCGTTGAAAAAGGAAAATAAGTCGGAAAGGCTACAGTCGAGGGAGTTATACATGGGTCGTAGCTTCACGTGGACAGTTGGTTAAGTTATATGTTTTTATTCCGAACACAGATTAGGTAACAAATGAATATGACTTCTTATTTTATTTGAAAATTACATTTAAGGTGTAGAGTTAATATTCCGGTTTTAAGTGTGTCACTTCGTACCATCAAAATGCAAGTGACAATGCGTCGCAAAAACTTCTTTTGCTTAACGCCGAAACTGCGCTAAGCATCGGCTACAACGCCTCGCTATAACGGTTCTTTGAAAACTACAAATGTAAACTGACCAATCAACGCACAATTAGAGGCTGATGCAACATTATCGTTATGGTGAAATCTATCCTAGAATGTTCGAGACGATGTATGCTCAAAGTGTCTGTTTAACTGTGTATGAGCTTATTTTATAATATGTGTTTATTCGTGTATGTGGACTACTCAGTTGTTGTTGTTGTGGCCCTTGATGCCGTTCATTCAGCGGAATTTGGACGGTTTCAGGAGAGTGGGGAATGCGTAGTGGTAACTCCTCCCCCAAGACTGAAGAGAGGGCCATAACGAAAGAATGGCGTGATCGGGTATGACTGGTGATGAGGCCGGAATGAAGATTGTCATTCCTTGTTATTGCAAAGGTATGATTCCCGCGGAGAGAAAAAATATACTCAAACATGCGTATGGTACTTTAAGGTGTGTTCCATTCTATCATGAAGCTCCGTATTTGTCTTCCATAATCCTTGTCGAAATTGGAACCAGATTCTGACAGATTGTTGAGTAAGTTCGGTAGCTCCAAGGTCATGATGTTGACGATGTCTTCATGGTTAGATGTATTGAAGATGGCTTTTTGCAAGTCTCACATATTTACATAATGAATTCTATTATATTCTTCCATAAATTATAATGTTTGTGTGTTCTCACTCGCTATAAAGATATACAGTTTGCTATAACAATAATTTGTGTGTTATTAATAGGTACGGAATGAATTAATTTGATAACTGATAAATGTCTAATATAAACATAGGTATTTTAACAGAAAAAAAATTTAATCATTATTTGTATTGTGTTTATGGAAATTAAGTTGTAAACATTATCTTATTTTGGTTTCATGACTTTTTTTTGTTTCGCACTAATAAGGTTTCTGCAATTTTATTTAAGCGTAACATAGTCAAATCTATTTTAGCGTTTATTTTAATCGTATATTCCAAAATTTTTTTCTTGTTATTTACATTTTTTATTTCTTTAGCAACTTTAGCTTTCTGTTTATCGTATCCATGTATGTTTGTTATTATTCAGGTGTAGCTGGTGCAGCCATGTGAATGGTAAAATGAACGTTTTATTCATTTTGATAGGTAGTTGGAGGCAGCGAAGGTGCCGCTTCCAACGTTCAGTTGAATCTGATTTTTACATTGTTTTCTTAGTGTCTAAGTAAGTCTAAAGCTTATCGCGGAGAGAGACGGTTATGCTTATGCTAAACGTTATGCTAAATATTATGCTAAAATTTACTTATGTAATTATGCTCTTTTAAGCTGGAGCGCTATGTAACAAAATGCAGACACTTGCATATTCTGTTAAATGTTATGCTAAATGTTACATATGTAATTCTGCTCTCTTAAGCTGGAGCGCTATGTAACAGAATGCAGACACGTGCAAATTCTGTGAGAGCGCCGATCGACTCTCTTTATGTAAACATTGTAACGGTATGTACAATAGTATATATATATATATATGCTCAAATACACCATAATACATACATTGTTAATAATAATTGTTGTTGAATATGCGCAAATGGTTCTTAAAAATTATATAAATTACACAAAAAAAAAATGAAAAACATAAAAATTAACACAAAAACAAGTGGATATGGCTACAGTCGAACGCCCGACAGTAAGATACCTGTTGGTGAACGAAGCAAAAAGAGTGGACTGTAATTACCTTTTTTCTAGGATGCACACTTTATTTCTTAATGTGTTCATACCAAGTTGGCGAGTTCATTTTCGCGTTGCGTTTTCTTAACATCTTCCCAAAAATACTACTGGCTTTTTTTATAGTATTCACACATTTCGGTAACAAACTTATCGAAATCAATTATAAGCAGAAGCAGAGTTGCATTGCTCTGTTAACAAAACATATGTTTCTAGAAAGTTTATCATAAAAATTTAAATTCAATAAGTAGACGTTCTTATTTCTAACCAATACCCTTCTCCCAATTTTTAAAATCCGTTACAAACGTGTAACCACACTCATAATTTCAAATAGAAATTTTGCACAAATACTTCTACTACATATAGCTTTTTCGCTCACACTCACACAGCGACGCACGTTAAGAGTGACGTCGACGTCGGCGTCAACTACTGAAAGCAGCGCGCAGGCTGCTGCACTTTTCTAATATTCTAATGTATGCTGATGATGTGAAACTTTGCTTAACATACAATGAACTGACCGCTAATTCACTTCAAGTCGATATTGACTCATTTTTTACTTGGTGTAGCTGTAATTTGCTATATTTAAACTGTTCGAAGTGTAAGGTCATGTCTTTTTATAGAAGTAATTTTCACGTTGTCAACTATACCCTTGATCAATTTCCACTTCACAGAATTGTTGAAGTAATAGATCTTGGAATTCTTTTTGATCATAAGTTGAAATTTGATTGCCATATAACACACATTGTCAATAAGGCGTATCGGGCTCTTGGCTTCATTAAAAGATGGGCTAAAGAATTCGAAGACCCTTATACGACAAAATTGTTATTCACATCTCTTGTTCGCCCGATTTTGGAATATGGATCCTGTGTATGGTCTCCTCAATACCAGGTCCATCAAGACAGAATTGAGTCTGTCTAAAAACAATTTTTGCTCTTTGCTTTGCGTCGCTTTAACTGGGTTTCTAACATAGATTTACCACCTTACTCAAGCCGACTCCTGCTAATTAACCTACCCTCCTTAACTAACCGTCGTATTATGCTAGGTGTTATGGTTATAATAAAACTAATAAAATACGACATTGACTCTCCTTTCCTGCTTAACCAACTAAACTTCTGTGTTCCTTCTAGGGTCACACGGAATTTTGTACCACTTTCGTTGGGTTTCTGTAATAATAACTATAGCTTGCATGATTCTTTTAGAGTTCTCTGTGCTGATTATAATAAGCTTTTTAGAGTAATCAACACGGAATCCTCCTTTTCATCTATTAAATTATTTATATTAAACCACCTAAAAACAATTAATATACATCCTAACAATTAATACTAATTTACCGATCTGATTGGGTTTTACTAGGTTTTCCCCAATCCTTTGCAGCAAATGCTGGATCGGGAAATCTTGCTTTATATTTCCCAGCTTAAATTTAAACTTAAATTTAAATTTAAACTTAAACTTTACATTTAAAAATATATATATATTCTTGATAATTTTAAACTTTCTATGAAATTCAATTTTAATATCATAATTTTTAATTTTTATCATTTCCGTTTTTTTTTTTTAATTTTAATTATATCATAATTTAAAAATAAAAACTAATCTTAATTTCT
Organism: Zaprionus tsacasi; assembly: GCA_018904105.1. Lineage (NCBI taxonomy): Eukaryota > Metazoa > Arthropoda > Insecta > Diptera > Drosophilidae > Zaprionus > Zaprionus tsacasi. Next base: position 406,262 of record JAEIFR010000563.1, read on the forward strand.
AGTCGACTGTCTTAGTTGACGTTAAATAAATAAATAAAAAAAAAATAAAAAAAAACGTTGATAAATATTCAAGGCATAGGCCAAGGAGTCGAACACTCCATAAGAATGATCAATACAGAAATTCAAACAGGAAAATTCATAATACCACACAATTTTCACGTTGTTAATTTTAAATTTCCAATACCAAGTGATGGTATACTAGGCATTGACTTTATTAAAAAGTACAATTGCCAACTTGACTTCAAAACGAATGAAAACTGGTTTATATTTAGACCCAATAACTTAAAATATCCGATTTATGTACCAATTACATATAATGCTGGAAATAACACAACTCTTCTTCCAGCAAAATCTGAAGTAATACGTAGAATTTCAATAAGTCAGTCAGATACTGATATATTAATACCTAATCAAGAAATTCAACCTGGTATTTTTATAACAAATATGCTAGCAAAAGCTAACATGGCTATAGTCCGACTACTAAATACAACAGCAAATAATCAAATGGTGAACCTAGATAAATTAGAATATGAATCATTAGAAAATTACAACGTCATTAAATCCGATAAAACAGAAAGAACGGGAAATGTATTGGCAAAGCTAAAAAAAATTTTCCGCCACCTTTCAAAAACACACTTCAAAAATTATGCATACAATACAGTGATGTATTCGGACTTGAAACCGAATCAATTACAACAAATAATTTTTTTAAGCAAAAATAAAGATTGAAAGACAATGAACCAGTTTATATAAAAAAAACTACAGAAACCCTCATAACCACATAAAAGAAATAAAGTCCCAAGTACAACAAGTGGATATGGCTACAGTCGAGCGCTCGGCAGTAAGATACCCTTCTCCCAATTTTTAAAATCCGTTACAAACGTGCAACCACACTAATAATTTCAAACAGAAATTTTGCACAAATACTTCTTCTACATATAGCTTTCTCGTTCACACTCACACATCGACGCATGTTAAGAGTGACGTCGACGTCGGCGTCAACTACTGAAAGCAGCGCGCAGGCTGCTGCTCGTGCATTTGTACTGAAAACGTTGACTTCAATAAATTCTGTGTTATTGGTCCGATCAGATTGTAATTTGGAGAATATGTTCGTATGGTATATAGCTTTATACATACCAAAGTAGAACTTTATAAGTTTAATAGTTTGCTTAATAATCACAACCGATTTGTGGGGGCTGTGGGCGTGGCATCAAACATTTAACATGAACTTCATCTGCTTGAGAGGTCTGCCACGCCACCTTTTGCCTGTTACATACATTGCACAAAGTTAGTATACCCTTTTTTAACCATTTTCAATGGTCTAGTGTATTTATTAGGAAAAAGTTCTAAGTTACTTATGGTACGGCTTTAACCAGGTTTCAGTAAGTATAAATATTTTAAAATTAAAAGATGAGCTGTCAACAAAAAGATTAGAATTCTTAGTATTAAGAACTCTAACGTTTTAGAAAAATGCGAAATTAGTTTTTTGTATGCATTCCATCTTTTGGAGTTCTAGAGGTTTTAGTTGGGGACGTAACTATTAACGATGGCAGGGATTCGGCGGTTCAATTTATTTGTTTTGGAGTAAACCTCTTAGCAAACAGGTCGGGCTTAACAAGAGAAGTCGGTAGCAGAGCAGAAAGTGCGTCAGGTGCACGGTGCAAGGCAACAGAAAGAAAAGCGACTCTTGCTCTCCGCTATCAATGCAAGCCAGATGCCAAATTCTTATTTTCTTTTTATGCTATTTTTATTATGTTATTTAAATTGGCTGTCAAGTTAACTTCCAGTTAACTCAGAAAAAAAATATAACTTTATCCGTGGTGAGAAAATAGGAATGGATTGATAACAGGCAAAGTTCAAAAATGAAAAATGAATCTAAACAAATTAAATAAACATAAAACAAAAACTACTTTTTAATTAAACAAATAAGCAACTTAAGTGAAAAATTCATAATTTCACCCACTATCCAGCGGCAAATGCGGTAAGTGACAAGGCGATATTTCTATTACAAACTTACAACGAGGAGACGAAACTAACGAATAAAGCACGAGCAAAACTACTCGCACTTTGATCGTTCTTATGAACTGCGCGCTTCTAGAGAGAAAAAGAATACGAAATGCTCCCTTGAGTGTGTCTGCAGTCTTCTTTTGCGCTAAGTTATTTTTCACGTCAGACTTAATTCGCAATTTTATCTTTGGTTGCTCCAGTATCAGAACAGTGAATACCCCAACTTAAATCTATGCTGAATAGAACCTAAACTTTAAATTATAATATTATATATACCATATTTATTTATATTGGTTTTAAGCTTTTAAATAATAGTATTCTATTGCAACTGCTTTTATAAAATGCCATGTTTTTCCTCCACAGCCTCATTCTCACACTTTTAAATTTTGTATTTATTTTTAATTTATTTATTTAACGTCAACTAAGACAGTCGACTTAAAATTAAAATTAGTTCTCATTTTTAAATTAAGAGATAATTAAAAGTAAAGAAAACAAATCGGTAAGGCTACAGTCGAGCGCGATCGACAGTACGATACCCTTCTCCCAATTTTCTATATCCGTTCCAAATGTGTAACTTATCTGATAATTTCAAACAGAAACAGCACAAATACAAATAGCTTACTCGCTCGCACACACCCAGCGACGCGCGTATAAAGTAAAGTATCACTACGCAACGTCGACGTCGACATCAACTTCTTAAAGCAGCGCGCAAGCTGCTGCTCGTACATTTGTATTGAACGTTGACTTGACGAACTTCTGTGTTATTGATCCGATCGGATTGTTATTTGGAGGATATGATCGTATGGCATTAAGTTTGTGTATACCAAGGTACAACTTGATGACTTCAATACTTTGCAGAATAATCACATATAACCAATTTGCCAGGGGGTGAGCGTGGCATCAAACATTTGACATAAACTTGTTCTGCCTATTATATATAGGAACCTCCATACCAAATTTGGTGTCTCTAGCTTTTTTAATAGCTGAGATCCGTTGTCTCAAACAGACAGACGGACAGACAGACGGACATGACTCAATGGACTCGGCTAGTGATCCTGAGTAAGAATATATACACTTTATGGGGTCTGCCGCGCCTCCTTATGCCTGTTACATACATTGCACAAAGTTAGTATATCCTTTTTTGACCGTTTTCAATGGTCGAAGGGTATACAAATTATTATTTCAAATTGTCCTTATGGACTACCCTCCCCCTAATGAGAACTGTTGTTCCCAGGTCGGCTTCTATTACCTCTTCTTCATACAAGGGAGTCAATTTATTACTCAATCTTCTATTTGATTTTAAAAAAACTCTTTCACCTACTTGAAAAATTCTATTCCTTCTAGTTTCATTCAACCTTTTCATCTGTGCTTCCTGAGCTTTATTTATTTTGTCCTTTATACCTGCTTCAAAATCTGGTGCAATCAATCGACTCGGCTAGTGATCCTGAGCAAGAATATATATACTTTATGGGGTCTGCCACGCCTCCTTTTGCCTGTTACACACATTGCAAAAAGTTAGCATACCCTTTTTTTTACCATTTTCAATGAAAACTAATTGTAGACAAAATAGTAGAACCATCTGTATCAGAATGCAACAGCCCACTGCTACTTGTTCCAAAAAAGCTCTACCGGATTCTAATAATAAAAGATGGCGATTAGTAATTGACTAGCATAATATTTAGCATAACGTTTAGCATAAGCATAACCGTCTCTCTCCGCGATAATCTTAAGGCTTACTTAGACACTAAGAAAACAATGTAAAAGGCAGATTCAACTGAACGTTGGAAGCGATACCTTCACTGCCTCCAACTTCCAATCAAATAAAATAAAAATTTAATTTCACCATTCACATGGCTTCACCATTTACAAGGTCCTTTCGCCGGAGACGGGAACGGCTGCTGAGCTGGATTAGACCTCTCGCTAGGTGGTTGGGGTGCGTGTAAAACTTGCTATGGTATTTTTCCTTAAGTTTCGTGATTGCATTGGAAACTTATAGGATATTTTAGTCTCTTTGGACGTTTTCACTCCGAACGTACCACGGTGCCCCAGTGATGGTTCTTAGAATCTTTGATTGGGCTCGCTGTATGATGTCAATATTGCTATTGCTGGCATTGCCCCATAACTGTGAGCCATAGGTCCAGATAGGTTTCAATATAGAATTGTAGAGTAAGACCTTGTGATCTAGGCTGAGCGGAGAACCAGAGTTGATGAGCCAGTGTAAGTTGTTGGCTTTGAGTTTAAGTTGGGTTTTTTTGGCTTCAATGTGCCTGCGCCATGTGAGTCTTTTGTCAAGGTGTACTCCTAGGTACACTACCTCATCTGCTTTCGGGAGTGGTATGTTGTTCAACAAGAGCAGTGGGCAGTCTTGTCTGTTTAGCGTAAACGTCACGTGCTTGCATTTTTGCTCGTTAACTTTTATTCGCCAGTCAGAGAGCCACTTCTCAATGTCGATGAGGTGCAGTACCTGCAGTGCTGTATCTTGGATAGGGGACCTTGAACGGCTAAGGATAGCTGTATCGTCAGCAAATGTGGATACCGTTAAGCGACTATTTGTAGGGATGTCGGCTGTATAGATGAGGTATAAGGTTGGCCCAAGAACGCTGCCTTGGGGGACTCCAGCCTCAATTGTATGATCAGTAGAAGTTGCAGTGTTGCACCGTACTGCAAACTTTCTGTCATAGAGGTAAGACTTTAGAAGATTGTGTGTGCTTTCGGGTAGGGCTGTTTTAATTTTAAACATTAGGCCGTCGAGCCAGACTCTGTCGAATGCTTGGGATACGTCTAAAAATACTGCTGTACAGTATTCGCGATGTTCAAATGCAGTTCTTATTTCCGTTGTAATACGATTCACCTGTTCAATGGTTCCGTGGCTTTCGCGGAATCCGTATTGATGGGCTGGGATTATGCTATGGTATCTCAGATGTAAATTAAGTCGGATCAGCAGGCATTTTTCGAATAGTTTCGAAATACATGGGTCTGTAGGATGAAGGGACTGTGTGGTCCATACCAGGCGTTGGAATAATTATGATAATCGACCTCTTCCATCGTTGTGGAAAGTAACCAAGTTTAGTGATGGCATTAAAGAGCTTGGTTTATAGCGAACTGCAAAGTGTGGCAGCTGGATGATCATTTCCGGTGTTATAAGGTCGCAGCCGGCGGATTTTTTTCGGGCTGAGATTGTCTTTGATTATTTTAGTTACTTCTTTAGGACGAAACACAATTGGGGTGTGTTGCTGGTGGCAGTTTACGGGTGAGGACGGTAGCGCGAGTGTGCTAGTAGTCTGGTTTGGCGTGAACACATTTTGTAGGTGAGCGGCATCACTACGGGCCCAGCCGCCTGAGGAATTCCTTATCGGCAAAACGGTTTCAGTCGGTGGGCGAAGAGTTTAGTGGGCTCGCCACTGTGACTTTTAATTTGTGCCAGTTGGTGAGAGTTGCTCTATGTATCGGCGCTGATCGTCTTCCTCTTGTTTCAGAGCGTTGGTCAGTTTCTGTGTGGCTACTTTTAGATTTTGTCGTGCAGTTGGGGATCTGGAAGATTGCCATTCTCTGCGTAAGCGTCGTTTTACGTGGACGAGTTGCTCGATTTGTACGTTGGTCTTTTTTGAATTAATTGTAGTATTTGTTATTTTGGGTGTTGCAGTAAGAGCTGCTGCAGTAAGGATGGATTGCATTGCACACGTGCAGCTCTCTATATCAGATTCAGTATTGAGTTTTGGGCTTAGCTCAATGTGTGAACTAATATATTTTTTATACCTGAGCCAGTTTGTTTTGTGAGAAGTCAATCTGTATGGTGGCTTCACGTTTACTGCGTACCGGCGGAGGTGAATTAGTACAGGCGAGTGATCAGATGACAGAAATATTTTTCGTAACTGCGAAGTCGATCAGGTCAGGCAACTTACTGAGGTCTGATGGCCAGTATGTAGGACTCCCGGGGGCAACATGGTCAAGTTTATTAGTGGCTTTTATTATAGTCTTATAAAGCTGTTTTCCTTTTGGGTTCACAAGTCGCGATCCCCAGTGAGTATGTTTAGCGTTGTAGTCGCCTGCTGCAATAAAGTGTGGCCCTAGTGCTTGGAAGAAATCCAGGAATTGAGCTTCTAATACTGTGAAAAGGGGTGCGGGGGGGCAGTATACGGCCGCTATTGCGAGGAGAGTGTTGTCCTCCAGCTGAATGTTGATAGATGTGGCCTGAAGATGATTTTCCGCAAATTCTTTGTAAAAGTGGTGCTTCATACGGTTCCTTATGAGTATGGCGGTGCCACCGTGTGCTTTTCCGTCGGGGAATTTGTACCATAGAAATGGTAGTCTCTTATTTGAAAATTGTATTTGCTTGTGAGATGAGTTTCCGAAAGAAGCATTACGTCGCTTCTCATGTAGCAATTGAGCTAGCTCAAGTTTGCGCTGTAAAACGCCATTGGCGTTCCACGTAGCTATGCGTAAGGTAGCCAGTATTTATTTGATTGTTGGGCTACAAGCATTTGTATCAAAAGGTTTACGCATCATGTCTTGAATGGTGGTCTTCATAAATGTCATAAATTCCAACATGCTCTCTTGTAGGGCTTGCATCATAGCTTCAGTTTTTGTTTCCTGCTGCGCAGCTGTGTTATAGTTTTGTTGTGTGTCTTATTTTGTGTGCACTTTATGTGGGGTTCGGGAGTTTTGGGTTGGAGGCGTCATACCGGATTTTAAAACGTTTGCAAATGTTATCTTGTTAGTGTTGGATGTAGGCCAGGGAGCGAAACTTTCTGCTTTAAGGATTTGTTTCTGATGGTGTCAGCGTAGCTGTTCCTTGGTGTGTCCGCGCCGTGTTCATTCTTTTGTGAAGACGGATTTTCAGCTCTTTGTAGATTGGACAGCCTCTGTAGTTTGCTGTGGGATTGCCCCCACAGTTATTGCATTTTTTCTCGCATCCATTTTCTTTGTTAGTTTGACAGTGTTTGGAGTCGTGGAGATCTCCACAGACTACGCACACCGGGCGAAGTGTACAATACGACCTCGTGTTGCTATACTCTTGGCAGTTTGTACATTGTACAGGAGCGTTACGTTTGTGCGGCTCTGCTACTGTGATCCTACGGAGCAGAAGGAGCTGGAGTTTGTAATTTGGGTGAACCTCGTTTTTTCTAGGAGACTTGTTTTCTGGTTCAAGCTCAATCTTTTTTTTTTTTTTTTTTTGGACGTTGAATACAATGAATGTATTAACAAGTGGTCCAACGACACCAAGCCGATGCTTGTTGCGCGCGGAACCCAGACGAAGTCCACCTCCCGCCTAACCGACCGAGAGGCACCGTCGCATAACGGACGACACGGAAACGCGGTAAAAATGCGAAAGGACACGCGAAAGGAAATAACGCGATAAACATAGATAACGCGGATAGGAGATAGAATATGCATGCAATAAAAAGAATATCGAGGAAATAATATTACTAATTACGTACTAGATAGAGAAGAATTAAAGACTTCATAGCAGCAATAGAGTTAGTGCTAGCTATGACGTGTTGAAGTTTATTGTAGTCCGAACATAATACCCTGAACGGATCGTGCAGTGCATAGTTCGATCTACAATAAGGAAGAATTAGTGGAAGATAATTACGAGTACTTCTGCATGGGACAGAGAAGTGAAGCTGTCTTACAAGGGCTTCACTGTCAATGTCACCTTGCAGAAGGTTGTTAATAAATAATACCCCTAGCATGGTTCTGCGATTAGTTATTGAAGGCAAATTTAATAATAAGAGTCTATTGTTATATGAAGGCAGTCTTAAATTTTCATCCCAGTTAAGGCCACGTAAGGCAAAAAGTAAAAAGTTCTTTTGTACGGACTCGATGCGTTCTTTATGAATGGTGTACTGGGGACACCATACGCATGAACCGTATTCAAGAATAGGACAAACAAGTGAGATGTAGAGGGTCTTTGTAAGATAAGGATCGTCAAATTCCTTAGACCATCTCTTAATAAAGCCAAGGACACCCATGGCTTTATTGAGCATATTAGAAATATGATTGAAAAACTTTAGTTTTCGGTCCAAACGGACCCCCAAATCATCAACTAGGGTAATTCTTTCCAAGACACAACCACAAAGAGAATAAGAAGTATACATTGGACTGGCTCGAGAGAATGTCATCAGCTTGCATTTAGAGCTATTCAGTTTTAAAAAAATTGGCACAACACCACGAATGCAAGCTATTTAGGTCGGCTTGTAAGTGTGAGTGACAGTGGTCTTCTTTAAATTGATAACAAAGCTTTACATCATCTGCGTACATGAGAGTATGAGAGTTACGTATGACCAAAGGCAGGTCATTGATGAAAAGCGTAAAAAGTAGGGGGCCGAGATGACTCCCTTGAGGAACGCCAGATGTGGCATGAAGTGGAATTGAGAGGCTGTTTTTAAAGAGGACTCTTTGAGTTCTGTCAGTCAGATAGCTTACAATCCAACTAAGTAATTTAGGTGAGAAACCTAGAAGGTCAAGCTTATGTGCCAGAAGGGAATGATTCACTGAGTCAAAAGCTTTACTGAAATCAGTATAAATGACATAAGTTTGTAGATTTTCCTGCAAACCTTTTATAACAAAGGATGTCAGCTCCAGCAAATTTGTCGTAGTTGAACGACGTTTAATAAATCCGTGTTGAAAAGGTGAAATAACTGATCTGCATAAATGTTGCAAGTGAGGAGTTATAACATTCTCGAAAAATTTAGGTATGGCCGACAATTTAGAGATACCTTTATAATTGCTTGCTTCAGACTTGCTGCCCTTTTTTGATAAGGGGATAATAAAGGATTCCTTCCAAATGGAAGGAAAGAGTGAAGTTTCTAAGGACAGCGAAAATAGTTTGAGCAAAGGCTTACTTAAGGAGTTGGCACAGAACCGAAGTATACAAGCGGGAACACCGTCAGGGCCTGGTGAAAATACTGGCTTATCTAAGTGAAGATCCTTGACAAGGGAGCTTTCGTTTAGAAGGGGGGAGAAGATAACATTCGAACTGGGAATGTTGTATGGGTAAAAGTGAGAAGTATGTGTAGAAGGTGAATAAGTCGTTTGAAAAAACTTTGCAAACAGATCGGCCATGGTTTGGTCGGTATTTGCATTAGCATTTTCAAACGTGGTAAGTAGGAAAAGCGGAAGACTTACGCTTCGTGTTAACAAAACTATAAAACTGTTTGGGGTTCTGAATGAACTGAACCTTACAACGAGCTAAATAGTTTTTATAACATTTCGCGTTTAAGACTGTAAAGTCTGACCGCGCGCTTAAGTAGCGTGAAAAGGCTAAGGGCGAGTTACTACATTTAAATTTGTTGTAAAGGCTTGACTTTAAATTTTTTAACCGTGACAACTCTCTTGTAAACCATGGTGGCTTACTCGAGGATGATGAATAAAAGCACGGAACGCAAATATCAAAGAATGAATAGATCATTTTGTAAAAAATATTGGTCGCTACTGATATATCAGTAGACACATACAATTCCGACCAATCAAATTGGGAAATTAAAGAGTTTAATAAATTAAAATCTGCTTTCCTAAAGCAGCGTACGCGTTTACACATTTTTTCAGGTTTATCCATACAAGCACCAAAATGAAAAGACACTTCCAGAGTAGGATGGTAAGGATCTTCTGGGAAAGAAAGTGGTTGAGTCTTGACTAAATTCACTCTAGATGGATCGGAGACAAAGCATAAGTCTAACGATCTGTTACTACAGTTTAAGATATGATTGACCTGCGACAATGACATATCATACAGACCGTCAAAAAAGTCGTGGTGCCGTGAGGGCAGCAGAGAATTTGAATCAACACTTGTTGTCCAATTCAATCAGGGATATTAAAGTCCCCAAGAACTGAAAGGTGATCTCTGTCTGATAACAGATTAAATATAGTCTTAATTGCAGACAAATGTTGCAAATAGACAGATACATCCGATGACGGCGGAATATAGGAACAGGTTATATAATGAGAAAAACCGGGAAAGTGTAATTTTACACAGAGGAATTCAATACCAAGTTGAATCTCCGGCAGTAAAAGTTCCGAATTCATAGTGGAATCGACTGCATTAAGGACTCCACCACACCGACGGTCAGGTCGATCGAACCTGTAGGTTGTGAACTTGCTTGGAAAGACTTCGGAATTTAGGATATCCGGTTTTAACCAAGTCTCAGTAAACACAACAATTTGAGAAGAAAAAGAAAGACTGTTAATATATAAAGTTGAAAGTTTAGTACATAGACCTCTAACATTTTGATATGAAAGAGTTAAGGAGCATGTTAGTTTTTTTTTTTAATGTTGTTTTAGTTTGGGCTGAGACTAGAGACGGCAAAGGAAGATTAATCGGTGGGCGATTTGTCTTCTTCTTTGTTTCGAACTCTTTGACCATAACATGCTCCGGCCAAAATTGAGACGAGCATATAATGCCCAGGAGTTCGTTGGGGACACTTATTTTGAAGGATGATATGTCCTTCGCACTCCCCAGGTTGCTCATCGGTGTATCCCACCATCCGCAACTGGGCAGTGAGCACGCTCACGCACCTCGCTCGCCAGCTATCGCCCACTTACGACGCCTCTCTCTCGATCGATCGTGTGTCGCCCAGATCGCCCGTGACCGCAGGTATTCTCGCCTGTACCCCCACGAGCCGCTCAGTGGTGTATTGCACCACACCACAAACTCGCTAGAGTACACGATCACACCCGCTTGCCAACTAGCGTCCCGCTCGTGACACGACTGATGATCGGCCGTTGGTCGCGCTGAAATGCCCGTGGCCGCAGGTGTCTGCGCTGGTACTTCCACGAGTCGCTCCGTGGTGTATTGCACCACACCGCAAACTTGTTGAAGTACCCGCTCACGTTGTTGTAGCTCTAACGCCCAGCGCGCAATCCTTCCAGTAGGGTTCTCTATGCTGTTTAACCACTTCAACGCCAGGTGGTCCGTGACTGGTAGCATCACAATTTTCCTTATCGCCCACACAATGGCCAGGGAATCCTTCTCCGTAGTCGAATAGCGGTTTTCGGCTACTGAGAGGCGTCGGCTTGCGTATGCGATGACGCGTTCCGTTCCCTGGATCTGTTGTGACAACACTGCTCCTAGGTTAGGACTGGCGCTTGCGTGACACTCGTCTTTAATGCCTCGAACGCTAGCTGTTGTTCCTCACTCCAAACCCATCGCTGGCCCTTCTTCAACAGCGAAGACATGGGTTGTACCAGGGTGGCGAAGTTAGGCACAAATCTCCGGTACCAGGAAGCGATATCTAAGCATTTCTTTAACTCCCTGACCGTCGTTAGCGGCTGGAGTTCCTTTATCGCGTCGATCTTGCTGGGATCGGTGTGAATTCCACCTTCGCTGACCTGGTGCCCAGGTAAATGATACTCTTCTGGAAGAAGCTGCACTTGGCCTTATTCGGGCGCAAGTTCGCGTTCCGAAGCCTCCGGAACACCTCTCGTAGGTTATCCAGATGCTCTTGGAGGGTGCGTCCTTCTACGATGAGATCGTCGAGGTACGCAAACGCGTGCGGCTCCATGTCTGGTCCGATGACTCCATCCAAAGCTCGCTGAAACGTAGCTGGGGCCGAATCTAACCCAAATGGCATCACCTTCCAGTGAAAAAGGCCTCTGCCAGGCACTGTGACCGCGGTGTACTCCTTGCTGCTCCGGGCCATAGGTATTTGCCAATACCCGCTCTTCAAGTCCAGTGAAGATATGTATTTCGCGTCCTTGAGCTTCTACAGGATGTGGTTGATCCATGGCAACGGGTAGGCATCTGGAATGGATTTCGCGTTGAGCTGGCGATAATCCACGCACATTCGCATCTCTTCGGTACAAGTACAATCGGTGCACTGTATGGACTCCTGGATGCCTCGATCCTACCGTCTCGCAGAAGCTCATCAACTTGCTCATTGATGATCTTCTGCATGTCCGGATTCTTCGGGTAGTACCTCTGCTTGATAGGGTACAAATCCCGCATGGTGATGGTGTGCTCCGCAATGGGCGACACGCCCATCAATCCATCAAACTTGGCTAGCTCGGACTGTAGAAAGGCCTCCACCTGTTCTTCGCCCGTAACTAAACTGGTTCCAGGTGCCTCGACGCCCCGCAACGCAGCGTGGCTGGTCTTGGGCCGTCTCCCACGGGGTCTCCGCTTGGTCGGTTCCTGTTGGTTCCTTTGTGCTTCACCGGTGCTCGGTGCCTCGATGTGCCTTCTCCGGTGTCCGGGATTGTCCCTCTCTGTCTCCTTGTCCTTCCTCTAGCATCCTGCGCTGTCCCTCGGTGTCTCGTTGTCCTTCCTCATGCATCCTGCGCTGTCCCTCGGTGTCTCGTTGTCCCTCCTTTTGTATCCTGCACTGACCTTGGTGTCTCGTGGTCCTTCTCTCGCGTCCTCTCGTGCTCTGGGCCGCCTAAACGGATTCTTCTGCCGTGCGACGGGACAGATCGGTGGTAAGCCCGTGACCTTGCCGTCGACTTGGGCCACCGCGTCCTCCTTCGCTTGGCGGGATGTCCCGGGCGTCGGTGCTGCCTCCTCAAGCGTGCTTTGCAGACGAAGTTTTGCTCGGCCGCACTTGAGAGTCGCTTCGATGCCGCTCAGGAAGTCCATTCCCAGAATCACGTCGTCCAGAATGACGGGCAGTACCAGCATTGGTACTGTCGTCTCTCTCTCCCAGCTGGATCCTCACCCGCAAGGCTCGGGTCACGGCTCGTGATGATCCATCCGCCAGCTTGATCCGCATCAGTGCTGCTCGCTCGTTCTCCGGTGTCTCAGCCTGGCTGCCATACGCTCGCTGACGAAGCTGCGTGTGGCTCCCGTGTTGATCGTGCCGTCCATTGTTACTCCCTCGATCCGAACATTCGCGATGACCCGTCCACTACCGCACCTCAGAGGTGCTACTCCTGGGAACTGCGGTGCGGCGTCTCCAAGTTGTTCCCCACCGGCTGAAGACGCGCAGCATTTCCCGACGTGGGTCGTCGACCGCTTGTGGTAACTGTTGTGGGTCGATGCTGTACAGTGACGCCTTCTCTTCCAGCTGCTCGATGAATCCCCACGGATCTGTAGCGTCGCCGTTTAAAGCTACGCCCCATTTCCGTACTCGATCGGCCAGCTCGTATGGGGCTATCCACCGGTGGCTCGGTTCGCTGGTCCTGCTACCGGCTGGAAGTGCCGTATTTGACGCGGGGGCGGGTTGGATTTATTGGCTAGCAACGCTCCTCGAAGGACTCGCTGCCCGTCTAACTTCCAGACTCGGTATGGGGATGACGATCTCTGCTTCGTCTTCCATCGGCGCCGGCGAAGTGTCGCGTGAGCATGCTCCAGGGTGTTTCAGCTCCGGTGTAACTGTAATGCCTAAACTGGCCTCCAGTTCCATCAGTCGTTGCAGCTGTTCCTTCGACAGGTCTCCTTGAATGGAGAAAGCTACCAGGCGGCTCCGCATTTCCTCCACTGTACCACTCGTGTCCAGTCCGAACTCCTTGAGGATGGATTGCAGCTCGCTTTTCCTACGGAACGCGATCCAGCGGGTTCCCATGTTGGGCAAGTTGGTTACTCTTTACGCGCGTCGCTGTATGAGTGCGAGCGAGTAAGCTCTATGTAGTGTAGTTACACGCTTGTAAGTAACAGATTTAGAAAATTGGGAGAAGGGTATCTTACTGTCGAGCGCTCGACTGTAGCCTTACCCACTTGTTTTATGTACTCTTTTATATGACGTGTCATATTTTTCCAATAATAATATCTTTTAATTTTCGCTAGAGTTTGAATTAGATCGTCGTGGTATGTAAACAGAATCGTTTCTTGATCTTTTTGATCATATATTTGGGTCACCGGCGTGAGTAGCGCTACTCTTAATACTTTTAATAATTTATTGCCCATTTTTTTAAAAGAGTCTATTGAAATTGTTTCAAATATTTTTTCGCTCGGTGCCACTTTGAGTTGGCTGATCTCGTGTATACCGGCTTGGGTTTCAAGCCTTTGGAAGAACTGACCTAAGTCTAGAATTCCATTAGTGTACAGATCACTAACATCAATTCTTGCTATAACTTTATTTCCACGTTTAAATAAACATTTTGATTTAGTTATTCGCAAGGTCACTACTTTTCGTATTTCGTCATTATTAATGACCTCGTATATGTAGGGCTTAGAAGCGTTAACAAGAGTTTCTTCTCGTTGATTTATATTTGTTTCTGCGCAGAAATTTTTCTGTTTACTTTATTGTCTAGTAGTGACTGTCGGGAGCAGAACCCGAACTTTATGCTTAGTTTATATTTAAATGTAAATGCTTCGCGCCACTGTTTGTTTTGACTGCAACTCTGTTATAACTCTGTTATGACTCTGTTATGTACATGCTTAAAAAAGCTAGTTGCTCTAGCATTGATCATTACATTCTTTACCATTCTTACACATCTACTGGTCACGTACACACGCGTCTATTCTATAATTCGACTATTAAAATTGCAACAAGTGAAGATTAACTAAAATAAACAATTGAACAAGCAAGAACTTTTTGTTGGCAATTAGTGCAAAGGTGGACATTCGGTTTTCCTCTAAACATTTGGTGACCCCGACGTGATTTTTTTCTTAGTTTGTCGGTCGTTTATTGCAATTTTCGTGGTCGTTTGATTTGTTACAATTCGGTGGCAAATCAGTATATAGACATTCGTTCGCTCATGGTTAATTGTTGCATGTCGGTAACAAATATAAAACCTAAAGATTTGTACATATCGGTGTACTCTTTGATTCGCGCGCGAAAATTCGGTGACACACATACACTCATTTCTTTCGACCTGCTGTGCCCAGTTTCGTGTGCATACATACATATACTTGTGCGTGCTTTCGCTCTGTGCATATCGTTGTGCAGACAATTAAACATATAAATTCATACAGTTAACAATATATCTTGTGAGCATCTGTACATATCGTTGTACAGTAAAAATATATGTAAAAGCCTAAAATCGTCGTGGGTGCATACATACATATATCAAGGCAAACTAATAACAGTTATTTGGTGCATCTGCTTTGCACATATTGTTGTGCAGTTATACTCGTACATACATACATACGGGTCTTTGCACATAACGGCGCGTATAAACAGGGTGTTCTTTTTTTGTTCAAAAGGCAGTCTCATCTATTCGGCATTGCAATGACCGACGCGGACAATCAGAAATATTTCTACAAGGCGAAAGCAGATTCTGTGAAACGTCAATTGGATGCTTGGAATGCCAATCTTACTGCTGAGAAAATCGCTGGAATGGACGAGTCAGACTTTTCAGTTCGATTGGAGTATCTGGAAACGATGAAAACGGAATTCAATGATGCGCAAGTCGCCTTGGAAAAAATTGATCTTTCGGAGTTAACCTCAAACACGCGGGCTGACTTCAACGATGCATACATTGAGGTTAAGTCTGCACTGTCTCGTGAACTCGTGTCGTTGCAGCGCAAATCATCCGTTCTAAATTCTACTGCAGTGCGTAATTTTACAAGCGACACGCCAAGCATCGTCGCGGTTCGATCATCAAGGCTTCCGCAGCTGCAACTGGCCAAATTCAGTGGCTCGTACATGGATTGGCCACACTTTTACGCCATCTTCTCCACAGTTATCGAAGACGACTTGGAAATGAGTAAGGTTGAAAAATTCCAACATCTCTTATCTTGCTTAGAGGGAGTCGCATTGGAGACCATACGCTCAATTGAGCCGACTGAAGACAACTATACTACTGCTCTTAATCTGCTTCGTAATCGATTCGATAATAAGTTGTTTCATTTTCAGGCACACGTAAAGGCAATTTTTGGGCTAAATGGTGTGGAGAAGGGCTCGGCTATTGGCTTGCGGACGCTCAGTGACAAAATGAACTCACATTTAAGAGCCATCAACACGTTGGCAGATCCTGTTCAAATCTTGGATGGATTTTTGATTCATGTCATCGCTCAGAAACTTGATCAACGCACGCGTGAGCGATGGGAGGAGTCAATTGGACCCAACGAACTTCCAGCATGGAAAACAATGGCCTCGTTTTTGGAAAAAAGATGCAGAGCTATGGAAAACGTCGAAAATGCTATGGTAACACTAACACCTAGCAACCAGGTGGGAAAATCATCACATAAATCTACGAAAAACTCTCTTATCACTTTGTCTTCGTCCTCAACATCGAACACAAAGGCAACATGCGTATTTTGTGATTCTGGGGAGCATTATATTTCAAAATGTACTCGATTTTTGAACCTCTCGCCCAATTTGCGCTATAAGGAAGCTAAGAAAATGCACTTATGCTTAAATTGTTTGCGCAAGGGGCACACGCTGCAACAGTGCAGATCAGGTAGCTGCAGACAGTGTCAATTGAGGCATCACACGCTCTTGCATATATCAGCCAACTCTGCACCCAGCTCCTCCCTGGCAGATTCAAGTCAGGCCTCATCCTCGCTAATATCTAGTTCGGTTTCATGCCCTCCACACCAAGCCTCAAATGATATGCCTGATGACTACGTGTTGCTGGCTACGGCCATAGTTTTGGTGCAAAATCGTTTTGGAGAGCACATTCAATGCCGTGCAATTTTAGATTCTGCTTCTCAGCTGAATTTTATCACTACTCGTTTCGCAAATCAACTACAGCTAAAAACTCGTCGATCACATGTAGCAATCTCGGGAATCGGAGAATCTGCGCTAGATTCTGATAAGGCAGTAGACATCGTTGTCAAGTCGCAAAACGCTGGCTATGGAGCCTCATTTGTAGCCGTCGTGACACGAACCATCACGGACTACCAGCCGCAACATGATTTCAACAAAAGTACTTTCCAGATACCTGCCAACGTCATTCTTGCTGATCCGAATTTTCACAAATCTCAACGCATCGACTTGCTCATCGGAGCAGGCCTGTTCTTCGACTTAATTTGCACTGGGCAAATACGCATTTTGGACAGCAAACTGATTCTGCAGGAAACCAAACTGGGTTGGACGGTATCTGGCGGAATCTCACATTCAAACATTAAACGTTCATCGCTAGTTTCTCTTACCAAGGCGACAACTCAACAAATTCAAGACTCTTCGCTCGAGGATTTAGTCAAACGGTTTTGGGAGATCGAAAACTATGCTTCTTCAGCTTCGATGTCTGAAGAGGACTCTTTTTGTGAGGATTTCTTCAAGCAAAATCACACTCGTCTTGAAAATGGACAATACTCGGTCAAGCTTCCATTTAAAACAGATGTTTGCATGCTCGGAAATTCTTACCATCGTGCTTTGCGCAGATTCAGGGGCTTGGAGACAAAGCTGGCCAAGGATCCCAACATCAAATCGCAATACGCTGCATTTATTCAAGAATACCTCAGCTTAGGTCACATGTCTCTTGTTTCTGATAAGTGCAAGGCACCCAAATTTTACTTGCCGCACCACTGCGTCCAGAAGCTCGATAGCACAACTACAAAACTTCGGGTTGTCTTCGATGGATCGGCAAAATCGACCTCTGGCTACTCTCTGAATGATCTATTGCTGGCGGGACCCACAATTCAAGCCACAATATTCACCACATTGCTCAGATTTCGATTTTTCAAAATAGCTCTATGCGGAGATATATGCAAAATGTACAGATGTGTCAAAGTTTCTCATCCTGATGAATACTTACAGATAATTTTATGGCGCGATAACTCAGAAGATGACATAAAAGCATACAAATTGGACACACTCACATATGGTACCAAATCCGCAGCGTTTCTGGCAATAAGGACTATGCATCAGCTAGCACTTGATGAGGAGGAAACGTTCCCTATTGGCTCGAGGATCGTTCAGAGAGACTTCTACGTAGACGACCTTATGTCTGGTGGAGACAGCATTGAAGACGTAGTGGAAATTAAACGCCAGGTCAAGGGGCTGCTCAGCCGTGGCCAATTCCCCATTCGCAAATGGTGCTCTAATGAATCAGCCGTGCTCGATGGTGAACTCGAAGTGGATAAGGAGAAGCTGCTAACATTTGATGATCGAAATGGAATCGCGAAAGCCTTGGGGCTGGTATGGAACGTCAGTTCTGACAACTTCTTATTCAATTTTTCAAAAATTTTGCCGGATGGACCAGCCACCAAGCGCGCTGTTCTATCCACAGTCGCCAGAACTTACGATCCGCTTGGCTTAATTGCGCCTATCATTACAAAGGCCAAAATATTTATCCAAACATTATGGAAACATAAACTCAACTGGGACGACGCAATGCCAGCAGAGCTACAATCAGCATGGAGCCAGCTTTTCTCTCAACTTTCCATTGTCAGTGCACTCAAATTTCCACGGTACGCGATGATGCCTGCAGCATCATTTCAAATTCATGCATTTTGTGATGCAAGCAGCCTGGCATACGGCGCTTGTATTTACCTTCGTTCGGAATCACAGGACTCAATATCAACACATCTTTTATGCTCAAAATCTAGAGTCGCCCCTTTGAAAACTCTTACGATACCAAAGTTGGAATTGTCAGCTGCATTGGTTCTAGCTGAATTGGTCGCTAATCTCGCTCGCATTGTTCCATTTCAATGTGAATACCATTGCTGGTCCGACTCTACAATAACGCTCTCATGGATTCGATCATCGCCATCGGAATTCAACGTATTTGTTTCAAATCGCGTCAGTAGAATACAGGAGTTAACTCAGGAAATGACTTGGCATCACGTGCCAACAGCCTGTAACCCATCTGACATACTATCTCGAGGCTGCACACCAAAGGAATTGATGAATGACAAGCTGTGGAAACATGGTCCTCAGTTTCTTAACGAGCCCAAATCCAAGTGGCCTACAAACGTGCTGCCAGATGTCGACTTGCCAGAACGCCGTCGCAAGGTGCTGATCACCACAACAAAATACGATTTAACCAGTTTTTGCAAATATCAAAACTCGTTCACTTCTTTGCAACGAATTTTTGCTTATGTTCGCAAATTTTGGCTCACTTTATCGAAGAAATGCACTCCAGCTACGCTCAATTTGACCGTCGAGGATCTGCGCATGGGCACATATCTCTTTGTTAAAAACATACAAGAAGTCGCCTTTGCCATAGACTATGCGATGCTTTCCTCAAAGAAGTCGCTTCCAGCCAAAAGCAATTTGCTTTCTCTCTACCCATTCATCGACGGAAATGGACTCATCAGAGTTGGAGGCAGGCTACACAATTCGCAACTGGATTACGACGCGCGTCATCCTATTTTGCTTCCTAAAGGGCACCCGGTCACAAATGCAATCATCGTGCATTATCACCAAAAGTTGCTGCATGCAGGCCCAAGAAGTCTTCTCGCAACAATAAGGCAGGCATATTGGCCAATTGGAGGAATCAAAACTGTGGCCAGCGTCATCAATAAGTGCTTGAGATGCTTTCGCCTGAAGCCACGATATGCCGAGCATATTATGGGCAGGCTGCCAGCAGATCGCGTTCGTCCAAATCCAGCGTTCCACACAACAGGAATCGATTACTGTGGACCTTTTCTTTACAAGCCAGAGACCAGGAATAAGGCACCTGAAAAGTGCTACATATCCATTTTTATCTGCTTCAGTACTAAAGCTACTCATCTCGAAGTCGTCAAGGACCTAACGACAGCATCATTTATTGCTGCTCTGAGACGCTTTATAAGTATCAGGGGCAAACCACGCGTTATCTGGACAGACAACGGAACAAACTTCGTTGGCGCTAAAAACGAATTAGCTGAACTGAGAGAATTATTCTTAAGCGACCCGCACAACAGCGCTGTATCGGAAGTTTGTCTAGCTAATGGAATTGATTGGAACTTTATACCGCCCCGATCTCCACATTTTGGTGGATTATGGGAGGCGGCAGTCAAGTCTGCCAAATATCACTTCTTTCGTGCTGCTGGGTCCTCTGTTTTAGCTCTCGATGAACTTCGTACTCTAGTCTATGAAATTTCGGCAATTCTTAATTCTCGCCCACTCTATGCAATTTCAGAAAGCCCAGACGACTCAAGCTTTCTAACGCCTGCACACTTTCTCATTGGGTCTACGTTCACAGCTATAGATGAGCCTGACATCACCCATTTGAAGGAAGGGCGTCTCAATCGCTGGCAACGCGTATGCCAAATGCGTCAAAATTTCTGGCGCAAATGGAGTACCGAATATCTGACGATTCTTCAGGAGCGCAGCAAATGGAAAACTTCACGAACGGCCCTCAAGGCTGGCTCCTTAGTGCTGCTCAAGGATGAAAATCTTCCTGCGCTAAAATGGAGGCTCGGCAAGGTGGAGTCCACGATACCAGGCGATGATGGCGTTCCCAGGGTAGCCATGGTTCAAACCTCGGTTGGCCTGATCAAGCGAGCTGTAACCAAGCTTGCAGTTCTGCCTCTTTCGGACCATATCGGTTGAAAGTGATCACTTCCAACGGGGGAGTATGTCGGGAGCAGAACCCGAACTTTATGCTTAGTTTATATTTAAATGTAAATGCTTCGCGCCACTGTTTGTTTTGACTGCAACTCTGTTATAACTCTGTTATGACTCTGTTATGTACATGCTTAAAAAAGCTAGTTGCTCTAGCATTGATCATTACATTCTTTACCATTCTTACACATCTACTGGTCACGTACACACGCGTCTATTCTATAATTCGACTATTAAAATTGCAACAAGTGAAGATTAACTAAAATAAACAATTGAACAAGCAAGAACTTTTTGTTGGCAATTAGTGCAAAGGTGGACATTCGGTTTTCCTCTAAACAGTGACTTTTAAGACGTTTGACATATTCTTCAGCCCATTTATAATAAAAAAAAAAAAACAACCCCAAAAAAAAAATTTTTTTTTTTTTTAAAAAAATAAAAAAAAAAAATTTTTTTTTAACCTCATGCGTGCCAACTGTAAAGATGTTTTCTCAGGCCGGGGTATATATCTCAGTCCCGCCAGGGTCTTTACAGAACATTTGTAAATACTAGGACTACTACGACTTTAGTAAAGAGAGGCTATTAGCAGATCATACCGTACTGGGGTATGCGCAGGGTATAGGAGATATCTACGGCCCACGTTGCGTACGTATGCCCGTTTACCACGTGCACGTGTCGCGTGTCACGCGTGCTAGGCTGGCGGCCTATTTCGTGAGAAACGCACGTGGCCGCAGGCGCTTCCCGCTCGCACTCCCCAGGTTGCTCATCGGTGTATCCCACCATCCGCAACTGGGCAGTGAGCACGCTCACGCACCTCGCTCGCCAGCTATCGCCCACTTACGACGCCTCTCTCTCGATCGATCGTGTGTCGCCCAGATCGCCCGTGACCGCAGGTATTCTCGCCTGTACCCCCACGAGCCGCTCAGTGGTGTATTGCACCACACCACAAACTCGCTAGAGTACACGATCACACCCGCTTGCCAACTAGCGTCCCGCTCGTGACACGACTGATGATCGGCCGTTGGTCGCGCTGAAATGCCCGTGGCCGCAGGTGTCTGCGCTGGTACTTCCACGAGTCGCTCCGTGGTGTATTGCACCACACCGCAAACTTGTTGAAGTACCCGCTCACGTTGTTGTAGCTCTAACGCCCAGCGCGCAATCCTTCCAGTAGGGTTCTCTATGCTGTTTAACCACTTCAACGCCAGGTGGTCCGTGACTGGTAGCATCGCAATTTTCCTTATCGCCCACACAATGGCCAGGGACTCCTTCTCCGTAGTCGAATAACGGTTTTCGGCTACTGAGAGGCGTCGGCTTGCGTATGCATTGACGCGTTCCGTTCCCTGGATCTGTTGTGTCAACACTGCTCCTAGGTTAGGACTGGCGCTTGCGTGACACTCGTCTTTAATGCCTCGAACGCTAGCTGTTGTTCCTCACTCCAAACCCATCGCTGGACCTTCTTCAACAGCGAAGACATGGGTTGTACCAGGGTGGCGAAGTTAGGCACAAATCTCCGGTACCAGGAAGCGATACCTAAGCATCTCCTTAACTCCCTGACCGTCGTTGGCGGCTGGAGTTCCTTTATCGCGTCGATCTTGCTGGGATCGGTGTGAATTCCACCTTCGCTGACCTGGTGCCCCAGGTAAATGATACTCTTCTGAAAGAAGCTGCACTTGGCCTTATTCAGGCGCAAGTTCGCGTTCCGAAGCCTCCGGAACTCCTCTCGTAGGTTATCCAGATGCTCTTGGAGGGTGCGTCCTACTACGATGATATCGTCGAGGTACGCAAACGCGTGCGGCTCCATGTCTGGTCCGATGACTCCATCCAAAGCTCGCTGAAACGTAGCTGGGGCCGAATCTAACCCAAATGGCATCACCTTCCAGCACTGTGACCGCGGTGTACTCCTTGCTGCTCCGGGCCATAGGTATTTGCCAATACCCGCTCTTCAAGTCCAGTGAAGATATGTATTTCGCGTCCTTGAGCTTCTACAGGATGTGGTTGATCCATGGCAACGGGTAGGCATCTGGAATGGATTTCGCGTTGAGCTGGCGATAATCCACGCACATTCGCATCTCTTCGGTACAAGTACAATCGGTGCACTGTATGGACTCCTGGATGCCTCGATCCTACCGTCTCGCAGAAGCTCATCAACTTGCTCATTGATGATCTTCTGCATGGCCGGATTCTTCGGGTAGTACCTCTGCTTGATAGGGTACAAATCCCGCATGGTGATGGTGTGCGCAATGGGCGACACGCCCATCAATCCATCAAACTTGGCTAGCTCGGACTGTAGAAAGGCCTCCACCTGTTCTTCGCCCGTAACTAAACTGGTTCTAGGTGCCTCGACGCCCCGCAACGCAGCGTGGCTGGTCTTGGGCCGTCTCCCACGGGGTCTCCGCTTGGTCGGTTCCTGTTGGTTCCTTTGTGCTTCACCGGTGCTCGGTGCCTCGATGTGCCTTCTCCGGTGTCCGGGATTGTCCCTCTCTGTCTCCTTGTCCTTCCTCTAGCATCCTGCGCTGTCCCTCGGTGTCTCGTTGTCCTTCCTCATGCATCCTGCGCTGTCCCTCGGTGTCTCGTTGTCCCTCCTTTTGTATCCTGCACTGACCTTGGTGTCTCGTGGTCCTTCTCTCGCGTCCTCTCGTGCTCTGGGCCGCCTAAACGGATTCTTCTGCCGTGCGACGGGACAGATCGGTGGTAAGCCCGTGACCTTGTCGTCGACTTGGGCCACCGCGTCCTCCTTCGCTTGGCGGGATGTCCCGGGCGTCGGTGCTGCCTCCTCAAGCGTGCTTTGCAGACGAAGTTTTGCTCGGCCGCACTTGAGAGTCGCTTCGATGCCGCTCAGGAAGTCCATTCCCAGAATCACGTCGTCCAGAATGACGGGCAGTACCAGCATTGGTACTGTCGTCTCTCTCTCTCCCAGCTGGATCCTCACCCGCAAGGCTCGGGTCACGGCTCGTGATGATCCATCCGCCAGCTTGATCCGCATCAGTGCTGCTCGCTCGTTCTCCGGTGTCTCAGCCTGGCTGCCATACGCTCGCTGACGAAGCTGCGTGTGGCTCCCGTGTTGATCGTGCCGTCCATTGTTACTCCCTCGATCCGAACATTCGCGATGACCCGTCCACTACCGCACCTCAGAGGTGCTACTCCTGGGAACTGCGGTGCGGCGTCTCCAAGTTGTTCCCCACCGGCTGAAGACGCGCAGCATTTCCCGACGTGGGTCGTCGACCGCTTGTGGTAACTGTTGTGGGTCGATGCTGTACAGCGACGCCTTCTCTCCCAGCAGCTCGATGAATCCCCACGGATCTGTAGCGCCGCCGTTGAAAGCTACGCCCCATTTCCGTACTCGATCGGCCAGCTCGTATGGGGCTATCCACCGGTGGCTCGGTTCGCTGGTCCTGCTACCGGCTGGAAGTGCCGTATTTGACGCGGGGGCGGGTTGGATTTATTGGCTAGCAACGCTCGTCGAAGGACTCGCTGCCCGTCTAACTTCCAGACTCGGTATGGGGATGACGATCTCTGCTTCGTCTTCCATCGGCGCCGGCGAAGTGTCGCGTGAGCATGCTCCAGGGTGTTTCAGCTCCGGTGTAACTGCATTGCCTAAACTGGCCTCCACCTCCATTAGTCGTTGCAGCTGTTCCTTCGACAGGTCTCCTTGAATGGAGAAAGCTACCAGGCGGCTCCGCATTTCCTCCACTGTACCACTCGTGTCCAGTCCGAACTCCTTGAGGATGGATTGCAGCTCGCTCTTCCTACGGAACGCGATCCAGCGGGTTCCCATGTTGGGCGAGTTGGTTTGTAACTGGCTTTGCTTCTGGACAACGGAAAAAAGTTAAATGGCTCACGAAGCCTTCGCGATTCACTGCTGGGTATTTCGCCGCCATGGCTTATTGTCAGGACACGATCTTTTGTTTTAAGAAAAACTCCAAGGTTATCACGATGTTGGCGGTTCGAGGATCCGTACGCGACTCGGTTTTATAAATGTTCACTTGTAGGTCACAATTGAATGATTATACATGCAGAAAATAAATGTCCTCGAAATAACAGGATCAAAAATATGCTCGCGAAATAATTGTTTTACGAAGGATGCCCACAGGGTATAAATGTTTGTCACCGATGTTGACAACTTGAGGGTCCGGACGCGACTGACTCCATCGGTGTACGATACCGAGTCTTATATACAAGTTGCCTGAGCGATGTCGCCGCTCAGGCTGCGCCGGCGCAGAGAAAGGTTAGGTTAGGCCTTGTAAAATAAAGTCAGAAGGTCAAAATTTGCGCCTACGTCAGTGTGCGCAGTAGTCATAGACATGTGTGGAATCTGTCCTACGATTTCTATAAAAACTATGATTCGTATGCATGCATCGATGTCTATGTATATTCTTTGCTACTAACGCATAGTCGTAGACATGTGTGGAACCTGTCCTACGACTTCTATGAAACTATGATTATTATGCATGCATTGATGTCTATGTATATTCTTTACTACTAATGCCCTGTGTGAAACTTGCAATGTGGGTCGTGTGCCTCTGCTATACCCTGTATGAATTAGCTACGTGGGTCTTTAGTCCACGGAAAGATGTTAAAATTCTCAAAACTAAATGTCTAGTCATAGTAGTCCCTGCTCGGGCGCCATCTGTAAGGATGTTTTCTCAGGCCGGGGTATATATCTCAGTCCCGCCAGGGTCTTTACAGAACATTTGTAAATACTAGGACTACTACGACTTTAGTAAAGAGAGGCTATTAGCAGATCAAACCGTACTGGGGTATGTGCAGGGTATAGGTGATATCTACGGCCCACGTTGCGTACGTGTGCCCGTTTAACACGTGCACGTGTCGCGTGTCACGCGTGTTCGGCTGGCGGCCTATTTCGTGAGAAACGCACGTGGCCGCAGGCGCTTCCCGCTCGCACTCCCCAGGTTGCTCGTCGGTGTATTCCACCATCCGCAACTGGGCAGTGAGCACGCTCACGCACCTCGCTCGCCAGCTATCGCCCACTTACGACGCCTCTCTTTCGATCGATCGAGTGTCGCCCAGATCGTCCGTGACCGCAGGTATTCTCGCCTGTACCCCCACGAGCCGCTCAGTGGTGTATTGCACCACACCGCAAACTCGCTAGAGTACACGATCACACCCGCTTGCCAACTAGCGTCCCGCTCGTGACACGACTCAAGATCGGCCGTTGGTCGCGCAGAAATCGCCCATGGCCGCAGGTGTCTGCGCTGGTACTCCCTCGAGTCGCTCCGTGGTGTATTGCACCACACCGCAAACTTGTTGGAGTACCCGCTCACGCACCCGCTTGCCAACTGGCGCTTCGCTCACGTCACAACTCACGAGTGGCCGTTGGCCGTGCAGAAGTGCCCGTGGCCGCAGGTATTTCCGCCTGTACTCCTCACAAGTCGCTCTGTGGTGTATTGCACCCCACCGCAAACTCGTTAGAGTACGCGCTCACACCCGCTTGCCAACTGGCGCTACACTCACGATGCAACTCACGAGTGTGTGTACAGAAGTCGCTTACTGGTCAGCGGAGCACCGGCATACCAGAAGCCTCGATTTCTGCACATACACATTCACACACGTACACGACACCACTAATTATCTCGGGGGAATGGATGTATCACTGATTTATGTTTTAATAATCACGCGGGTTTGGTTTTATTTAAAGTAGCTTACAACAGGGTTTTTCTTTATTTCACGGTTCATCTGTACTATCCTCTATCCTAGCTAGTCCCTGCCTACTTCGCACCATTACGTCTAGCTCTCGTTTTGCTTCACTACTTATTCTTTGTGGCTCACCTGGAACCTCCTGCGACAGGATTCATCCTTTTTGGCTGGGACTTTGAAATAAACTTGTCACTTTGTAATTCAATTCTCCGCGAGGGGAATTGCACGTCTGGCTTCCTTGGCTGCTCTGGATCAAGTGCCCTTGGCCTCATTTTGCGACTTTCCATTTCGCTGCTGCGAACATGTCGCCGCTGCTGCGTACATGTCGCCGCTGCTTGCCTGTCGTCGCTGCTTGCCTGTCGCCGCTGCCTTCGGCCGATCTTGCCTGGCTGCTGCGGCTCTGCTCGCACTTCGCTGCCTGCACGGCGTCGCTGCTTGCCTAGCGCTGCTGCCGGCATAGCGTCGCTGCTGGCTTAGCGTCGCTGCTTGGCTGGCGCCGCTGCTCAAAATTGGTCGCGAGCCGTCTGTGCACAAGCTCTGGGTACCGAGGTACCGGTGCCTGTGTAAGTGTTCGACTGTGCGTGAGCTCTGGGTGTCCTGTGCAAGTGTTCGTCTTAGCGCGAGCTCTGGGTACCGAGGTACCGTTGGCAGTGCGAGTGTTTCGACTGTGCGCGAGCTCTGGGTGCCCAAATGCGTGAGCTCTGGGTACCGAAGTACCGTTGCCTGTGCAAGTGTTCGACTGTGCGCGAGCTCTGGGTACCGAGGTACCGTTGCCTGTGCAAGTGTTCGTCTTAGCGCGAGCTCTGGGTACCGAGGTACCGTTGCCTGTGCAAGTGTTCGACTGTGCGCGAGCTCTGGGTACCGAGGTACCGTTGCTAGTGCAAGTGTTCGACTGTGCGCTAGCTCTGGGTACCGAGGTACCGTCCCTTGCCTTTGCAAATGCTTCGCCTTGATTTCAAAAACTATGACTGGGTATGTTAGACTAGGAGATATCTTATTTTATTCTATGAAAAATGTGGCGTCACTTTATGCGGCGTTACACAATTTAGAACTTGGGTTAACCATCGAAAAAATATATGTGAGTGGTCTGTGATCGGTTTTTACTAGGAAGTGTTTGCCATAGATATATGGTCGAAAATGTACTATTGCCCAGTGTATTGCTTCTAACTCTTGTTCTGTTGTGCTCTTATTACTTTCACCCTTTGTGAATTATCTAGATGCGTATGCAACTGGAAGTTGGAGTCCATTATGGCTTTGAGTTAAAACTGATCCGCATGCTTGCTTACTTGCATCTGTTACTATGCAAAATTCTTTGCTAAAGTTAGGATATTGTAGCAAGGTTGGATTCATTAACGCTTGCTTCAAATAATCGAATGCGTTCTGGCATTCTTCTATCCATTCAAAAGGAACATTCTTTTTACATAAACTCGTTATGTGCCATGAATAGTCGCCGAAGTTTTTTATAAAACGTTGATAGTAATTGCAGAATGCAACAAATCTTCTAGCGCTATCTGCATCTGTGGGAATTG
This sequence comes from Zaprionus tsacasi, assembly GCA_018904105.1. Lineage (NCBI taxonomy): Eukaryota > Metazoa > Arthropoda > Insecta > Diptera > Drosophilidae > Zaprionus > Zaprionus tsacasi. The sequence goes on from JAEIFR010000563.1 coordinate 433,761, forward strand.
GATACTTTTGGATGACGTCATATTTCTTGTCATCAGGCAAGATTCCTTTATCAGTGCATTTATGGCCTAAAAAGGTTACTTCATGCATGAAGAACGAACATTTTTCTGGGTGTAAGTTCAGGTTATACTTCCTACATATGTCAAAGACGTTTGTTAAATTTTTAACCATATGTTTTTCGGAGCAACCAATACAATGTAACGTGCAACGGTGTTTAGTTTTGTCGGACGATCTGAGCTTGCGGGGCACGTTTTAGTTTCCGGCTCTAGCTCGTCGGCTTTGGGGGTGGTGGTCTTGCTTGGTCAGATCGTTTTCCCGCTACACTAACTCATTATTAATAAGAATCGAAATAACGTGCTGCGACATTAAGGAAGCTAGTAAAGAGAACCGGAAGAGCTTAATAATTGATTCAAAAGAAAGAAGAGGCAGAGTTAAAGATCGAAAAAAAACGGACAAAATATAATGGCAAAAGCGAATCCACAGGTGTTGTTGTGGTCGCATGTGCCCTCCCTACCTATGATCACCCACCTGAGAGCATAGCTCTGGTGACCCCTTTGTCCCCTACAACTGCGGAATCATCAGCAGGAGTTCAATTGCTAATAACTTAGCTGAACGACATTATCATCCTAGATTCGATGCAGTGTAGGAGCACAAGGAATCATCCATCAGAATAGGGCTTCAGAATATCGGACACACCTAAAAGAATTCTAAAATTGGGAGCAAAAGGTATGGCGAGTAATAAAAACGTACTATATGCATTGGTAATATTTAAATGTTTTCATTAATGTGGCCTTAAAATTCATAAATGAGGCATGCGTATGACAAAAAAAAAATGTAATTAATTCTAAAAAAAAAAGTATCGCTTAAATATCATGCAAAAAATATCATGCGTAAAAACAACTATAATAAAGAAACCTTAATCCATAAAAAAATGTTAATTGCCAGCCATATGCTGCTGAGCCTTGAACAGAGCAAAAATAGATCTTCATAAAAATATTATGCATTAATTGTATCTTTTCATCTCTTTTCTTTGCTCTAAGATTAAGTCATATAGATTTTTATTTTTGTAGCTCATGTGTTGTTATTTAAGAAATAAAAAATGTATAAGAGAGCTACTGTGCATGCATCAAAACAAAAAAAAAATTTAAAATAAAATGCATGAAAAAGTGTTTCATGGAACGAACTCACCGCGTTGTTGCTTTCATCGACGAAAGATCGATCTTCCGGGCGCTGGAGAAATGTGGCATGCTGGTGTTTTTTTTTTTTTAGTGTGTTATAATTTATGTTGTGTTGTGACTGCAAATGCATATTTCCTCAAAAAAAAAAAAAATTTCTTGTTATAAAAGACATGAGCTGCGCAAAAGTTGTTACCCTATAATTAATAACAAAAAAAAAATAATGTTTTATTTATTTCTAAACCAGCTCTGGCTTGGTTCTAAAAGCTTTCTTTAACAAGATCTATCATCTCCTGCACTGCGTGCATTTAGGCGCAATGTATAAATTGAGCTTTGATTGTTGGTTGGTTGGTGTCTTGGCTGATCATCTAGTGTAGCATGTTGAATTCGCAGGAGTTGTTTTTAGTCACAAATGTTTAAATTATTATTGTTTTATATATCCTATCTGCTCCTAGTTGTCGATCTCCATGTGCTTTGACGCTGATCTGGGTGCTAGGTTATGTTGGCCGGCTTGTATGAGTTGTGGCACGTGGTGCAAAGTGGCCGGTTCGGAAACTGGGTGCAGAGGGTTGCCCCTATAGCTCTATGAGTAGAGGGGTAATTCTCCGCCACTAGGTATTGAGATATTCTTCTTGGGCACTAGGTGCAGTGGAGCACTCCTATGGGAGCGTGTAGACCAAGTTCTACGGCACGAGAAGGTGCTCCCCAAGAACCCGTATTATTTACGCGCCCCAAAGGGCTACTGCTCGGCTACTGCTTGCTTTGCCTTGCCTGGCCGATCTTTGAACCGCAAAGAAGAGAAAAAGATGGATTAGAACTTGGCTAAAAGCTTGAATTAGCACACCTCACATACCTGGCCGATCTTTGAACCGCAAAGAAGAGAAAAAGATGGAGGGAAAAAAAAAAAAAAGGGGGACAGTTCGCTGTTGTTACAGCCGCAGCTGTTCAAGGCTGAATCCGCTAAAGGCCTTTTCTCTTTTGCAGCCTCACACAGTGGTGCGATTTTTTTGTTAGTTCTCTGTTTAATAAAAAAAAACCAAATTTAACCTCACTCTACAGAGAAGAAAATGGACTCACGCAAAAAATTTGAACAGAAAGCCAATTATATTCATAAACTGAATTTGCACTTCACTTTATTTTTTTCTTTCTTTTCCTTTTTATATATATTTATTTATGGTTAGGAATTTCACGTGGTTTTTTTTTTAGAATTTTTTTGCGAGACGTCTATTCTCTTTGACACCATGAAGTGAAAAGATCGTACCGAAAAAAATTTTTTGAGGCTAGCACACGGGAAGACTGTGGTCACTGTTCCGTCAGATGATATCGAAGAGCAACTCAAGATCAGCTGATTCATTTTAGTTTTATCCTACGGAGGGGAAACCAGGCTTTATCTGATCTCACAACCTCTTATCCGATGCAATAACTTGCGTTCTACAACTATTCCCCTACATTCGTATATTGAATAATTCAAAAAAAAAAAAAAATGTGCTGCATGCTTTTAGGTGCTTTCCAAAAAAAAAAAAATGTATCTTCAGGCGCCGCTACAAAGCCCCCCCGGTAGAATCTGACTAGGGTATTTTCTCCAAGATACCCTAGACAGATACCGCCTGAAACACTATCACTGCCGAATATCCTTGGCGTGATAATTACCCAGCGGTCGGCCTTGCATGTCTTCTAGATCGTAGTAAGCATTTCCAATCTTTTTTCTCACTCGAGCCTTTACGAAGGACGGACCAAATTTGGCGCTGTAACCGGTCGCGAAGCAGCTTTGCTTAAAATTGCGTCTGAACACTTCTTGGCCTTCGTTGAAAGTTATTTCACGGGATCTCAAATTGTAGCGCTTTTCATTGTGATCATGCGCTATCTGCTTCTTCTATTACTCCCAGACTTAACATTCTATCAATTTCCGCGTACATTTCCTTTTCTACCGCTGGAGAAACCGGAAAATGTCGTTGTTTTATAGGCTTAACCTTGCCTACGTCGATAGAATGCGTTATAAGATTTGTTTTTCCTAAACCTTCCTGAGAGAACGAGGGAAAGCAATTGATAACTAGCTTGAGTTTTGACTGTTGCTCTTCAGTCATGACGTGTTGATCTACGTTGGACTTGGGAAAATCTTTCTCATTCAAATTTAGTTCTGCGATCTGTAATTCTTTAGGGAATATTCCAAAGATTCTCCAAAAATCAATACCGAGATATAACTCCTGTTGCAAAGAAGGAACTATGAATATTTCCAGGAATTTTTCTTGATTTCCGTATTCTACCTTTAGCTTCAATTTGCCTATTATGTGTTGTGCGCTACCATCAGCTGTAGAAGCTTTAGCCTTTATGGGCTTGTATGCTACATCCCCTTTAAGGACTTCAACGGCCAACGAGCCGCCTATACAGCTAATCGACGCTCCTGAGTCCAATAAGCCATAAACTGTTCGGTTTAACAGCCGAATTGGCAAGAAAGGACGCGGATCTGTAGTTGAGAATGGTATTGAACAAATATGCTTGAACGCTTGCTGACATTGTTTAGCGCGTTTGTAGAAAGATTTTATCCTGATTGCACTACGAGTTGTCGTTTGTTGTGACAAGGAATCGGTAAGACTTTCGACTGAAGGTGTTGCTGATAATTGTTGAAATTTTCGAAGTTTGTACTAACACTGTTCCTACTCCAGTTTTGCTTGCGTCGCAATGTATGGCAAAGGGCTTGGTGAAATCGGGGCTACACAATACGGGAGCCTTAGTGAGGCAAGATTTTAGTTCTTCGAATGCTTTTATAGCAGTCTCAGTAAGAGAAAATCTTCTTTTGGTGGTCATGAGATCGGTCAAAGGGGAAGCAAGAGTTGCAAAGTTAGGTACAAACTTGCGGTACCACCCACACATTCCCATAAATCTTCTTAAACTGCGAAGAGTTTTAGGAATAGGAAATTGAGTGATTGCCGACACCTTTTCAGGATCGAATTCCACCCTCTCCAATAATGTGACCTAAATACTTCACACGACGCATGCAGAAATGACTTTTGCCAATATTGATTGTCAATCCTGCCCGCCTTATGTGAAGCGCAATCTCTCTGAGGACTTCAATATGCCTCTCAAAACTGCAGGAAACTACTAGCAGATCATCTAGATAAATAAATATCTCATTTCGGAGATTAAATGGAACTACTTTATCCATTAATCGCGACATTGTACTGGTGGCGTTGCACAAACCAAAAGGCATGACCTTGAATTGGTAAAGCGGCCTACCTGGTACAGTGAAAGCTGTCTTATCGCGTGATTGCGGTTCTAAGGGCACTTGCCAATAAGCGTCTTTCAAATCGAGGCTAGTAATATATTCAGCCTTTGGTAGACGGCTTAATATACCGCTTATTTGAGGCAGTGGATCTTTTTCCGTAAAGGAATTGATCTTTCGGCAGTCCAAACAAATTCGAACCTTTCCTGGTTTTGTCACCATTACTATCGGTGAAGACCATGCGCTATCTGCTTTTTCTATTACTCCCAGACTTAACATTCTATCAATTTCCGCGTACATTTCCTTTTCTACCGCTGGAGAAACCGGAAAATGTCGTTGTTTTATAGGCTTAACCTTGCCTACGTCGATAGAATGCGTTATAAGATTTGTTTTTCCTAAACCTTCCTGAGAGAACGAGGGAAAGCAATTGATAACTAGCTTGAGTTTTGACTGTTGCTCTTCAGTCATGACGTGTTGATCTACGTTGGACTTGGGAAAATCTTTCTCCTTCAAATTTAGTTCTGCGATCTGTAATTCTTTAGGGAATATTCCAAAGATTCTCCAAAAATCAATACCGAGATATAACTCCTGTTGCAAAGAAGGAACTATGAATATTTCCAGGAATTTTTCTTGATTTCCGTATTCTACCTTTAGCTTCAATTTGCCTATTATGTGTTGTGCGCTACCATCAGCTGTAGAAGCTTTAGCCTTTATGGGCTTGTATGCTACATCCCCTTTAAGGACTTCAACGGCCAACGAGCCGCCTATACAGCTAATCGACGCTCCTGAGTCCAATAAGCCATAAACTGTACGGTTTAACAGCCGAATTGGCAAGAAAGGACGCGAATCTGTAGTTGAGAATGGTATTGAACAAATATGCTTGAACGCTTGCTGACATTGTTTAGCGCGTTTGTAGAAAGATCCTGATTGCACTACGAGTTGTCGTTTGTTGTGACAAGGAATCGGTAAGACTTTCGACTGAAGGTGTTGCTGATTATTGTTGAAATTTTCGATGAAGAAGCGTTAAGTCAGTGTTTGTGTGTAAATCTGGTAATATAGGTAAGTCAGGTGGTGTATTTAGAGGTACTTCAATCTCTAATCGGTCATTGTTCCCTGATTGCGCTGCGCACTCGAAGTCTTCGGTTTGGGTAGCGACTTCTTCGTGCAGCTTTTGGAGTTTTTTGAACAGTTTCTGCAATCTGGTTTGTAAGTGTTGTTTGCGCCACAACCGTAACAAAAAACTCGTTTCTCAGCCAAACAATCTTGGTATCTGTGTCCCTCTTTGTGACAATTCCAACAAATTAAGGAAAAAGCGTCGACTTCGAGCACCTGTGAGTCTGAATCGGATTCAATTTCTTTTTCTTCTTGCCCTATTTCAGAAACTTCTCGTCTAAAAGGTGTCCCTTTAACAAATCCTTGCGAACGCTTCACGTCTTCTAAAAAGGTCTCTCGTCTTCGACAAATGTCTCTCAATTCTGATACCGTTTTTATATCAATATACAATAATTCATGCCTTATCTCGGGTCGCAGATTATTTTTGAGTAGACGTACTATTTTCTGCGGTGACAAAGGACGCTCCAGTTGGTCTAACAGCACAGATATGCTATCAAAGAAGCAGTCAAAGTTTTCGTTAATTTTTTGTTTCCTACTTCGAATGAGTTCTTCGATGTCTGCATCATCCCTTTCTTGACGAAACTGTAATATCAAGGCTACACACAACTGATTCCACTGAATCTCATTTACCGACTTGTGGTAACGCCAATAAAATTCATTGGCTTTGCCTTCGAAGAGAACACTGGCGTTTTTGCATAACACAGAAAAATTTCCCTCCAATGTCTGTACGGTAAGTGCTTCTACTCTGTATATAAAATTATCGACTGATAAAAAACCTGTTCCCGAAAACTTTAGTTTCCATCCGTTTAAGATATGGACAACTTTGTCGGGACGGTTTAGCAGATCGGTATTGTGGGATCTATTCGAAAAGGGGGATCCCGAGTTTTGGGTTCGTCGGTGTTCTATTCCTGAAACGGAACCTACTTCATGTGAAGAGTTATCTATCGGGGTTTGTGCTCGTGTATTATTTACAGTCGACTGAGGAGGTGTAATCATGAGTCTTTGCATGGTTTCCATGACTGAATTCTGTATGAGTTCACTCATTTTCTCAGACAGACTTGTTAGAAGCCTGCGCTCCATTGTAATTAAAGCGATAGCATTCATGGCTTCTCCAGGGTTTATTCTATCGCTGGCAGTTTCGATTGTTTTTGCAGCGTTTGCTGAAGTGGATGCCCTATCGTTATCTGATGAATCACCTGGATTATCTGCAGGCAATCGACTTTTAGATTTTCCACGGGTAGTCATACCTACCGCTTCAGGCAAACAGACGGCATTACATTTTGGACATTTGTTGTCACTTTTGAAATGCGCTGCAATACATTTCCTATGAAAATCGTGACTACACGATGTTTTATAGGTTTCAGCAACTGAATTGATATGTGTTTCCCATAATAAACACACTAACTTGGACTGTGCGTCAGCACCTGATTTCTCGGGAGATCGGTCGAGCCCCATATTGTTCACGATTTATAACAATTACTAATAAAACCAAGTAACTCCAAACCGACCAAGCAATCAAAAGAAAATTTAAAAAAAATAAAAAAATAAAAAAAACAATTTACTCTCAAAAGTAATTTAATGTTTTCTTCAATGCAGTTAATAATTAACGATAAAATTTCATATACAAATTTGAACTCTATGCATGACTTTTCCGCGCAATGTAGGAGGATTAATTTTAATTTATTTACCATTTATTTTGTTTTTCGAGAAATTTTATTAGAAAAGACAAAAGACTTCGACCTAAGCTCTATTTCTTTGATCGAATTAGGGAAATAGTTATGAATGCTCGCGGACAGTGGACTTTCGTAAGAGTGCTCATCTGTATTCCAGCTTGCTACATAACTAAGACAGGCTTGAAAAAAAAATTGAATTTTTGAACGCGGATAGAGCAATGCTCGGAAGCAACACAATTATGTTCCCGCGCTCGAATCTTCAATCCTTTAATTCAAGTAAGAAGATAAATTCCCTAGCAAATAGTGTGGCATCTCAATTGGGACAAAAGGTCAACCTGAGTTTGACATTCTATTGTGTTTCCGCTAACTGAATGATACCTGATCACCAAATTTTGCCTTAAACTTTTTATTGTGGACTTAATACAACTAATGTTGATCTTAATGTATTCCAACGCAAAAAAGAATAATTAAACAAAAATTTTAAATAGGGAATTGAAACTTGAAAGAATTTAAAAAAAAGAAGAAAGTATACTAAAGAATATTTTTGAATCTTTTATTAATGAGTCCCAATGAATAAGTACTTTATTCAATGAGGCCCATACGTTGGGCGCCACTTTTCTTATTAATAATAATAAGATATTAACTGTAACGTGCAACGGTGTTTAGTTTTGTCGGACGATCTGAGCTTGCGGGGCACGTTTTAGTTTCCGGCTCTAGCTCGTCGGCTTTGGGGGTGGTGGTCTTGCTTGGTCAGATCGTTTTCCCGCTACACTAACTCATTATTAATAAGAATCGAAATAACGTGCTGCGACATTAAGGAAGCTAGTAAAGAGAACCGGAAGAGCTTAATAATTGATTCAAAAGAAAGAAGAGGCAGAGTTAAAGATCGAAAAAAAACGGACAAAATATAATGGCAAATGCGAATCCACAGGTGTTGTTGTGGTCGCATGTGCCCTCCCTACCTATGATCACCCACCTGAGAGCATAGCTCTGGTGACCCCTTTGTCCCCTACAACTGCGGAATCATCAGCAGGAGTTCAATTGCTAATAACTTAGCTGAACGACATTATCATCCTAGATTCGATGCAGTGTAGGAGCACAAGGAATCATCCATCAGAGTAGGGCTTCAGAATATCGGACACACCTAAAAGAATTCTAAAATTGGGAGCAAAAGGTATGGCGAGTAATAAAAACGTACTATATGCATTGGTAATATTTAAATGTTTTCATTAATGTGGCCTTAAAATTCATAAATGAGGCATGCGTATGACAAAAAAAAATGTAATTAATTCTAAAAAAAAAGTATCGCTTAAATATCATGCAAAAAATATCATGCGTAAAAACAACTATAATAAAGAAACCTTAATCCATAAAAAAAATGTTAATTGCCAGCCATATGCTGCTGAGCCTTGAACAGAGCAAAAATAGATCTTCATAAAAATATTATGCATTAATTGTATCTTTTCATCTCTTTTCTTTGCTCTAAGATTAAGTCATATAGATTTTTATTTTTGTAGCTCATGTGTTGTTATTTAAGAAATAAAAAATGTATAAGAGAACTACTGTGCATGCATCAAAACAAAAAAAAAATTTAAAAAAAAATGCATGAAAAAGTGTTTCATGGAACGAACTCACCGCGTTGTTGCTTTCATCGACGAAAGATCGATCTTCCGGGCGCTGGAGAAATGTGGCATGCTGGTGTTTTTTTTTTTTAGTGTGTTATAATTTATGTTGTGTTGTGACTGCAAATGCATAATATTTCCTCAAAAAAAAAAAAAATTTCTTGTTATAAAAGACATGAGCTGCGCAAAAGTTGTTACCCTATAATTAATAACAAAAAAAAAATAATGTTTTATTTATTTCTAAACCAGCTCTGGCTTGGTTCTAAAAGCTTTCTTTAACAAGATCTATCATCTCCTGCACTGCGTGCATTTAGGCGCAATGTATAAATTGAGCTTTGATTGTTGGTTGGTTGGTGTCTTGGCTGATCATCTAGTGTAGCATGTTGAATTCGCAGGAGTTGTTTTTAGTCACAAATGTTTAAATTATTATTGTTTTATATATCCTATCTGCTCCTAGTTGTCGATCTCCATGTGCTTTGACGCTGATCTGGGTGCTAGGTTATGTTGGCCGGCTTGTATGAGTTGTGGCACGTGGTGCAAAGTGGCCGGTTCGGAAACTGGGTGCAGAGGGTTGCCCCTATAGCTCTATGAGTAGAGGGGTAATTCTCCGCCACTAGGTATTGAGATATTCTTCTTGGGCACTAGGTGCAGTGGAGCACTCCTATGGGAGCGTGTAGACCAAGTTCTACGGCACGAGAAGGTGCTCCCCGAGAACCCGTATTATTTACGCGCCCCAAAGGGCTACTGCTCGGCTACTGCTTGCTTTGCCTTGCCTGGCCGATCTTTGAACCGCAAAGAAGAGAAAAAGATGGATTAGAACTTGGCTAAAAGCTTGAATTAGCACACCTCACATACCTGGCCGATCTTTGAACCGCAAAGAAGAGAAAAAGATGGAGGGGAAAAAAAAAAAAAAAAGGGGGACAGTTCGCTGTTGTTACAGCCGCAGCTGTTCAAGGCTGAATCCGCTAAAGGCCTTTTCTCTTTTGCAGCCTCACACAGTGGTGCGATTTTTTTGTTAGTTCTCTGTTTAATAAAAAAAAACCAAATTTAACCTCACTCTACAGAGAAGAAAATGGACTCACGCAAAAAATTTGAACAGAAAGCCAATTATATTCATAAACTGAATTTGCACTTCACTTTTTTTTTTTTTCTTTTCCTTTTTATATATATTTATTTATGGTTAGGAATTTCACGTGGTTTTTTTTTAGAATTTTTTGCGAGACGTCTATTCTCTTTGACACCATGAAGTGAAAAGATCGTACCGAAAAAAATTTTTTGAGGCTAGCAAACGGGAAGACTGTGGTCACTGTTCCGTCAGATGATATCGAAGAGCAACTCAAGATCAGCTGATTCATTTTAGTTTTATCCTACGGAGGGGAAACCAGGCTTTATCTGATCTCACAACCTCTTATCCGATGCAATAACTTGCGATCTACAACTATTCCCCTACATTCGGATATTGAATAATTCAAAAAAAAAAAAAATGTGCTGCATGCTTTTAGGTGCTTTCCAAAAAAAAAAAAATGTATCTTCAGGCGCCGCTACAACAACCATGTATAAGAAAGCTTGCGAAGGTTCTAGGCCAGAGAATGCTATAGGCATCATTCTTTGGATTGAATTGGGCGCTATTTTTAAGCCGTATGGCAGTCGCGTGAAGCGATATGAGCCATTACTCGTTGAAAATGACGTTTTTTTTTTTAAATTTTTTTTAAATAATATTTTAAAAAAAACAAAAAAAAAAAAATTTGACATGAGAAATATTTTGCTCTTCCTAATTGATCGAGTATATCGTCTATCCTAGGGAGCGGGAATTTATCGGACAGTAGTTATACCCTTCGACCATTGAAAATGGTCAAACAAGGGTAAACTAACTTTGTGCAATGTATGTAATAGGAATAAGGAGGCGTGACAGACCCCATAAAGTATTTATATTCTTGCTCAAGATCACTAGCCGAGTCGATTGAGCCATGTCCGTCTGTCTGTCCGTCTGTCCGGCTGTCCGTCTGTCCGTCTGTCCGTCTGTCTGTTTGAGACAACTGATCTTATCTATTAAAAGAGCTAGAGACACCAAATTTGGCATGGAGGTTCCCATATTTCCCAATGAACATATATATAATCAATATGAACATATTCTCCATATTACAATCCGATCGGATCAATAACACAGGAGTTATTCTAGTCAACGTTTTCAATACAAGTGTACGAGCAGCAGCCTGCGCGCTGTTTTGAGCAATTGACGTCGACGTCGACGTTGCGTCGTGTCGCTTTACTCTTTACGCGCGTCGCTGTATGAGTGCGAGCGAGTAAGCTATATGTAGTGTAGTTACACATTTAAAACAGATTTAGAAAATTGGGAGAAGGGTATCTTAATGTCGAGCGCTCGACTGTAGCCATATTCACTTGTTATACCCTTCCACCATTGAAAATGGTCAAAAAAGGGTATACTAACTTTGTGCAATGTATGTAACAGGCATAAGGAGGCGTGGCAGACCCCATAAAGTAAATATATTCTTGCTCAGGATCACTAGCCGAGTCGATTGAGCCATGTCCGTCTGTCTGTCCGTCTGTCCGGCTGTCCGTCTGCCCGTCTGTCCGTCTGTCTGTTCGAGAAAACGGATCTTAGCTATTAAAAGAGCTAGAGACACCAAATTTGGCATGGAGGTTCCCATATTTCCCAAGCAGATGAAGTTCATGTTAAATGTTTGATGCCACGCCCACAGCCCCCACAAATCGGTAATTTGTGATTATTAAGCAAACTATTAAACTTATAAAGTTATACTTTTGTTCGTATAAAGCTGAAGGCAATATGAACATATTTTCCAAATTACATTCCGATCGGATCAATCACACAGAAGTTATTCAAGTCTACGTTTTCAATAAAAATGTACGAGCAGCAGCCTGCGCGCTGCTTTGAGCAATTGACGTCGACGTCGACGTTGCGTCGTGTCGCTTTACTCTTAACGCGCGTCGCTGTATGAGTGCGAGCGAGTAAGCTATATGTAGTGTAGTTACACGTTTGTAACAGATTTAGAAAATTGGGAGAAGGGTATCTTACTGTCGAGCGCTCGACTGTAGCCTTACCCACTTGTTTTTTATGTATTTTACATTAAAAGTCCTGACATGAGAAATATTTTGCTCTTCCTAATTGATCGAGTATATCGCCTTTTCTAGGGAGCGGGAATTTATCGGACAGTAGTTTTTTATTTATTTGACGATAGTCAATTACTAATATTTCTGTCCGTCTTTCTGTCCGTCCGTCCATGTGATCACCTGGATCTCAGCTATTATAAGAGCTAGAGCTACCAAATTTTGTGACAATATGTGTTATAGCTTCACGCTTATCAAGTTTAATTTAGATTTTTGCCACGCCTCCACCCACCCATATAAATTTAAAAAAATTTACTACAGCTGCAATATTAGTTCTACAGCAACAGTTTTTAATATACGTTATAAGCACCATCTTGCGGACGTTTCGTAAGAATGGCAGTTAGATTGGACGATAAATATGGAAATAGTAGTGCCATGTGACCACGTGTTTTGTCTGTTTTATTATGTTAGATATGCAAGATATGCAGGTTCAATTCCGGCGGCAAGAAGTTTTTTTCAATTATATGTACCAACATTATTTGTAATCATGATTGCAATTTTATAGTTTATGTAAAGAAGATGCAGTGGCTGAGTGGATGTGGTCGTTGACTGTGAAGCGAAAGGGTACGGGTTCGAATCCTACTCGGTCCGATTCTAGTGAATTTTCTGAAATTTACTTTTTTTCAAGAACTTGAAATATTTTAAGTTTAATATTAAATGCATTTGATTAAAAAGAATTTTATGGGAAGTGAGTTGGTATTAGTTTTTGTCCGGTACGACAAACTGAATTGTCTTATAATGCAACTTTGCCGGTCCAAATAATAATGTGCTAATGGCGGAGTGGTTATAGTTGCAAACTGTATATTACAATCTTTTTGAGGTCCAAGGTTCGAATACTCTCAGGGGCATACATTTCTTTTTTGTCTTTTCTTCTGTTTTTATTTTTATTTTTTTTAGCATTATAATCGATTCTTATATAATCGATGATAACGATAAGGCGAGTTAAATAAACAAATTTGAGACTGTGAGATGTGTTTTTTTGCAAAGTTGTAGCGGGTATACCACAGTCGGGCGCGCTCGACTGTAGCCTTTCCGACTTGTACTTGGGACTATATTTCTTATATAAACCGGATCATTGTCTTTCAATCTCAATTTTTGATTATAAAAATTATTTTTTGTAATTGATTCGTTTTCAAGTCCGAATACATCACTGTATTGTATGCATAATTATACCCTTCGACCATTTAAAATGGTCAAAAAAGGGTATACTTACTTTGTGCAATGTATGTAACAGGCATAAGGAGGCGTGGCAGACCCTATAAAGTATATATATTCTTGCTCAGGATCACTAGCCGAGTCGATTGAGCCATGCCCGTCTGTCTGTCCGTCTGACCGTCTGTCCGTCTGTTCGTCTGTTTGTTTGAGACAACGGATCTCTGCTATTAAAAGAGGTAGAGACACCAAATTTGGCATGGAGGTTCCTGTTTCCCAAGCAAATGAAGTTTATTTCAAAAGTGGGCGTGGCATCCCACAGCCTCCGCCAATCGGTAATTTACGATTATTAATTAAAGTATTGTTCTTATAAAGTTGTGCTTTGGTATGCGTAATGCTTATGCATAATGCCATATAAATATATTCTCTAAATTACAATCCGATCGGACTAATAACACAGGAGTTATTCAAGTCAACGTTTTCGCTGAGCGCGAGTGTCGTTCTGACTCATAGTTTTATTATTTAAGATAACAAATCACTATATATATTTAAGCGATCTTGCATTGCATAGAGCGTCTCTTTCGCTTTCGGAATATTTATTTATTTTATTTTATTAGGCGTTCACTTCACTCAAAACAACCGATTTTGTGCGGAGCTCGATAAAAACACGTCTTCACACGTTGGCGATCGAACCACTTAATATGCAAAGTTATTTTAAAAGATTAATTTTTAATTAACAAAGGAAGATTATCTTTTCTTTTTGTTTGTTTTTTGTTTTTAAAATATTGAATTACAAAAAATATTTGAATGTAAAGAAGTATAGAAGCGTAGATGAAGTATTTTGTCTTAGCATGGCCATACTAATTACAATTATGAAATAAACATTTTTAACCTATCCTTATGTACCTTCTGTTATTTGTCCTTTTTGTTTCTAAATACTATGTTATTATTCTTTTCTATTCTAATTACTTCAAATGGTCCTATATACATTGGTTCTAGTTTATGACATGTTTCGTTTTTTATTAAAACGGTATCTCCTACATTTAGTTTAAAATCACTATCTTTCTTATCATAATTGTTTTTTTGTTTTATTTTCTTGCTTTCTATTTATATGCGTGCCCTTTTATACGCGTTTTCTAAATTCTAAAGTCTAAATTTAACTTCATTAGCGTAGTCATCTACGTTATATGGGGTCTATATTATATATGCTACTAAGTTGTTTTGGTAAGTTACTAGTTTTACCAAATACAAGTTCATATGGACAGCAATTATGTGTTACGGATGGTGTAGTGTTAAAACAATAAACAAATTATTGTAACCATATGTCCCAGTCAGTTTTATCTACTGATATATATGAACGTATGTATTCGTTGAAGGTTCTATGACTTCTTTCAACGGTACCTAATGTCTGGTGGTGATGAGCTGTAGACGTTATGTTGTCTATTTTTAAGTATTTGCACAAGTCGGCTATAATGCTATTTTTATATTCTGTTCCCATGTCCGTAATGAACGTCTTCATTGGACCGTACTTCAGAATGAAAGATTCAAATAGGTTTTGCGACTGTATTTGCATTTTTTTGGGAATTGGTATGGCAACTAAATATTTTGTTAAGTAACAGATTAGAGTGACTGCATATTCATTACCATTTTCAGATTTAGGTAGTGGACCGATAGTGTCTACTATCACTCTGTCAAAAGCGTAAGTGGGTCTCTCTGTTAGTGTAAGGGGTGATTTTGTCATTTGACATTTTTTATGTACTCTTTTATATGACGTCGTATTTTTCCAATAATAATATATTTTAATTTTCGCTTGCGTTTTTGTTATGCCTGTATGACCTCCTTGAATTGGATCGTCATGGTATGTAAACAGTATCGTTTCTTGATCTTTTCGATCATATATTTGGGTCACCGGCTTGAGTTGCGATAATCTTAATACTTTTAATAATTTATTGCCAATTTTTTTAAAAGTCTATTGAAATTATTTCAAATATCTTTTCGCTCGGTGCCACTTTAAGTTGGCTGATCTCGTGTATACCGGCTTGGGTTTCAAGCCTTTGGAAGAACTGACCTAAGTCTAGAATTCCATTGGTGTACAGATCACTAACATCAATTCTTGCTATAACTTTACTTCCACGTTTAAATAAACATCTTGATTCAGTTATTCGCAAGGTCACTACTTTTCGTATTTCGTCATTATAAATGACTTCGTATACGTTGGGCTTAGAAGCGTTAACAAGAGTTTCTTTTCGTTGATTTATATTTGTTTCTGCGCAGAAATTTTTCTGTTTACTTTATTGTCGCTAGCTATCGCCCACTCACGACGCCTCTCCCGATCGTGTCGTCCAGATCGCCCGTGACCGCAGGTATTCTCGCCTGTACCCCCACGAGCCGCTCAGTGGTGTATTCCACCACACCGCAATCTCGTTAGAGTACACAATCACACCCGCTTGCCAACTAGCGTCTCGTTCGTAACATGACTCACGATCGGCCGTTAGTCGTGCAGAAATGCCCGTGGCCGCAGGTGTCTGCGCCTGTACTCCCACAAGTCGCTCCGTGGTGTATTGCAAAACACCGCACTTGTTAGAGCACACGCTCACACCCACTCGTCAACTGACGTACGCTCACGACATGAACTGTGTGTGTGTACAGAAGTCGCTTACTGGTCAGCGGAGCACCGGCATACCAGAAAACCATCGGCTGCCTTCGACAATTGATGTTGTCTCAACAGTACGAAGTCGCCGATGGCCGGCTTCCACTCTCGGCGGCGTAAATTATAATATTTTCCCTGGTCCGCGCTTGCTTGTTGCGTATTCTCGGCGACGATCTTGAATACGTCCTGTAGGTGTCGCTCCTGTTCCTCGGGCATCCGTGATTCCGTCCGTATGACAGGGGTCACCTCCTCGTAAAGGGCTCCCGGTAAACGAGGCTCGCGCTCTTGTTCGAGGTACGCTGGGCTAAATCCGGTAGTGTCCGACGTGCTGGTGTTGATCGCTAGGCTGATATCGGGGAGGCGTTCATCCCAAGTTCGCTGCTGGTCATCCAGGTACTGTGCCACCATGGTCTTCACGGTCCTGTTTACCCTCTCCATGGGGTTCTGTTGCGGGGTGTACGGCGCGGTATGCTGTAGAATCATGCCCAACTGTTTGCAGAACGTGGCGAATGTTCGCTCGTGAATTGCGTTCCATTGTCGCAGACTAGCATCTTCGGTACTCCAAACCTGGCCAGAATCCGTTCTCTGAAAGAGCGCATCAGGTGTGCTGCCGTCGCTTTACGCAAAGGTAGCAGCCCTACTCACTTTGAAAAAGCGTCGAAGAACACCAGTAACATGGTATTCCCGTGGGTAGAGCGCGGGATGTTGACAACTTGAGGGTCCGGACGCGACTGACTCCATCGGTGTACGGTACCGAGTCTTATATACAAGTTGCCTGAGCGATGTCGCCGCTCAGGTTGCGCCGGCGCAGAGAAAGGTTAGGTTAGGCCTTGTAAAATAAAGTCAGAAGGTCAAAATTTGCGCCTACGTCAGTGTGCGCAGTAGTCATAGACATGTGTGGAATCTGTCCTACGATTTCTATAAAAACTATGATTCGTATGCATGCATCGATGTCTATGTATATTCTTTGCTACTAACGCATAGTCGTAGACATGTGTGGAACCTGTCCTACGACTTCTATGAAACTATGATTCTTATGCATGCATTGATGTCTATGTATATTCTTTACTACTAATGCCCTGTGTGAAACTTGCAATGTGGGTCGTGTGCCTCTGCTACCCTGTATGAATTAGCTACGTGGGTCTTTAGTCCACGGAAAGATGTTAAAATTCTCAAAACTAAATGTCTAGTCATAGTAGTCCCTGCTCGGGTGCCATCTGTAAGGATGTTTTCTCAGGCCGGGGTATATATCTCAGTCCCGCCAGGGTCTTTATAGAACATTTGTAAATACTAGGGCTACTACGACTTTAGTAAAGAGAGGCTATTAGCAGATCATACCGTACTGGCGTATGTGCAGGGTATAGGCGATATCTACGGCCCACGTTGCGTACGTGTGCCCGTTTACCACGTGCACGTGTCACGTGTCACGCGTGCTCGGCTGGCGGCCTATTTCGTGAGAAACGCACGTGGCCGCAGGAGCTTCCCTCTCGCACTCCCCAGGTTGCTCGTCGGTGTATTCCACCATCCGCAACTGGGCAGTGAGCACGAGCAGGTGCCTCGACGCCCCGCAAGGCGGCGTGGCTGGTCTTGGGCCGTCTCCCACGGTGTCTCCGCTTGGTCGGGCCACTCGCGATGGCCTGATTCTCCGTGTCTCGTTAGTGCATTTCTGCTCGTGCTCCTGTTGGTTCCTTTGTGCTTCGCCGATGCTCGGTGCCTCGATGTGCCTTCTCCGGTGTCCGGGATTGTTCCTCTCTGTCTCCTTGTCCTTCCTCTAGCATCCTGCGCTGTCCCTCGGTGTCTCGTTGTCCTTCCTCATGCATCCTGCGCTGTCCCTCGGTGTCTCGTTGTCCCTCCTCTTGTATCCTGCACTGACCCTTGGTGTCTCGTGGTCCTTCTCTCGCGTCCTCTCGTGCTCTGGGCCGCCTAAACGGATTCTTATGCCGTGCGACGGGACAGATCGGTGGTAAGCCCGTGACCTTGTCGTCGACTTGGGCCACCGCGTCCTCCTTCGCTTGGCGGGATGTCCCGGGCGTCGGTGCTGCCTCCTCAAGCGTGCTTTACAGACGTAGTTTTGCTCGGCCGCACTTGAGAGTCGCTTCGATGCCGCACAGGAAGTCCATTCCCAGAATCATGTCGTCCAGAATGACGGGCAGTACCAGCATTGGTACTGTCGTCTCTCTCTCTCCCAGCTGGATCCTCACCCACAAGGCTCGGGTCAAGGCTCGTGATGATCCATCCGCCAGCTTGATCCGCATCAGTGCTGCTCGCTCGTTCTCCGGTGTACTCAGCCTGGCTGCCATACGCTCGCTGACGAAGCTGCGTGTGGCTCCCGTGTCGATCGTGGCGTCCGTTGTTACTCCCTCGATCCGAACATTCGCAATGACACGTCCACTACCGCACCTCAGAGGTGCTACTCCTGGGAACTGCGGTGCGGCGTCTCCAAGTTGTTCCCCACCGGCTGAAGACGCGCAGCATTTCCCGACGTGGGTCGTCGACAACAGTCCACTGTGCGTACACCGTGTCGACCGCAGTCCCAACAGAACAACACGCGGCTATTTCGGCAGTCCGCCTGTAAATGTCCGGGTTGAGCGCAATTGTGGCACACGCGCTGCAGGTCGCCCTTTCTAGTCCTTGTGGGTGTTGTGTGGGGGGTGGCTGTCGCTGCTATGGGGGTCAATGTGGTTGGTGGTGCGCTGGTTGTCACTGGCGGGTTCGGTGGCTTCAGATCTCTCTCCGTCGATCAACTTGGCTCGTCGCTTAGCGTTGCAGCTCCTTCGTGGTCTCGTACGTGGTCACAAGTTTGCTCAGCTGAGCCAGCATTCGAAACTCGTGACGGCGGGTGAACAATTGATACTCCGGCATCATGTTGTCATAGATCCTATCCAGCTCCTGCTCCTGTGTGTACTTGGCACGTCGCATCTTCAACCGTAGTGCCAAGGCGTAGTCTCGAAATCGCTCACCTCGGCGTTGGGCTCGGCTCCTGATGTCGTCCTCCAGTCGTTGAAAATAGCGCGGGGGAAGGAAGAACTCCATTGATCTCCTCCCAGGTCACTTGGTAAAGGGTGTTGAACAAGTCCTCTGCTTGGCCCGTTAGCACATTTGCTACCGCTTGTGGTAACTGTTGTGGGTCGATGCTGTACAGTGACGCCTTCTCTTCCCGCTGCTCGATGAATCCCCACGGATCTGTAGCGTCGCCGTTGAAAGCTACGCCCCATTTCCGTACTCGATCGGCCAGCTCGTATGGGGCTATCCACCGGTGGCTCGGTTCGCTG
This sequence comes from Zaprionus tsacasi, assembly GCA_018904105.1. NCBI lineage: Eukaryota > Metazoa > Arthropoda > Insecta > Diptera > Drosophilidae > Zaprionus > Zaprionus tsacasi. The sequence continues at coordinate 452,783 of JAEIFR010000563.1, forward strand.
GTCCTGCTACCGGCTGGAAGTGCCGTATTTGACGCGGGGGCGGGTTGGATTTATTGGCTCGAAGGACTCGCTGCCCGTCTAACTTCCAGACTCGGTATGGGGATGACGATCTCTGCTTCATCTTCCATCGGCGCCGGCGAAGTGTCGCGTGAGCATGCTCCAGGGTGTTTCAGCTCCGGTGTAACTGCATTGCCTAAACTGGCCTCCAGCTCCATCAGTCGTTGCAGCTGTTCCTTCGACAGGTCTCCTTGAATGGAGAAAGCTACCAGGCGGCTCCGCATTTCCTCCACTGTACCACTCGTGTCCAGTCCGAACTCCTTGAGGATGGATTGCAGCTCGCTTTTCCTACGGAACGCGATCCAGCGGGTTCCCATGTTGGGCAAGTTGGTTTGTAACTGGCTTTGCTTCTCGACAACGGAAAAAAGTTAAATGGCTCACGAAGCCTTCGCGATTCACTGCTGGGTATTTCGCCGCCGTGGCTTATTGTCAGGACACGATCTTTTGTTTTATGAAAACTCCAAGGTTATCACGATGTTGGCGGTTCGAGGATCCGGACGCGACTCGGTTTTATAAATGTTCACTTGTTGGTCACAATTGAATGATTGTACATGCAGAAAATAAATGTCCTCGAAATAACAGGATCAACAAGTGGATATGGCTACAGTCGAGCGCTCGACAGTAAGATACCCTTCTCCAAATTTTTAAAATCCGTTACAAACGTGCAACCACGCTCATAATTTCAAACAGAAATTTTGCACAAATACTTCTTTTACATATAGCTTTCTCGCTCACACTCACATATCGACGCACGTTAAGAGTGACGTCGACGTCGTCGTCAACTACTGAAAACAGCGCGCAGGCTGCTGCTCGTGCATTTGTACTGAAAACGTTGACTTCAATAAATTCTGTGTTATTGGTCCGATCAGATTGTAATTTGGAGAATATGTTCGAATGGTATATAGCTTTATACATACCAAAGTAGAACTTTATGAGTTTAATAGTTTGCTTAATAATCACAAATTACCGATTTGTGGGGGCTGTGGGCGTGGCATCAAACATTTAACATGAACTTCATCTGCTTGGGAAATTTAGGAAACTCCATACCAAATTTGGTGTCTCTAGCTTTATTAATAGCTGAGATCCGTTGTCTCAAACAGACAGACGGACATGGCTCAATCGACTCGGCTAGTGATCCTGAGTAAGAATATATATACTTTATGGGTCTGCCACGCCTCCTTATGCCTGTTACATACATTTCACAAAGTTAGTATACCCTTTTTTGACCATTTTCAATGGTCGAAGGGTATAAAAATATGCTCGCGAAATAATTGTTTTACGAAGGATGCGCACAGGGTATAAATGTTTGTCACCGATGTTGACAACTTGAGGATCCGGACGCGACTGACTCCATCGGTGTACGGTACCGAGTCTTAATATACAAGTTGCCTGAGCGATGTCGCCGCTCAGGCTGTGCCGGCGCAGAGAAAGGTTAGGTTAGGCCGTGTAAAATAAAGTCAAAAGGTCAAAATTTGCGCCTATGTCAGTGTGCGTAGTAGTCGTAGACATGTGTGGAGCCTGTCCTACGATTTCTATGAAAACTATGATTCGTATGCATGCATCGATGTCTATGTATATTCTTTGCTACTAACGGATAGTCGTAGACATGTGTGGAACCTGTCCTACGACTTCTATGAAACTATGATTATTATGCATGCATTGATGTCTATGTATATTCTTTACTACTAATGCCCTGTGTGAAACTTGCAATGTGGGTCGTGTGCCTCTGCTATACCCTGTATGAATTAGCTACGTGGGTCTTTAGTCCACGGAAAGATGTTAAAATTCTCAAAACTAAATGTCTAGTCATAGTAGTCCCTGCTCAGGCGCCATCTGTAAGGATGTTTTCTCAGGCCGAGGTATATATCTCAGTCCCGCCAGGGTCTTTACAGAACATTTGTAAATACTAGGACTACTACGACTTTAGTAAAGAGAGGCTATTAGCAGATCATACCGTACTGGGGTATGTGCAGGGTATAGGCGATATCTACGGCCCACGTTGCGTACGTGTGCCCGTTTACCACGTGCACGTGTCGCGTGTCATTGTATTCCACGCTCGTCGGTGTATTCCACCATCCGCAACTGGGCAGTGAGCACGCTCACGCACCTCGCTCGCCAGCTATCGCCCACTTACGACGCCTCTCTTTCGATCGATCGAGTGTCGCCCAGATCGTCCGTGACCGCAGGTATTCTCGCCTGTACCCCCACGAGCCGCTCAGTGGTGTATTGCACCATCACTCTGTCAAAAGCGTAAGTGGGTCTCTCTGTTAGTGTAAGGGGTGATTTTGTATGTGTCGTTGTTTTAGATGTCAGGCATTTTTGACATGTTTTATGTACTCTTTTATATGACGTCGTATTTTTCCAATAATAATATCTTTTAATTTTCGCTAGCGTTTTTGTTATGCCTGTATGACCTCCTTGAATTGGATCGTCATGGTATGTAAACAGTATCGTTTCTTGATCTTTTCGATCATATATTTGGGTCACCGGCTTGAGTTACGTTACTCTTAATACTTTTAATAATTTATTGCCCATTTTTTTTAAAAGTCTATTGAAATTATTTCAAATATCTTTTCGCTCGGTGCCACTTTGAGTTGGCTGATCTCGTGTATACCGGCTTGGGTTTCAAGCCTTTGGAAGAACTGACCTAAGTCTAGAATTCCATTGGTGTACAGATCACTAACATCAATTCTTGCTATAACTTTACTTCCACGTTTAAATAAACATCTTGATTCAGTTATTCGCAAGGTCACTACTTTTCGTATTTCGTCATTATAAATTACTTCGTATACGTTGGGCTTAGAAGCGTTAACAAGAGTTTCTTTTCGTTGATTTATATTTGTTTCTGCGCAGAAATTTTTCTGTTTACTTTATTGTCGCTAGCTATCGCCCACTCACGACGCCTCTCCCGATCGTGTCTCCCAGATCGTCCGTGACCGCAGGTATTCTCGCCTGTACCCCCACGAGCCGCTCAGTGGTGTATTGCACCACACCGCAAACTCGCTAGAGTACACGATCACACCCGCTTGCCAACTTGCGTCCCGCTCGTGACACGACTCAAGATCGGCCGTTGGTCGCGCAGAAATGCCCATGGCCGCAGGTGTCTGCGCTGGTACTTCCTCGAGTCGCTCCGTGGTGTATTGCACCACACCGCAAACTTGTTGGAGTACCCGCTCACGCACCCGCTTGCCAACTGGCGCTTCGCTCACGTCACAACTCACGAGTGGCCGTTGGCCGTGCAGAAGTGCCCGTGGCCGCATGTATTTCGCCTGTACTCTCACAAGTCGCTCTGTGGTGTATTGCACCCCACCGCAAACTCGTTAGAGTACGCGCTCACACCCGCTTGCCAACTGGCGCTACACTCACGATGCAACTCACGAGTGTGTGTACAGAAGTCGCTTACTGGTCAGCGGAGCACCGGCATACCAGAAGCCTCGATTTCTGCACATACACATTCACACACGTACACGACACCGCTAATTATCTCGGGGGAATGGATGTATCACTGATTTATGTTTTAATAATCACGCGGATTTGGTTTTATTTAAAGTAGCTTACAACAGTGTTTTCTTTATTTCACGGTTCATCTGTACTATCCTCTATCCTAGCTAGTCCCTGCCTACTTCGCACCATTACGTCTAGCTCTCGTTTTGCTTCACTACTTTTTCTATGTGTCAGGCGCACTCCAGGAGCCTCTTGGTGGGCTTTGAAATAAATTGTCCTTTTAAGTCGTCGACTTTTAGAGTTATGAAGTTGGACCAAAGGGGGAGTCTCTGATGAAGGTGAATAAATCCTTTAAGTCGTCAATATTAGATTTAAGTGTTTGAATAAATTGAGTTGTCAATATTAGATTTAAGTTGTGGAGATAATTTCGTAGGTTTCAATTATTTTATTATTCGCTCTTTTCAATTTCACCGTGCGCTCCTTCGCTTTCTTAAACGATAGTGACGCTCCCTCGTGTTCCACAACACTCTCCTATCGATGCGATAGTGACGCTCTCTCAATCTTAAGTTATACAACACTATCCCATCGATAGGGTTTCCGATAACTTAATTAACTTACGATAGTATATCGACAAGGTCACACTTGATAACATAAGGTTTAACATGATAGAGTACGTATAACTTAACAAAGTGTTGGAATAAATTGCGACTGTCTTCTGTCGTGCTTAAAACCAGAGTAGATTTTATTGTCTCGGAGAAGTTTCCTAGAGCTCTCCGTTTTCGTCTTCCCGGTTCGGTGTCCGACAGGGTTAGAGGCGTGGAGGTTTAGGGGGTGGGGTGGTAACTCCTCCCTCCCCAGTTCGAAGCGATGGCCATAGCGAAGGTATGGTCGGCGCGTAGATTGGCAACCGATGATCTTCATGGACGTGGACGATGTGCTTCGTTCGTCGGTGCAGCCATAAGAATACTGCCAAGCATGTTACCAGTCCGAGCAGAGTATAGAGTGTCCAGGTGTGTCGTATGGTATTATGATGGACGGCCAGGATTTTACTCCTTGTTTGAGCGGCTTCGAGATGAAGTTTCTCCAGGCTTAGTACCATAATGGTGGTATTTCTGGTTATTTCGCGCATAGGGGGTAGGGCAAAATCCAGTTGTTCGGGGAATGTTTCAGCCGTGTTGTCGTAATCGATACCGTTAATTTGTATCGTTTCATTTGTATATCTGATGATGGCTGACCCCGTTATGGAAAGTTCAGAGCCATTAGTTAGCGATATTTTCATGTTATTTACATTGAACACGAAGATGTAACCTCTCTCTGCTTCGAAGACATCGGTTATAGGGCCGGTTTCTCGCACATTGCAGGAACTGTTTTCTCCGTTTAAAAGATTCGTCAGGCATGTGTTATTTTGCGGAGTGTCGATAAAAAAGTCTTCGTCACACAAGAATGTGTCATCCAGCTTAGGGCATTTCCGTGTCATATGATATTTCTTATTATTAGTGTTATAGGCTAAGTAGTTTGGGGTAATTACAAAATAAGTGTTATTTATGGGCAACGGAACTAGTCTTGCGAGGGCATAGCCAGGCTGTTTAAATATTGGTATTTTGATATTAAAAATTAATTTTTGTTCATAGCTTAGCGTGTTAATTTGTAGGTAGTTGTAAATATTTTGTTCATTCTTTATTGTAATATTTTGGTTTTCCAAAATGTTTTTTATTTTGTCTATTTCTTGTTCATTTAGGATGAACTTGGGAATTATATTTAATTTCGCTAATAACATACTTTCCGTTATGTCATTCAAGTGATTGATAAATAGTTCTACGTTATAATTAATCCTGTTCAAGTACTGCATTTCTTCCAGAAGGGAATCATGCATGTTTAATTGTTTATAAATCTTATTTTGAGAGTTTTCGAGAAATGTACTTATCAAAATTTGTTCATTGTTTATGTGATTCGTAATGTTCTCAAACCGTGTAAGAATTTCATTATTAAACAATTCTTGGTTTAAGAGATTATCATTAATAATTCTAGAATTTTTCTTTATATGGTTTAATTCATCATGGATCTCTTTGTCGTCACTGGCATCCATGTTACCAGTCACAACCTTAACAAGACTGCCTAGTCCGTTAACCAAACCACGTTTGTTTCTAATAAACGGCGTTAAGGCTTTGAGCTTGACCTGGGCTTGGGTTAATTTAGCCTTTAGGATAGTGACAGAGTCATTCAAATTAGTGTCGAGGTGAAATCCGTTAATAGTCAGGTAGAATTGCTCCATGCATTTGTTATAGTCTTGTAAATTAATAACATGACTGATTATTTTATATCTGTCAACTAGTAAAGCTTTACCTAGTTCTAATCTGGCTATAGGGGTGTTGTCATTTAGGTGACGGATAGTGATGGCTTTAATCGACCCGAAGGTGAATCTGTAATGGTAAATTAAGAGGGCATGGGGTCAATTATCGTTAGTATTAGATGAATTATTACTTTTTCCTTTTCTTAAGACAATCTTACGAATCTTGGATTTGTGTAATTTTTGATTTTTTGAAGTAATCAATGTACTACCTTTGTCGCGTTTAACTTTGTGTATAGAAAACCTAGGTGTAATTTTGTTCCGTCTGTTTTCTTTCCTAAGGACAAGGTTGTCGGGTTGAAGGGTTATGGGGTCTGTTCTTGTTTCATTCAATTTTAAGGTTCTCCTAGTAACGTCGTTTGAAAGTTTTTCTGCAACGATAGGGTACAATTTTTCTCGGAATTCATTTAACTTTGTCAAGTAGTCGTGTTCACTGTTGAACTTAACTGCTTGATTGAATACATGGGTACGTCCGTTAAAAAGTTCAAAGGGGGTATATTTAGTCGCAGAATGAATTGCGTTATTATATGTAATTAAAACTTCAGACATTATCTCGTCATGTTCGGTGTTGAGTTTCTGTTGTTTTCTGGCGTCAAGTACTATTCTGTAGATTTCGGTTAGAGTTGAGTGTAGCCGTTCAACGGGAGAGTTACTAGAAGATTGTTGGAAAGACGTAACATGTAGATCAATATTAAATTGAGTACAGAATTTGTTGAACATATCGCTAGCGAATTCTGCTCCCTGGTCATAGACTAACTTTTTAGGAATACCAAATTGGGAAATAAAATGTTTTAACGCTTTAACTACGTTGATACAGTTCCTATTAGCTATAGGGTATGCAGATGCAAATTTGGAAAATTTGTCAATAATGGTAAGGTTGTAATTTTTGTTAATCGTATAGATATCTATATGTAAAATGTCCAATGGTTTTGAGGGTGTTTCCGGTATTTGATACAAAGTCTTTTGGGGTTGTCTGTCGTATTTCAATTTCAGACATGTCTCACATTCTCTGATCAACCTAGTAATTTTCTCCTTCATATGAGGGAAGAATTGTTGGCGTTTTAGGTGTAAGTATGTTTCATCGACCCCACGATGATTACTATTAACGTGATATTCAGTTATAATTTTCTCAATTTCTGTGCTATCAGTTATTTCAGGGAGGAAAGTCAAACATCTAATAAGTTTGAATGTACTGTTCGTAGAGAAATAGGTCTGGTAGGCTTGTTCCACAATTAGGAATACGTTGTCGGGGGCGAATGCCGCACATGTTTTGTTTGGTTTAAGTGATTGTTTAAGAATGTTAACTATGTCGTCGTATTGAAAATCGGGTCTGCAAAATTCTCGCCTAAGTTTATGCTTAAACGGGGTCAGTGTGATATAGTTTGTATCAGGGGTTATTTTGAAAAGGAGCTGAATATTAAAATCATTAAGAGGTTTTTCCGATACAGGGCAAACGGTTTGGGGGGTCGGTAATACTTCGGAATGGTTGATAGAGACCTCTGGTCGGCTGAGGGCATCAGCAATTACATTTTGAGATCCCTTTTTATAGACAACTTCAAAATCGTACTCTTGAAGTTGGAGTCTCCACCGAATTATTTTTGAGTTGGGTTGTTTGAAATTCATTAACCAGGTCAATGGTTTATGATCGGTGACTATAGTAAATCTTTTGCCAAAGAGGTAAGGTCTGAAGTATTGGACCGCCCATATAATGGCCAACATTTCTTTTTCAATTGTGGAATAGTTCGTTTCCGCAGTTGACAAGGTTCTGCTAGCGAAACATACGGGTTTATCATTGGTTACGGGACCCTGTGATAGGACAGCTCCTATTGCAAAATTACTTGCGTCCGTGGTCAATGTGAAAGGTTTAGTAAAGTCCGGGTATTGGAGAATTGGGTCATTGGAAAGTAAGGTTTTACATGATTCGAAGGTTTCTTTAAACTCGTCATCAATTATGATTGATTTATTGTTGCCTTTTAACTTTTTCGTCATGGGTTGGGTAAGTCTTGCAAAATCCCTAATGAATTTCCTGTAGTAGCCTAACAAACCGAGAAAAGACTTAATTGTTTTTTTACTATGAGGACATGGGAAATTCTTTATGGCTTCGATTTTGTTGGGGTTAGGTTTCACCCCTTCCTGTGAGACAATATGGCCAAGGAATTCCGTCTCCTTCCTGAGGAAATTGGACTTGGTTAATTGTACTTTGAAGTTAGCAGACCTAAGTCTTCCAAAAATGGTTTTCAAGTGTACAAGGTGATCTTGTAAAGAAGTTGAGAAGATTATTATATCGTCTAAATAGACTAAACAGATGGTTCCAATGAGGTCCCCGAAAATATTGTCCATCACCCTTTGGAAGGTGGCTGGAGCATTCTTGAGGCCAAACGGCATTCTAACAAACTCGTAATGACCTCCCTCTACTGTAAATGCAGTTTTGGGTATGTCATCAGGGTTCATTTCTATCTGGTGAAATCCACTTGCAAGATCAAGCGTAGAAAAGTATTTTGCTTTGCCCAATCTGTCTAAAATGTCTGTAATGTTAGGTATGGGGTACTTGTCAGATATAGTTTTCTCATTGAGTTTTCTATAATCTATAACAAGACGCCATTTTTGTTCTCCTGTAGGAGTGAGTTTTTTGGGAACGACCCAAACGGGGGCGCTCCATGGAGAATAGCTAGATTTGATGATATCTTGGTTCAGCATTGATTCTATTTGTTTTTTAACTTCCTCTTTATGGATGTAGGGGTACCTATAGGATTTTGTATAGATTGGGATCTCGTCTGAAGTTTTGATGGCGTGTGTAATTTTATTGGTGAAGGTAAGTGGTTTGTCTTCATTGTAGAAGATATCTAAATACTTCTTGCAAAGTGAAAGTAAACCCTGTTTTTCTTCAGGGGATAGGTTTTCGGTATAAAGGGCTTGTAGAGATGTTGCGGAATCCTGGGGTTGTAGGGGATCTAAACTGATATTGAAAAGTTCGATGCTATCGACTGTAGAGTATGGCGTACTTTCTATCGGGTTTTCAAGGTACAACAACTGATCTACATCACTGTAGTTTGTGATAACGAAATTGGCAGTATTATCTTGGGAGTTATAAATGCCGTCTGATATTATTAAATCATCACTGATTGAAATTGAGTTGATGTAGAAATCACCTTGTTTGATTTCTACGGGTAGTGGCAAAACAGCTTTTGTGTGCCCAGAGATGTTAAATATGTTCGAGGTTAAGTTACTATGGATCCATAAGGGTATAGTAGTATTTGGGGTTTTTAGTTTTAAGTTAGGCAAATCTATTTCTGTTTTTAAGTAAGATAGTAAGTCCATTCCTATCAAGCCGTCAAAGTAGGAATGGAATTTGAAAGGAAGGAGGGTCATTTCGCCCGTAATTTGAAATTCAGGTGGGAACGGTATAGATACATGTTGGTGGATTGTAAAATTATTCAGGGCCGTTTTAAGTATTATAGGCGTTTGTAAGGTCGCACAATTTTGGGAATCAACGTATTTTGGGTCGATAAAGGAGTGAGTAGAGCCTGTGTCAATTAAGAATTTCAGAGGGTTTGTATGGGGTAGTTTGATTCTAATGAAAGGGAGAGAGGAACTGTGTGTGGCCGGACTTATGTACCCTGTTGGCTTCCCGAGGCGGGTTTCTGAAAATTCGGGTTGGGTTGAGGGTTCTCCTCTATGTTGTTCAGACTATGCGACGATGTTCGGAAGGGGTTTGAAGTACTGGCTTGGTTATCGTTATTACCGGATTGAGGTGTACGGTTGTACGAGTTAGATGATCTGTTAGAATTAGAATATGGTCCTCTACGGTCGTTTCGGTCATTTCGTCCATTACGGTTGTTATTGTCGTTATTATTTCGTTGATTCCTACTGTCCGATTCATTGGATCTTTGTTCTGCTCTATTGGACCGATTGTTTTGTAACTTATACAAGGTCTGCTCTATTTGGCATTGCTCGTATGCTTGTTCGAGAGTAGAAGGGGACTTAAGCCTGACGAACGTCTTGAGAGGTTCTCTCAAACCTGTCATAAAAGCGTTGAAACACACTTCGTTATAGACAACTTTCTTGGCGTCTATAACGGCGTTGTTGTGCCCGCTGTTCTTGAGTATGGAGAAGAGTTGGCTTCTCACCTTTGATATTCCAAAGAACAATTGGCCCAAAGTCAGGTTGTCAGAAAATGTGGAAAGCTCGCTTAACAAGTTGGCCTCGCTTTTCTTGCTCGAATAGAGCCGGATGAGATTGTCTTTTATCTCGTCCCAAACCAAGGGAGTATTTGCGAGCTCTAGAGCTTCGTCGGCTCTATCGATTATTTTGTTTCTAATGGTCCTCAAGGTAAGTAGGCCGTATGGCGTTTGATCCGCCCCCCTTATTAGCATTAAAATTTCTTCTACACTAGTAATAAATCTGTCTAGCTGGCGGGGAGTGCCGTCAAAAGTTGGCAAATGCTCAACGAAAGCCATAATGTCTTTAGGCTTGAAAGTCGTTGAGATTACCGAGTTAAATCCACTAACAGTGGGTGTTAGGGGAGGTGGAGTGGGGTGGCTAGAATCGTTACCTGAGTCCATTGTGGGTTTTTGGTGGGGAATTGACTTGGGTTCTTCTGAAATCGGAGGAAGAGGGTCAGAACGTCTAGTAGGGTACAGAACCTTATTAGTGGTTGGTGAAGCCCCGACAACGGAACGCGTAGTCTTCCTAAGATTATAGACCAGTTTTTTTGACATTAAATTTTAAGTTTCTTGATTTATCGTATATGACCGGAAAACAATGAACAAGTTTCCTACCTCAGGGGAATACGGGAGTATGCCTATAATGTATCTCAAGTATAGTGTACTTATTTAAGTATGTGTGTATATATAATGTATTCAGATGTAAATCATGTGCTTACTTAAGTATGTGTGTGTATATAGTGTATTTTAGATGTAATTTGTGTTCTTATTTAAGTGTAGGTGTATGTGTATATAGTGTATTTTAGATATAATTTGTGTTCTTATTTAAATGTAGGTGTATGTGTATATAGTGTATTTTAGATATAATTTGTGTTCTTATTTAAGTGTAGGTGTATGTGTATAAAGAGTGTTTTAAATTTAGATGGTGTGCTTATTTTAATATATATATATATATATATAAATTTTTTTGTAATGATATATTTCCACTTATGTAAGAGTAGTAATTTGAATTTTGTATGTATTTACTGATTTGTGTGTACGTTTGTGTATACGTTCCTTTTTTTTTCTATGCTCTGCAATGTTATGAGTATTAATATTTGTTTATGTGTAAAATTATATTATGAAAAGAACAAAGTATAATTGTATGTTTTTTCTTTTTTTTTTTTTTGTTTTACAATTTGGAGTGTGTTTTCATAAATGTAGCGGCACTTCGCAGGGGCGAAAAGGCGAGGAATCTTGACGATACTCAAGCATTCACTCTCCACCTCGACTCCCTGGACATGGGTCTGCAATCACACATGTGGTTTTGTTGTTGTCGTGATACGCCGAATGAGGCTTTGTTTGTTTTGAGATATGGTAAACCACTTTGCGTGCATATGTACCCGTCGTCAATGTGATGATCAGCGTTTGATTCCCCACTGACGCGGGAAAGTGGTGCATGAGTACATGGTATCATATTTGATATTATTCGTTCGAGTGTGTATATGTGTATAAAAGGCTTTTGGCGTGCATTTGTATATAGCACAGCTTCGCGACGATCATCGTTTGATTTCGCGCTGCTGTGGCTACATTGTACAGTGCCGTTTGCAAGCGAATATGATAAAGCACTTTGCGCGTATATGTACCCGTCGTCAGTGTGGTGATCAGCGTTTGATTCCCCACTGACGCGGCAACGCGATGCATGAGTACATGGTATCATATTTGATATTATTCGTTCGAGTGTGTATGTGTGTATAAAAGGCTTTTGGCGTACATTTGTATATAGCACAGCTTCGCGACGATCATCGTTTGATTTCGCGCTGCTGTGGCTACATTGTACAGTGCCGTTTGCAAGCGAATATGATAAAGCACTTTGCGCGTATATGTACCCGTCGTCAGTGTGGTGATCAGCGTTTGATTCCCCACTGACGCGGCAACGCGATGCATGAGTACATGGTATCATATTTGATATTATTCGTTCGAGTGTGTATGTGTGTATAAAAGGCTTTTGGCGTACGTTTGTATATAGCACAGCTTCGCGACGATCATCGTTTGATTTCGCGCTGCTGTAGCTACATTGTACAGTGCTGTTTGCACATGGGTATTCTGATGCTGCTGCCAAGGCGTATGCGTACCGGTGACATGATTATCATCGTTTGATTTCATGTCACTACGACGTGTAGATTGATGTGTATGGTTAAGTTACATTTGGCGTATCACAAACTTTAATTTGTACGGATTTCTTTATAATCACTTTTCTTTAGCCGACATTTAAGTATACTTGGTTTCATTTCTCACAAAGCATTTTCTTACTTACAAATAAACGATTAAAGTGTGGTAGTGCATCCTACCGGCTGCGCCAGTTATCAGTCGGACCAAAGGGGGGGAGTCTCTGATGAAGGTGAATAAATCCTTTAAGTCGTCAATATTAGATTTAAGTGTTTGAATAAATTGAGTTGTCAATATTAGATTTAAGTTGTGGAGATAATTTCGTAGGTTTCAATTATTTTATTATTCGCTCTTTTCAATTTCACCGTGCGCTCCTTCGCTTTCTTAAACGATAGTGACGCTCCCTCGTGTTCCACAACACTCTCCTATCGATGCGATAGTGACGCTCTCTCAATCTTAAGTTATACAACACTATCCCATCGATAGGGTTTCCGATAACTTAATTAACTTACGATAGTATATCGACAAGGTCACACTTGATAACATAAGGTTTAACATGATAGAGTACGTATAACTTAACAAAGTGTTGGAATAAATTGCGACTGTCTTCTGTCGTGCTTAAAACCAGAGTAGATTTTATTGTCTCGGAGAAGTTTCCTAGAGCTCTCCGTTTTCGTCTTCCCGGTTCGGTGTCCGACAGGGTTAGAGGCGTGGAGGTTTAGGGGGTGGGGTGGTAACTCGGGTACCGAGGTTCCGAGCTGCAAGTGTTCGACTGTGCGCTAGCTCTGGGTACCGAGGTACCGTCCCTTGCCTTTGCAAATGCTTCGCCTTGATTTCAAAAACTATGACTGGGTATGTTAGACTAGGAGATATCTTATTTTATTCTATGAAAAATGTGGCGTCACTTTATGCGGCGTTACACAATTTAGAACTTGGGTTAACCATCGAAAAAATATATGTGAGTGGTCTGTGATCGGTTTTTACTAGGAAGTGTTTGCCATAGATATATGGTCGAAAATGTACTATTGCCCAGTGTATTGCTGCTAACTCTTGTTCTGTTGTGCTCTTATTACTTTCACCCTTTGTGAATTATCTAGATGCGTATGCAACTGGAAGTTGGAGTCCATTATGGCTTTGAGTTAAAACTGATCCGCATGCTTGCTTACTTGCATCTGTTACTATGCAAAATTCTTTGCTAAACTTAGGATATTGTAGCAAGGTTGGATTCATTAACGCTTGCTTCAAATAATCGAATGCGTTCTGGCATTCTTCTATCCATTCAAAAGGAACATTCTTTTTACATAAACTCGTTATGTGCCATGAATAGTCGCCGAAGTTTTTTATAAAACGTTGATAGTAATTGCAGAATGCAACAAATCTTCTAGCGCTATCTGCATCTGTGGGAATTGGATACTTTTGGATGACGTCATATTTCTTGTCATCAGGCAAGATTCCTTTATCAGTGCATTTATGGCCTAAAAAGGTTACTTCATGCATGAAGAACGAACATTTTTCTGGGTGTAAGTTCAGGTTATACTTCCTACATATGTCAAAGACGTTTGTTAAATTTTTAACCATATGTTTTTCGGAGCAACCAATACAACCATGTATAAGAAAGCTTGCGAAGGTTCTAGGCCAGAGAATGCTATAGGCATCATTCTTTGGATTGAATTGGGCGCTATTTTTAAGCCGTATGGCAGTCGCGTGAAGCGATATGACCCATTGCTCGTTGAAAATGACGTTATATTTCTAGAATCTTCATCAAGTAATATTTGATGAAAGCCAGACATTAAAAGTCCTGACATGAGAAATATTTTGCTCTTCCTAATTGATCGAGTATATCGTCTATCCTAGGGAGCGGGAATTTATCGGACAGTAGTTATACCCTTCGACCATTGAAAATGGTCAAACAAGGGTAAACTAACTTTGTGCAATGTATGTAATAGGAATAAGGAGGCGTGACAGACCCCATAAAGTATTTATATTCTTGCTCAGGATCACTAGCCGAGTCGATTGAGCCATGTCCGTCTGTCTGTCCGTCTGTCCGGCTGTCCGTCTGTCCGTCTGTCCGTCTGTCTGTTTGAGACAACTGATCTTATCTATTAAAAGAGCTAGAGACACCAAATTTGGCATGGAGGTTCCCATATTTCCCAATGAACATATATATAATCAATATGAACATATTCTCCATATTACAATCCGATCGGATCAATAACACAGGAGTTATTCTAGTCAACGTTTTCAATACAAGTGTACGAGCAGCAGCCTGCGCGCTGTTTTGAGCAATTGACGTCGACGTCGACGTTGCGTCGTGTCGCTTTACTCTTTACGCGCGTCGCTGTATGAGTGCGAGCGAGTAAGCTATATGTAGTGTAGTTACACATTTAAAACAGATTTAGAAAATTGGGAGAAGGGTATCTTAATGTCGAGCGCTCGACTGTAGCCATATTCACTTGTTATACCCTTCCACCATTGAAAATGGTCAAAAAAGGGTATACTAACTTTGTGCAATGTATGTAACAGGCATAAGGAGGCGTGGCAGACCCCATAAAGTAAATATATTCTTGCTCAGGATCACTAGCCGAGTCGATTGAGCCATGTCCGTCTGTCTGTCCGTCTGTCCGGCTATCCGTCTGCCCGTCTGTCCGTCTGTCTGTTCGAGAAAACGGATCTTAGCTATTAAAAGAGCTAGAGACACCAAATTTGGCATGGAGGTTCCCATATTTCCCAAGCAGATGAAGTTCATGTTAAATGTTTGATGCCACGCCCACAGCCCCCACAAATCGGTAATTTGTGATTATTAAGCAAACTATTAAACTTATAAAGTTATACTTTTGTTCGTATAAAGCTGAAGGCAATGTGAACATATTTTCCAAATTACATTCCGATCGGATCAATCACACAGAAGTTATTCAAGTCTACGTTTTCAATAAAAATGTACGAGCAGCAGCCTGCGCGCTGCTTTGAGCAATTGACGTCGACGTCGACGTTGCGTCGTGTCGCTTTACTCTTAACGCGCGTCGCTGTATGAGTTCGAGCGAGTAAGCTATATGTAGTGTAGTTACACGTTTGTAACAGATTTAGAAAATTGGGAGAAGGGTATCTTACTGTCGAGCGCTCGACTGTAGCCTTACCCACTTGTTTTTTATGTATTTTACATTAAAAGTCCTGACATGAGAAATATTTTGCTCTTCCTAATTGATCGAGTATATCGCCTTTTCTAGGGAGCGGGAATTTATCGGACAGTAGTTTTTTATTTATTTGACGATAGTCAATTACTAATATTTCTGTCCGTCTTTCTGTCCGTCCGTCCATGTGATCACCTGGATCTCAGCTATTATAAGAGCTAGAGCTACCAAATTTTGTAACAATATGTGTTATAGCTTCACGCTTATCAAGTTTAATTTAGATTTTTGCCACGCCTCCACCCACCCATATAAATTTAAAAAAATTGACTACAGCTGCAATATTTGTTCTACAGCAACAGTCTTTAATATACGTTATAAGCACCATCTTGCGGACGTTTCGTAAGAATGGCAGTTAGATTGGACGATAAATATGGAAATAGTAGTGCCATGTGACCACGTGTTTTGTCTGTTTTATTATGTTAGATATGCAAGATATGCAGGTTCAATTCCGGCGGCAAGAAGTTTTTTTCAATTATATGTACCAACATTATTTGTACTCATGATTGCAATTTTATAGTTTATGCAAAGAAGATGCAGTGGCTGAGTGGATGTGGTCGTTGACTGTGAAGCGAAAGGGTACGGGTTCGAATCCTACTCGGTCCGATTCTAGTGAATTTTCTGAAATTTACTTTTTTTCAAGAACTTGAAATATTTTAAGTTTAATATTAAATGCATTTGATTAAAAAGAATTTTATGGGAAGTGAGTTGGTATTAGTTTTTGTCCGGTACGACAAACTGAATTGTCTTATAATGCAACTTTGCCGGTCCAAATAATAATGTGCTAATGGCGGAGTGGTTATAGTTGCAAACTGTATATTACAATCTTTTTGAGGTCCAAGGTTCGAATACTCTCAGGGGCATACATTTCTTTTTTGTCTTTTCTTCTGTTTTTATTTTTATTTTTTTTAGCATTATAATCGATTCTTTTATAATCGATGATAACGATAAGGCGAGTTAAATAAACAAATTTGAGACTGTGAGATGTGTTTTTTTGCAAAGTTGTAGCGGGTATACCACAGTCGGGCGCGCTCGACTGTAGCCTTTCCGACTTGTACTTGGGACTATATTTCTTATAAAACCGGATCATTGTCTTTCAATCTCAATTTTTGATTATAAAAATTTTTTTTTGTAATTGATTCGTTTTCAAGTCCGAATACATCACTGTATTGTATGCATAATTATACCCTTCGACCATTTAAAATGGTCAAAAAAGGGTATACTTACTTTGTGCAATGTATGTAACAGGCATAAGGAGGCGTGGCAGACCCTATAAAGTATATATATTCTTGCTCAGGATCACTAGGCGAGTCGATTGAGCCATGCCCGTCTGTCTGTCCGTCTGACCGTCTGTCCGTCTGTTCGTCTGTTTGTTTGAGACAACGGATCTCTGCTATTAAAAGAGGTAGAGACACCAAATTTGGCATGGAGGTTCCTGTTTCCCAAGCAAATGAAGTTTATTTCAAAAGTGGGCGTGGCATCCCACAGCCTCCGCCAATCGGTAATTTACGATTATTAATTAAAGTATTGTTCTTATAAAGTTGTGCTTTGGTATGCGTAATGCTTATGCATAATGCCATATAAATATATTCTCTAAATTACAATCCGATCGGACTAATAACACAGGAGTTATTCAAGTCAACGTTTTCGCTGAGCGCGAGTGTCGTTCTGACTCATAGTTTTATTATTTAAGATAACAAATCACTATATATATTTAAGCGATCTTGCATTGCATAGAGCGTCTCTTTCGCTTTCGGAATATTTATTTATTTTATTTTATTAGGCGTTCACTTCACTCAAAACAACCGATTTTGTGCGGAGCTCGATAAAAACACGTCTTCACACGTTGGCGATCGAACCACTTAATATGCAAAGTTATTTTAAAAGATTAATTTTTAATTAACAAAGGAAGATTATCTTTTCTTTTTGTTTGTTTTTTGTTTTTAAAATATTGAATTACAAATAATATTTGAATGTAAAGAAGTATAGAAGCGTAGATGAAGTATTTTGTCTTAGCATGGCCATACTAATTACAATTATGAAATAAACATTTTTAACCTATCCTTATGTACCTTCTGTTATTTGTCCTTTTTGTTTCTAAATACTATGTTATTATTCTTTTCTATTCTAATTACTTCAAATGGTCCTATATACATTGGTTCTAGTTTATGACATGTTTCTGTTTTTTATTAAAACGGTATCTCCTACATTTAGTTTAAAATCACTATCTTTCTTATCATAATTGTTTTTTTGTTTTATTTTCTTGCTTTCTATTTATATGCGTGCCCTTTTATACGCGTTTTCTAAATTCTAAAGTCTAAATTTAACTTCATTAGCGTAGTCATCTACGTTATATGGGGTCTATATTATATATGCTACTAAGTTGTTTTGGTAAGTTACTAGTTTTACCAAATACAAGTTCATATGGACAGTAATTATGTGTTACGGATGATGTAGTGTTAAAACAATAAACAAAATATTGTAACCATATGTCTCAGTCAGTCATATGAACGTATGTATTCGTTGAAGGTTCTATGACTTCTTTCAACGGTACCTAATGTCTGGTGGTGGTGAGCTGTAGACGTTATGTTGTCTTTTTTTTAAATATTTGCACAAGTCGGCTATAATGCTATTTTTATATTCTGTTCCCATGTCCGTAATGAACGTCTTCATTGGACCGTACTTCAGAATGAAAGATTCAAATAGGTTTTGCGACTGTATTTGCATTTTTTTGGGAATTGGTATGGCAACTAAATATTTTGTTAAGTAACAGATTAGAGTGACTGCATATTCATTACCATTTTCAGATTTAGGTAGTGGACCGATAGTGTCTACCATCACTCTGTCAAAAGCGTAAGTGGGTCTCTCTGTTAGTGTAAGGGGTGATTTTGTATGTGTCGTTGTTTTAGATGTCAGGCATTTTTGACATGTTTTATGTACTCTTTTATATGACGTCGTATTTTTCCAATAATAATATCTTTTAATTTTCGCTAGCGTTTTTGTTATGCCTGTATGACCTCCTTGAATTGGATCGTCATGGTATGTAAACAGTATCGTTTCTTGATCTTTTCGATCATATATTTGGGTCACCGGCTTGAGTTACGTTACTCTTAATACTTTTAATAATTTATTGCCCATTTTTTTAAAAGTCTATTGAAATTATTTCAAATATCTTTTCGCTCGGTGCCACTTTGAGTTGGCTGATCTCGTGTATACCGGCTTGGGTTTCAAGCCTTTGGAAGAACTGACCTAAGTCTAGAATTCCATTGGTGTACAGATCACTAACATCAATTCTTGCTATAACTTTACTTCCACGTTTAAATAAACATCTTGATTCAGTTATTCGCAAGGTCACTACTTTTCGTATTTCGTCATTATAAATTACTTCGTATACGTTGGGCTTAGAAGCGTTAACAAGAGTTTCTTTTCGTTGATTTATATTTGTTTCTGCGCAGAAATTTTTCTGTTTACTTTATTGTCGCTAGCTATCGCCCACTCACGACGCCTCCCGATCGTGTCGTCCAGATCGCCCGTGACCGCAGGTATTCTCGCCTGTACCCCCACGAGCCGCTCAGTGGTGTATTCCACCACACCGCAATCTCGTTAGAGTACACGATCACACCCGCTTGCCAACTAGCGTCTCGTTCGTAACATGACTCACGATCGGCCGTTAGTCGTGCAGAAATGCCCGTGGCCGCAGGTGTCTGCGCCTGTACTCCCACAAGTCGCTCCGTGGTGTATTGCAAAACACCGCACTTGTTAGAGCACACGCTCACACCCACTCGTCAACTGACGTACGCTCACGACATGAACTGTGTGTGTACAGAAGTCGCTTACTGGTCAGCGGAGCACCGGCATACCAGAAAACCA